>CM048846.1:50150769-50695769 GCA_026545225.1 Cornus controversa | reverse complement strand
AAAAGATTCTAAATATTATCCTCCAATAACAATATCCAAATCTGACTTAATAAAAAAAAAATTAAAAATAAAACAAAGTCCTAATATAACTAGGAAAGTGGTGTTTTCTAGCTGTAACTTTCGTGCACCAGATCTCACAAATGTCCACAATTACATCATATATTTTAATTGCATGATAAGGAACATTCTGGAACGTCAGCAGTGCAAGTGCGTCAACTTCAGGCCCAATTTTGACCTTGATTCAGATCGTATCTCTCAGAACCCAAACATGAAAGTTATAGAGACTTGTCTTGGTGTTCCATATCATTTTGAATCATCTCAATCGGATCTCGGATGAGAGAGTTATGCCCAGATTATGAAGCAATGTCGAAACTGTCAAGACTTGCCCAATTAACTTTGTTTTGCATTTAATTCCTCCTTTTGCATCCTAAATCAAAATAAAATAATAATGAGTACATTTAGGTACCAAATAAGTATAAAAGACTAGACATTAAGGAAGAAAAATATGACATTTTGCATTCTCATCAGTAGTATTGCAAATCAAAGTCATAATATTCCATATATTCCACCCATTTTTGTTGCCTCAAGTTTAAGTCCAGATATTTGAGACTTTTAAGATTGGAAAGCATGTCAATTTTTTCCCTATATAAGTATGTCTCCATCCCTTCAAGGCAAAGATCACCATTGCTCATTCCAAATTGTGTATTGAATAATCTGTTCATGGGGTTTCAATTATCAGGAGCGATAAGCTACAACTTTGCCGACTTGCATTAACACATATCCTAAACTATCCTATGAGACATCATAATAAATGGTATATCCCAAACCACGTTCAAGAATAACTAAGACTGGAGCAATGGATATTCTCCCCTTTAAATCTTGAAATGCACAATCACAAACCTCATTCCAAATTAACCTAACTCCTGTACGAGTAAGTTGTGTCTTTGTAAAGATCGTGATCATTTTTGGTCAATTTTCCTTTTTATTTTCATTTGTTGTCATATAAGTGATTTAAATAATTATGTGCATATTTTAAATGTGAAATACATGTTTGGGGACTTGTATAAGGGTTCGGGAATGTTTTGGGAGCGTTTGGTAAAATTTGAGATTTTTGGGTCGGGCGGGCCTGGGATGCAGGTCTGGTGGGCCCAAAAAATTTAAAATTTTTGGAATGATATCAAATTTTGATTATTTGACTAAATAAAATATTTGATGAATTATGGAATTAATTTCGATTCCATAGGAGTTTTTGAAATTGAAAATGGAGTCTTGGAAGGTACGTTAAGTGACTAGTGGCGTTTTAGTAAATTGGAGAGGCTAGAGCTATAAATACAAGAGAGAATAACTCATCTCTCATTCTCTCACTCTATAGTAGCTGACCAAGAGAACCATCTCTCTCTACATTTTTCTTCTTCATTCTCTTTTGATTTTGGAGGACTTGGAGCATGAATTGGAGAACGTCGAAGAATGAAAGATCGATCTATGTGACGAGGGCTCAAGTTTGATCGGTTCAAATTCAAATTTAGACAAGATTAAATTTGGTGAGAATTGGTGATTTTGTTTAGAAGCTCTTCTAAACTAAGGTAGGGATGCCTAACTCATGAAATCTGGGGTTCGTGTGAGTATATTGGTCTTTTGTGAAAACCAATTGGTTAATTGAGTATAATTATGTGTTTCTCAAAGTTAAAGCATGCTATATCTTGAAATTGAATGAATTATACTATGAATTGATGTAGTTATGTGTTTTAAATTGTCATATGTGATAAAGTAGCATGTTGTATGAGAAATGTGAGAGAATTATACATGTTCTATGGATGGATGTAAATATGGCATCTATGTGTTTGATTAATTATATTAATATATGCAAAAAATAGTCTTAGGAACATCTTCCTGCTTAACACTTAATTGATAGTACCCTGACCTCATGTCTATTTTTGAAAAACACCTCGATCTCTTAAGTTGATCAAACAAATCATCAATCCTTGGTAAATGATATTTGTTCTTGTTTGTAGCTCGGTTCAACTTCCAATAATCAATACAAAGTCGTAGGGATTCGTCCATCTTCTTAGTGAAGAGTACCAGATCTCCCCAAGGTGAAGTACTAGGGTGTATAAAACCCTTCTCAACAATTCTTATACTTAGTCTTTTAACTCCTTCAACTTAGCTGGTGCCATACGATTTGGTGCCATTGAGATAGGTGCGGTACTGGGAATGATGTCAATAGAAAACTTCACTTCTCATTTCAAAGGCAATTCAGACTAGTTCTTTGGAAACACATCCAAGACTTCACAAACTATAGGTGGAAAATCCCCACGACTTATCACTTTTTTGGCTAATAGACTAGCCAAGAAAAAACTAAGGTCCTTTCGACTATTGTGATCACACAATGATGAAATGTGGGAGTCACCCTGCTCCCCCAAAAAATATAAATAATTGCCATCTGGCGTACACACAGTCACCCTCCTCCAATAGCCATCAATAGTGGTTAAAAAGCAAATAACTAATCCATCCCCAATATAAAATCGAAGCTCATCATATCTAGAAGAACAAAATCGAACATTAACCAACGAACTACAATCTCTATCGCACATGATTGACAATCATTGCCTAGGGTCACGTTACCACCAACCGATGTCTCAATACACAAGGTAATATCTAAAGGTGTCACATCTTGTCACGACTTGCCTCACACTTTTTAGATATTATCCCACTTTTCACTATCTCTTCTCAATACTTACCATTTTTCTAAAAATACGTCTACTAGTTAGGAGATTTCCAAACATAAGTTTGAATAACCTCTTCTCCTTAGGAGATGTGAGACATCACAATCACCCCCTTTGAGGAGCTAGCGTCTTTGCTGGCCGAACCTTCATGAGCTTGTACATGCTTCCCCCATTTCTAATTAGGGATTGGCTTTGATATCATCTATCATGACCCACCCATTACATGTAATATTGTTCGCTTTGCACACTCTCCTCTCAGTGCTAATTGTAGAGACCGGGTCCAATATTGACCGGTTTCTATTTTCAGCATCATTTTTTCCCTAATCGCATTTTAAATGATGTTTAACATGTTTTAATTGTGGAAAATATGTTTGGAGAGTGGTATTAAGGTTTTCAAAAGTTTTGAGAATAACGGAAGAAGTTTGACTTTTTGGGTCAACGAGGCCTTGGGATGAGGTCTGGGTTGGCCCGGGAGTTTGAAATTTTTTTGAGAAAATATAATTTTTGGTTATGAACCAAATATAATATTTAGAGAGTTAAGGAAGTGATTTCATAGCCATAGCCACTTTCAAAATCAAAAACGGAGGTCGGGAGGGTACGTTAAGTGACTTGGGGGCATTTGAGTCATTTTGCACCACAAGGAGATATAAATATCTAGGAGAGGCTGAGATAGTTCATTTTACAGCAATATCTCTCTCTCTAACTCTCCCACTTCATCTCTCTCCCTTCTCTCTACAATTCAGAGGTGTTAGGACTTGAATCGGGAATCGCTGAAGGAAAAGGGTTTGCTCTACTCGGCAAGGGCTTCAGCTTGAACCAATTTTTTTTTGACAATATAGAAAGGGCTGGAATTTTAGACTTGATAGGAATAGCTTGGGATTTGAGGTAGGGGTGTGAATATCTTCCCTATTTTGATTATATAGGTCATATATATGGAAATTATGTTTTATGAATGACTTTTGATATTTATAAATGCATAGCGTGAATTTTTATTCATTTGTGAAATGATAAGAGTCTTGATTCCATATGTTGAGTTTATGCACAAAAGAACATTTTCTTAAAAATGCATAAGTGTGGTGATTTCATGAGATGATTGAATTGCATTGAATATGTATGAGTTGAGATTTGAAAACCATTGACTTGGTATATGTCATGCAGTTATTGAGAATTGTGACAAATTTGAGTTTTGGTGCAATTATGTGATAATGTGCATTTATGTGAAAAATGCATTTTTGGGGCATGTATGAGAATTAAGAAGGGCCCGGTGCCCTAGGGTGAAAGACCCAAAGCCAAGAGGATGTAGCTTCCATTGGGTTAGCAACCTGTAGAGTGTAAGTAGAGTTTTTAATTTTGAAGAAACCCTTACTATAGAATTATGACAAGCATAAATCCTCCGTTGAATTGATTTTCGGTTATACAAGGTGTGAGTTTACTTGTAAGTTGTGACTTCTTATAAATTGTCATATATTAAAATGTGAAGCATCATCCATGATTTCTAAAACTTGTATGTTTTAACTGTGAAAAGCATGGATACTTGTCATGTAGTCATGTAGAGATTTTATACACATTCATGCATAATTGCATGAGTTAAGGTAGAATCAGGTGGATCATTCCTACTGGGCATAGTTATATACTCACCCTTTCCTGCAAACTCTTTTCAGATAAAGCTCCCATGGAAGACGAGACATAGAGCTCTAGAGTGGATTTTGGACTTCTTTTGTATTTCTTTTTGATATATGTATATAGAGGTCTATGTCAGCTTGTGGCATGTTGACTATAGCTTTTCTGTTGCCTTTGCATTGGTTCTTTTTACGTACATGAACTTCCAATGTAGATGCCATATATGGTACAACTTGAACTCATGGGAAATGTATGTTCAATGAACTCCTTTATGCATGACTTTTTAGAATGAATGAATGAATGATTGAATTTTTGAGCTTCCTTATATATGAAATTGTGAGAATGAATGTTGGAGACTAGATTTTTACATCTTTATCATGCCATGTACTTTATGGATTATTTGTGGATGTTTTGGTTGCAAGGAAATATAGGTTTTGGAGTATAATTGTGAGAACTATGGTCTTTACATCTATGAGGCTCAAAATGTATAGATTTATGTGGATTTTAATCATGTTTAAGATTGCAAATGAGTGTATGGACATAGAGTATACTTTTTGACTTGTGAAAATAAGGTTTTGAGGCATTTGTAGACTTTCGATCTTTTAGGCTCAGTAGCAGCCGACCAAAAGTGTGAGATCCCAAACATTTGTAAATGGGGGTACCTATTTTGGATGACAAAAGGAAGGTTTCAGCAGATCGAAAGGTCCATTTTGTCGACCAAAACTACCTTCCAGTTGACCAACAGAGCTGGGAACCTGAAGGTCCGTTGAGCCTAGGGTTCAACTAACCGAAATAGGTTTCAGCGGACCGAAACTAGACTGAAATGGATTTTGACAACTTGGTATCAGGAATGAATATGTATGTGATGTATAGGCCAATGTGGGACCCATTGGGATATATAATGATAAGCATACGCATACATAATTTTGCATGTATAGATAGCTTCTGCAATTGAATGGTTTTAAATTGTGATTAGGAGTGTGGATGTGTAGCTTAATCACCCTTGGTTTTCGAAAGATGAAAATCAGAGCGTGACAACTTGGTATTAGAGCTCTAGGTTGCAATACCTAGGGATGACGGGGAATGGTTATATCATGTGAAAGTTTGAGAGGGTTAGATCAAGTATTTGATACCAACAACTTGGTATCAGAGCTACCAGGTTTGAATAACTTTGGACAATGGATGAGGTTGAATCATGCGTAGAATTGTGAACTTGAGGTTATGATCCTAGATTTGAGGTTAAAGGCATATTACGTGAAAATGCTTATGTGCTTACTCGTTTGACTTGACATGTTATTTGTGAAGTAACTTAGCATGGTGTGAGTGTGCATGAAAAGAAATGGACAATGATATTCATGCTTTGAATTTTAAAATGTGTCCTTGTTATTTATATAGCAAGATGCCACCACATAGAGTTCGTGGAAGAGCACCGGTAACAGATCCCATAGATGAAGAGCAATTTATGTGCGATATGGTCCAAGTGCTTTTCTTTGAGAAGTAATTTTCGGTGATAGTGACGGACAATCTGAGGCAGGAATTTTATGAGTTGACTCAAGACTCGATGACAGTGATGGAATACGAGACCAAGTTCACATCTTTGGCTCGTTTTGCATGAGAGATTATCCCAACTGAGGAGCTTAAGATCAAACAGTTCATGAGAGGTCTCTAAACATTCATACAGGATCGAGTGGCAGTATTGGGTTTTGATGGTCCGAAAGCCCATGAGTATGTTTGCCCGTGTTTTAATGTCAAAAGGATTTGTAGGGGCTTTAGTGTCATTTTACAACAAATGCATGTGCTATCTTTCATTTTATCATTTAATTAATTGCATTGCTCTATTATATATTTTTATATATTTTGCACTAACTTAGTTGGAGGGGTAATTTGGTAAAAGTCTAAAAAAATGGCATTTTGGGAATTCTTTCTAGGGCAACAAAGTGTAGGGGTAGTTTTGTAAATAAGTGTAGCTAGGGTTTCCATCATTTCAAATTTTTTTTTTTTTTGGTTCAGATGGTTAAAGTGTGATCCAGTCGCTGAAGAGAGGATGTAGGTTTAAAATTGAGATGGTATATAAAGATAAAAAAATGAAAGATGATCAGACAAGAGAGAAAGAGAGCATGTGTGGCTGAAAAGAAATAAGGAGATAGATATAGAGAGAGAGAAAAAAAATACGGATGAAGTGAGATGGTGAGAAAGGAGCTCTAAAAGAGGGATAGAGTGATGAAAAGAGAAATCGTGAGAGAGAGGGTGTGTGTGTGTGAGCTCAGAGCTGTAATAGAGTGAACCTTATTCGTGTCTTCTCTGATCTGAATCTTTGTCTTCTCCAATCTGAACCTTTGTCTTCTTCAATATGAATATATTAAAAAGCTCACGCAGATTTATGGAGTCCCTTCCGTTTGATCAACTCGTTGTTTACACAAATTTTCTCTGATGTCCGAACAAATTGTAGGTTCAGCTGCTGTGTTGAATTTACAACTTCCATGAAGTCATCTCCAATCCATTTTAGTTGCTGCTTAAGTATTTCTCTATTATTTGTGAGTGTTAGTTGAGTTCTTATAAACCAGATTTAGGTATAAATTGATGTTGCTACACACTCTCACATGCGGACACATATGCACAGAGGCACTAAAATCTTTTTATTAATTTCATGAATCATGTGTTAATTGAGCTTATTATGGGTTTGTTAAAGTTTCCCCAAATCTAAAAGTCTTATTGTTGAAACTGTGTATTTTGTGTTTTGAAGATCTTAAGAATTATGCTGCTGAAAAAATCTGTTTAGCTAAAAGTCTTATTGTTGAAATTGTGCATTCTGTGTTTTGAATTATGTTACTGGAAAATCTGTTTAGCTAAAACTTCTTAATACTGAAATTCTGTATTCTCGGTTTTGTGGAGTTGAAAATTTATGTTGCTGAAAAATCTGTTTGAGTACATGTTGATATAAAACTCTGTTTTGTAAATTAGTAAATGATACTTGAATTTGAAATCTGCTGTTCGAATATCTCTGTGTTGATGAATTGAGTTTTGGTGTCTATAAAATCAGATTGCTATACTCAGGTTGTGCTGTCCATTAAATCATAATGCTATATGCTGTTGCTGGAAATTTCGTTTGCTGATTGTATATTTGGCTGTTCACATACTTGATTACTGATTTGTGAGACTCTTATAATGCTGACTTTTAAAATACTAAATTGGTGAATTTCTATTATTAAGTTGTGAGCTTTTAACTGTGCTACTAACTTCTACCCAAGTTGTAGTTGTGTTAGGAATTAAGAACAAATATCAAAACAAGTAATTTCTAGAGCAGTTGTTTTAAACTGAATGTACCAAGACTGATGGTTACTCAAGAAGTTGATGACGAGATTTTTTGAAAGAGTGGATTTCTACATGATCGTTGCAGTTACACTCTAGGGTGTACTAAGTGAAGACCTATCTTAGAAGAAGTTCAAGTATCATGATCTGCCAAGAAGACTAGTGACCGAGTCTTTATCAATTTAGACCTTGAAGTCTAACTATCAGAGTTTGAAAATTTAAAAATCATCTTTTGAAGACCAACGTACAAATCTTGAAGACCTTGTCGCTGCTCAAGACATCGAACTGACTCCACTATCACTATGTATAGTCCAAGTATTAGGATACTTTGGACAGGGGGAGTGTGAGTGATTGTAGTGAGATTGAGCTGAGATAGCTTGGGCTTTGGGAAGCCTAAGTTGGGATTGAGAGCGGAAAAGTTGTTGTGAGATTTGGTGAGAGTGGTTCAGGCCTAGGGAGGCTGTGAACTGGGTGAGTGCTGGAGCGAACTATGTTGTGAGTTGGGTGAGTGAGAGAGTGATTGAGAGAATTACTGTATTACCTTTTTAGACATAGTGGAGCTTAGTTTGAAGAGGTTTTTTCCCCACCTTGGGGTTTCCTTTATAAATCTGTGTGTCCATCAAATTGTGTGATTGCATGTGCCAACCAAACTTGCAATATTAGGAAGAAAAATTGGAGAACCTATTCACCCTCTCTCCCTCTAGGTTCATTAGGTTTGACGAGCTACACCGTGGTAGCGGAGAGAGCACTAATAGCGAAGGAGTTCGGTAATGGTAATTAGAGGATAAGGAAGATAAAGAACCAATTGAGGAGCATAGGGTCCCTTCTGGACAATTGTGTTAGGAAGAAGCAAAGGGATGGTGGGTCATTCTCACAAGGGAAACAAGCCCAATCAACACCATCAGTGGTTGTACCTACTGGATCTTCATGGTCTAAAGTGGTTTACTTCAAATGTCAAAAGCCTGGACATTATAGGTCCGAATGTACTCAAGGGAAGACTACTTCAGTGGTAGAAAAGAAGTGCTATCATTGTTAGCAAATGGAGCACATTAGTTGGAACTTCCCACAGAAGAAGGGTACACAGAGTGGGGCTAGTTCTCAACAACGTTCTACATAGTATACTACTCTACAGTTAGGTTTTAGGGCATTGCCACCACCACAGACAGTGTCATCTACATAGAGTTCATGGGCACCAGCTAGAGGAGTCATGTCACTACAAGAAATTTGGTTTTTTTCCACGGAATATTTCGTAGCAAAAAGTCAATATTCGTGGCAAAAACTCTTTTGCCACGAAATTTTTTCGTAGCACCAACCGTTGCAATATGGGGCGTCTCTAATTGTAAATTTTGATGAAATCATATTTCGTCGCAAGTTATGGTATAATAGCGACGAAAATATTTCGTCGCAATACTTATTATTTACCAAAATTTCGTAGGTAATATAATTATTTGCTACGATAATATTCCGTCGCTAATTCTAATTATTTCCCACGAAATTGTATTCTGTAAAAAATACTTACTATTTGCTACTGTTCTATTTCGTCGGCAATACTTATTATTTCCCACGGAATTGTATTCCGTTGGAAATAAGTGTATTTGCTATGAAATTATTTTCGTCGCAAATTAGTAATTACTACGAAAAAAACCGTAGTAAATTATAATTATTTTAAAAAAAAAATATAAAACAGTGATTATACAAATTTATATAATCACTATTTTATAATTTTTCTTTTTTTTTTTATAAGTACCACTAATATAATTATCACTGTCTATCTAAAAACATCTATAAGCTTAATAAAAGCGACTCTTCGAAGCTTATATATACAAAAGTTTAGCAACACCTTAATTAAAATATCATAGGAAGCTAAAAGGATGAGTATGAAAAAACATGATCATGTACCAAAGAGTTGAACCAAAAACATGAGTAAAAAAAAGAACCAAAAACATGATCATGAGTACCAAAAAGAACCAACAACACAACTAACGTCAATCTTCTGTGCCAAGATCGATTGGAGATTTTCCGGCCATCATATCATTAAAGGCAAAAATATGTTGCTCCATGGTGGTCCGAAGTTCATCCATCTCCTTCACTTTTTCTAAGGCCTCCAAAGCCATCATTTCTGCATTTTGAGCTCTCTTTTCTGCTTCATTTGCTCTTTTATTGGCTGCCTCTACTTCTGCATGGTTACTATGAGTTGATTGAGTTGGCTTTACACCATAACCCAAGCCACGCTCATAGCCTTTCTTTGTACCAAGTATGTAGCGAAAAGCTTTATTTCCTGGAATCTGGCCACTCTCAGAACCAACTCCTTGAGATAAGGACACCATGTCTCTCTACAAACACAATAATAAATGAAATATGATTCACTCATTCTAACTTCTAAATGTCATGTAAAAGTAAAACACAATAATCTAGTCCTATTAAGGTATGTTATAGAGTCCATATATATACGATGACAACCTACAATTCTGCTATTTGCAAAATATCAAAAACCATCTCTTTTTGAGAACCTGTATATATGCTCAGTTCAATTTTCCAGGGACTTGTCTACTTTTTCTCTCTTATCCAGTATTCCCTATCGATCTAGTAAAAGTTGGGATACACATGTTTTGTTAGAAATTTTAGGATACAGAAACATATCAAAACTGACTAATTTACATTGCACATAATATTTTATGGATAAGGAATTTAGGATAATGTCAATATATGAATTAAAAACAAATTTCATATCAGATTAGCTGTGTAATGAAATTCAATAGTCACTTTTGAATATATTCCCTATGAGAAACTCTCAGTATAAGATACTTTTACAAATTCAGATGGAAGAACCATACAAACAAGAGCGAATCTACTGAAAGAGCTATGATATTCTTATATTAGTATACAAACCTATAGTGACCAAATAACTGGTAATGTAAATACAGAATCTCTTTCAACAGAAAAACATGATATAACAAAGCATGTGAATTGAAGAAAACCTAAACACAAAAAAAAAAAAAAAACAATAAAACAAAAAAACTGGTAGAGAGATGAAATCAATCATATAATCTCACAGCAAGCAAGCAGGAGGAAAATCACATGCACAATGATAAAAATAATTTAAGCAACATGCCTTTAGAACACTCTCCATAACATAATTTTTTTTTCCTCACAAGAAAGATTTCATTGAAAATAAATCAACTTCTACAAATTGGGTTCAACAACTTGCCTATCCAAATAGGCAAAAAATTTGAAAAGCAAGAAGATAGTCTATTCCTTAAGGCATTACTGCCTAGATTATGTGATGCTACATCACCTCAACAACAGACCATGCTCCCTCACCCAAGCCATGCGAACTAGCTCAACCAAGACCACATCTCCAACACCATGAAGTTGCTGCCCAAGCTTCCTTAGTTGCCACCACACAACCGAGAATCACCCACCATGAACAAGACCCATGCCATAGCATCACACACAAACCAAACCATAAAACCAACAGCCTCATTCCACTCCAGCCGAGCCATCTTCCTCACCCCAAACCTTGGCTACAACCACCATCCTATGCTCCATCAAAACCAGCCACATCACCAAAGCCGCGCCTAATACACCACCCATGGAAGCCCATAACCTCCCTCAACTACATTAGCTCACCACCCCCACCAGGGTCGACACCACCACAAAATGCCATCTCCACTTCAGCCTCATTCAATCACTACCAACATCACCAACTCCACCCACTGCCAGGGCTCCACCACCACAAGAAGACCCACTTGGAGTTTGCTCACCCGAAGCCATGTCACACTCCACCACCCATGCACACATGCCTAACAAGCCATAAGCTGAGCACCTAATCAGCATCAACCCAATTAATTACACTTTAAGATAAGCCCTTGCATACATTAACTGCTTCAAATTTCCTCCTCATACAAAATAACCAATGATAGCTTTGAAGCAAAAAAATTACCTACATTGCCTCTGCTGGTGCTTCTTCAGCTATTGCAGTTGTTTCCATTTCTTTGCCAATGCAAGTTATATTAACTCACACGCATACAAATACACTTACATACACATATACATATATAAAGAGTTAAGGTTCATCCCATATATTATTATATAAGTACATATGTTAAATAAGAACATTTCTCTAGTGATATTTGTATGTGTACAATTTCTATAATAATTGATGATTTCATGGCTTCTATCGTCTCAGCTCATTCAAACTCTAAAGTATGTGTACCATATACTTTCCCCAGGGCAAGTTTGAATGTTTTAACTACTTCCAAGGTTTCATATAAGATTACAATGACCCTAAATCACCATTGCAATGCAAAATTGCCCTAAATCGTAATCAAACAATTTCTAAAATTTTCCAAATCGCATTCACATGATTTCTGCAATTTTTGACAATTGATGTACTCAATTCATCACATTGGCTACTTCAAATTCATGGAAATGGCTGCGTAACCTCGACATGGACTCACATCTCTATTTCTTTTCTAGTGGTTCACAATAGTCATGAGAAGTATCTAAAGCCATATCCATAACCAAAAATTTTTAGTATAGAGAGACGTAACCAGGGCTTTGTAGGGGACTTTGAAGAGGGGAGAGAGAGAGAGAGCAAGCAATCTATGTTGAGCGAACGTTATAAATGATACCCATCCTCCGTCTTTTTTTAAGTGGCAGTAGATCTCCATGTTTTGTAAATTTTAACTCCTTATTCCCAAAACTTTCAAAACATCTTTTTGTTGTTTTCTATAATCAAATACTCATCTATCTCAGTTTTCTAAAAACAATTTTCTCAAAATAGTTCCAAGCAAACTTAAAATGAATTTTTTGAATTTTTATCACTTTGAAAACAGAAAACTGTTTCCTGAGTGACAATCCAAGCAAGGTCTAATATTTTTCCTTTTCAATTTTTTCCTTTTGGATAATTTCTTTGCTATTTATCTTTTGTGTAGTAGGTATAACAGGTAATCTATTTTACAGTGATCTGAAATTAATTTGCTTTGATTTTTTTTTTCTTATGGCTGAAAATTCAATTAGATTTGTAAAAGAATACTACTACCACATTCATTCATCAACTATTGTTAATCTTAGTAGTGACCCAACATTCATGACAAATAACCCCTTTGACTCTAGCAAGATCCAACTACACTAGGGAGCAAAAATCACCTTAATAAAGAGGGCTTTTAGATCACACTAAAATAAATTTATAAATAAATTTAACAAAAACTAGTTGAAGAGATGGAGTTGTAAATAGGAAAACATGTAGTATACAACTTAGATACCTTATGGCTTATAGTGATTAAAAACTCTGTAATAGATAATTCTTTCTATATTAATTATCACAAGTATAGATTCACTCTAAGATGGGTAATTCTATCTATATTCATTATCAATAGAAATAAAAACAATATATAAAAACTCCATCAATATATCCCAAACTCCATCAATATTTCCCAAACTCCAGCAAGTACCAAATATCATGAATATGATTTTGAAAGTTAAATGCATGACAATTATTAATTTAAAGAGAGATGGTTCTAAAGACATTACATGCACTTGTTCAGCACGTGGATGAACCCATCCCTCCCCTTCCTTGTAGTGCATCTTCTTGTATAAATCAATGTTCACAGAATGTGGATCAGCGTGTTCGGGGTCTTGTTCTACTAACTGCGATAAACAAATAACAACAAATGTTACAAAAATCTAAAAGTTATGTTTAGGTCTTGATCTTTTCATAGTCACACACAAATATAATTAAACTCTTGCATTAATGGAAGTATTACCATGTCATGGTGGTGCCGTACAAATGGTTTAGAGCCACCAACGTGAGGAACATCTGACTTTCTTCGGTTCGCTGAATTTATTTCCCTTATTCTTTACATTTAAAGTGGAAAAATTGTCATTTTAGCCGTAGTGAGACTTTAGATAATGTTAACAGTAAAAAAGAAACTAAGACAGGTTGAAGTAATTTAAAAAATCTCCTTGTGTTCATTTACCTAAAACTCAGGTGACTCAAACTTGTCACAGATCACTTGCCACTCCTCCTGTTTCACACGTTTATAAGGATTCATACAAGGGTTACCATGTCTTCACTTCATACAATCGAAATGAAGCTTCATTTGGTGCCTATGGTCTCTCAAACTGCTCATTATCTGCTTATCTATGGGTTCCTTCAGGCCATCATTTACTTCAAACTTGTTCTAAAATTGAAATTGATTAAAAGAATATACTAAATTTGATGCAAAATAAATAAAAGAAAAAATATTCATAAAATTTAATTTCCATGTTTTCTTACACCAATTAGATTATATAGTTTATCTTTGTCAACCTCTGAAAGGTGCTTCCAAGAGGCAAGGGAGGAGGGAATTTCCCTCCTACCAACTATCCCAAGCTCAGTAGTCCACTCCTTGGCTGGACCAGTAACCGGCTTTAACAGTCCTTTCGGTATATCAATGGTCAATGGCTTGGAGCCATTGCTTTTTAATAACCTGCTTAAAGCTATGTTCGTTGAAATACCACGTCCTTTCTTCAAGGTCGTGGTACCACCTATTAGCGAAATAAAAATCCAGTTCAGTTACATATTACAAAAAAATTAATTGATATTTCTAGTGACTTGAAAAAAATTACCCTAACTTGTGGAAAGTAGTTAATAAAAGACTTATTAGTGTGTTACCCTGACTTGATTGGGTGGGTTGAGCATCTGCAGTACCCTGAACTTGAGCACCCTCAACTGGAGTAGAATTTTGAGTTGAGGCAGTATTGTTGGTTGTTGTGCGCTTACGACTAGGTGCCATATCTATTTCTGGAATAAAATTAAATATGTGTTTAAAAGAATTTAGTCATCAAACAAACAACATGATCAAAATATCAAAATTCTTATCATCAATTAAACTAAACAAAGCCTTTTTAGCAACCCGGGACTAAGAAATTTCATACTTCTACTATAATAGGAGCAAGTTAGAGATAATGAAATAAAAGAAGATTAGTAGAAGTAATGCACTTGACATTAATGTCATCATTGTTTACATTTATGCAAAAATCTCCATACATACATCAAAATATTAAGGTTACATCATTTCATCTGCATCACTGTCATCGTCACTGATCAAAACATCTTCATCATCTGTATCGAAATGATCAAGTGCCTCTTCTTCATTAATATCATCATCATCATCATCATCAATAAATGCATGATCATCCTGATTCAACTCCATGCATTTGTTAATGACATCGGCAGCAACATTATCAAATGATACATCCTCCCTAGTCAACGACATTTGGTTCATGTCTACATCATCTGTAACAAGCCTATCAAATTCACATGTGTCGTATTCTTGATAGAGATCATTGTCATTGTCTTGCCCTTCAATGAGACTTGCCTCTTCATTTTCTATCTCTGGGACATCAAATGAATTTCTAAGACTTATCTTTTGAACAACATTCCAGTCACCTCCCAATTTGGTGTATTTGACATAAAAAACTTGTTTTACTTGATCGGCAAGCACAAAAGGGTCTTCCTCATACCATTTACAAGAACCATTAACACTTGTGAAATGGGCATCCTTTCGAATCCCATTCCTTTTGTCATCGAGATCCCACCAATCACACTTAAAAAGATAGATACATCTTTTAAAACAATATGATAGTTCGATGACATCTGTCAAGACGCCATAAAATTCAATATCTTCTCCTTGGTGATCCCCTTCCACAACCACGCCACTATTTTGGGTTTTTCGTTGTCCCTCTCTCTCTTTTGTGTGAAACCTGATCCTATTTATGATACAACCAGAATATTGTCTTACTCGTGAATCAGGTCCACATGCTAATGCATAGAGGTCATCATTAACTATAGGCGAATTGGAGTGCCTTTCCAATTTAATCTATTAAATGAAAAACTAGTTACATAAGTAATATTCATAAAATTTATTATTGCATATAATGATATTAAATAACTTTATATGAACACTTACACGTTCTTCAAACCATTTAGAAAATTCTTGAGAATGCCTTTTTGGAACATGTCTGGATATTCGCTTTGAATAATTCCATGTGTTCCCTAAGTGATTAAAGAAAAAGATTCTTTCTTTATCAATATATATCATACATGCACAATAATAAACTAGTTAGCAGAAAACTCACGTTATGTAATTTCATATTTTGTCACAATTGTTAAGAATGTACATTCTAGCCTTTGCAAGATCTTCTAGATCCATTAATTCATAAATTGAGGAACCTAATGGACGAACAACAGATTTAAATACAGACAACCCTACTTTTTGCTGCCTTTCCCCACCGTCATAGTTTTGTTCTTCTCGGTTGAATCGTGTCTCAACTCCTTTAAGATACATAGAACACCAAGTGAGACATTCATTATTGACGTAAGCTTCAGCAATTGATCCTTCTGGTCGAGCTTTATTATGCACATAAGATTTCAAAGTATGAAGGAATCTGTTTGCATGTGTGACAAAGGAACTAAAATTATTAAATAATTTACAAAGTTTAACACAACAGTAAGTACATTCAGATAAAAAAAAAATCTACACACACCTTTCAACAGGATACATCCATCGATATTGAATGGGTCCACCCATGATAGCTTCACCTGGTAGATGCACAACTAAGTGAACCATTACATCAAAAAATGCTGGTGGGAAGATCATTTCCAATTTGCAGAGTATAGTAACAATGTCTTTTTTCAGTGCCTCTAGGACATCTAATTTTAAAGTCTTGGAACATAACTCTCGGAAGAAGAATCCCAACTCAATTAGTGTGTTAGAAACATCTGCATCTAAGTATCCACAAATTGGAACTGGTAGAAGGCATTGCAAAAGCACATGAGAATCATGAGTTTTTAATCCTGAAATTTTATAATCATTAGCATTCACACACCGAGATATGTTAGATGCATAACCGTCCAAAAATTTCACCGACTTCAACCATGCACACAAGTTCCTTCTATTATTGGTCGACAATGTGTATCGTGCACGTGGCTTCAAAAATTTATCACCACTCTAGATAAGATGCAATTCTTTTCTGATTCCCATTACTTGTAAATCCAGACGAGTCTTCACAGAATCTTTGGTTTTTCCTTCAATTTTCATTAATGTTCCCAACACATTATCACAGATATTTTTCTCGATATGAATAACATCTAAATTCTGCCATAGTTTCAAGGATATCCAGTAAGGTAGTTCAAAGAATATACTTTTCTTTGTCCAATTAAACTCAATAGCAGGGTGTTTCCTCTTCTTATTATTTGGACCCTTTCTGATGTGGCTAAACTCGAATTATATTATAAGCTTAATTTTGCCCTTTTTATCAAAATATAATTTAACCACTCGCAAGAGCACGAATCTTTGTAGATACGGTTCTATATAGAGGGTATCGATCCCACGAGGACTATTCGCAATTGTCTTAAAGAAAGATTAATTCCACTTTAATCCTAAAAACAGGTTTTTGAATTTTTGTTTACAACCTATTGCATGAATGTAATGACAATAAAATTAAAGAGTAAAGGATGGGAGAGAGAACTAGGGTTGGTTTCCACCACTAGCCATTCACATGTTCATAAGTGTAGCAAGCATGGGATTCATTAATTAAATGCCTAACAATGTCATTAGGCTTGTGACCTCAATGACATATCAAAAGATCAATGTGTGTGCTAACCTATCATAATCCATCTTCAACAAGCATAGCTCTTCAACCTAACTAACTACCTAATTACCCTACTCTCGAAGTGAACCCTACATGCATCCAAACTATCTTGTCTTGGCATGGTCTATACAAGCAAACATCACACATTCATTTAAACACCATTATCTAGCCATCATTTGCACTTCTTGTGGAACATGCAAATGTTGTGCATTCAAATGACAAAATCTACTCTAAGACAAGAATAAACTCCATATCAAATGAATATATAGAAGAAATGTATTAGTGTACATGATCACTAGGCTAAATAATCAACATTTAATTACAAATCCCAAGTGCTACAAGAAGGAACAAGTTTACATGGCTAGGGGTTGAAACCAACACCCTAGTATGGAAGTTAGTTGCTCATGGTTGCCTTGCACTCTTCCATTGATGGAGAAGATGAAGCTTCTTGGTCTGGTTCAGCTTCTTCTCCTCTCTCCCGAATGTCTCTCCTCTTGATGGTCTGATGTGTGTTGAGAGATATATGAGAGATATATGGCTATTTTGTGCTTTTAGGCTTCCTTTTTTAACCTTGGGGCCCACCATATATATATATATATGACTATATATATCCCTTGTATCAAGAAGGTCCCCAAGGGTCTTGTTCAAGTCAGACAATCCCCCTAAGTAGTGCAAAAAAGGGGATTTTGTTGCAAGTGGGAGAGCAGGTGAGCAAGTGGCCAAGTGGGTTCTGCAGAATCTCGATCAATCGAGATTGGATCTCGATTGATCGAGATTTCGATCAATCGAAATGAGATCTCGATCAATCGAGATTTTGATTAATCGAGATCAACATCTCGATTGATCGAGATGCCTTTGGCTGCAATTTCTGATTTTTCTCTTGAACTGCAAAAAGCCTTAAACTTTGCTCCATTTACTCCAAGACCTGTAATACATCAAAAACACAAAAATACCATAAACATATCTCGGTAAACGCAAAAATGGAACTAACATATGCAATAAAGAGGGTTCAAATGCATAGAATTGAACACTTATCACACCCCCAAACTTACATATTGCTAGTCCCTTAGCAATACGATATTACAAAAATGAAATTAACTATCTTGTACAAAAGTTTAGTCATGCTCAGTCATCAACTAGATAAAGGGCGATCATCCGTTCATTTCACAGTTGGCAAATGCAACAAGTATTACAGAACTATGTGGTCATTAGCAAAAATGGACTTTCACAAGCTATAAATAAACGACGGTCCCCACATAATGGCCGACCGCAGCAAACATACCAATTCCGACCCCAAAATCCTCTTTAAAAAGTGAACATGCATTCTAACGCGCGGCTTTTGTCATTTTTGGAGAAGAAAACGAACAAATATGCTTTTAAGAGAAAAACTCAATGAAAATGCTCAACACCGTTGTTCATTATCACAAAACATTCATGATTGCTCATGTGCGGATGACCGTGCAATGCTTAGCTCTTTTTCCTTTCTTGTAAGCCCATGTAGCCGCATTGGGCCAATGACTCCCAAACCAATTGGTTTTAGGGCATTAGATGAAGAAACACCCCTCGGACTTAATAACCGAGCTTACAAGGCGATGAGCTTAAGCAAGCCACCCACTTATTATTGCTCAACCTTGCACACTTATACGCGAATACTCTCTGCTTTGAGGCATAGAAATCTGGTTTATTGAGTGAGAAGGCTTATTGCAAATTTTTCTCTTTTTCTCTCTTTTCTTTTTTACAACAACCGGAAGAACATATTCTTTAAGTTGTTAAGATAAAAATAGAAATTTACAAAATTCTCCCTCAGACTTATACCTCACAGTTTAAAATGCATGTGTGCGAATTTGTGCGGTTAAGGACAAATTTAGGGCAAGAACCATACGTATTCAAATTTAGATAAAAATGTAGACCGTTTTAGCCTACTATATAGCTTGTAAAAGTGCGGGTATTTACAATATTAAAGTTCTAAACTACCTGCTGCATTTACCTCGGACCTTTATTCGAATGATCTTCCTTTAAAAAAAACAAGACATCATAGCAAGCATGTAAAAATATCAAGAAAAAGAAAACTGCTCTACAATGACACCCAATATAAGACTGAACATTGCATGCATATGCAAGTGGTATAGCATACTGCATCCCCAAACTTATATGCAACATTGTCCTCAATGTTTGGACAAGAAGAACAAGGAAAGAAGTTACCGGGATTGCAGAATGTGACAAAAATGGTATTCCACAGTAGCGGTCATCCTGCAGATAAGAGAAACCTGCATAGAACACCAACTGGATACCACGAGCATTAAAAGGAACAAAAAGTATATGAAAAGAGTATAATAAAATAAGTATGCACAAAGAGACACTGCCAAGATCACTGCATATCTAAGAGTCTGAACTGGTGTTTCCCAATTGTCTAAGAGGTCTATGCGATAAGATATTGACTATCCAGGCACGCTAACGTATAGCATGCAAAGGGGCTGCCTTTTTTTTATTACCGCCATACTGCATTGAAGCAATCTTAACAGTATGGGGAATTTAAACCAGGCGGTAATAAACGGAAATCATTAACTGAATCGCATATAACAATTAGGCAAGTGGTACTACATACATAGTCAAAGTATAGAGAACAGATATATTGACAGAAAGCAAAAATAAAGACAGTAAAGATAAGACATGATATAAAAGAAAAGATAACTGTATCCCATAAATATATAAAATGAGTTTAGTACAAATCGTACATGCATTTGGAATACTCATAAAAAACTAAAAATGAAAGAAAACATGGCCAACATGGCCTATCAAACATAGAGAAAGAAAAAAGAAATACAGAAAGTAAAACAGAAAAGACACATAAAAGCAGCTACTCGAGGGCGGGTGGTGGTGGTGGTGGTGGTGGCTCGGTGGGAGCAGAAGTGGAGGTGGAAGCTCGTCCTGCAAATAGGAACTGCAGGTCCTGCTGGAAGACTCAGAACTCATCAAGAATCGCCCTCTGACCCTGTGCCAGAGAAGAAATGTCCGAACGAATGCCCTCCAGCTGACTCTGCGTCACCTGGACGTGCTCGTCAAAACCCTACTGGAGCCATTCAACATCAGCTGCCAAGCAGGAATAGCCCGTCGCCAGGATGTCGTGCCGCTCTGCAGCAATATCCATCTCCTCATCCTCCATCTCCTCGTCCTCAGACCCATCCCATGCAGGCTCTCCCTCCTCCATCTCCACCGGGGCATCCATATCTACATCGTCTGGTGGATCACCCTGGTGGTCTTGTCGCTCTAGGTGTCGCCTCACCCGCTCCCAATGGGCAGATGTGAAGCGGGTGGGCGGTGCCAACTGGATGTCAGTATCACTGACCGGTATACTGGCACTACTGAGAAAAGTTGCGACCAGGAAAGGAAAGGGAAGCCGCCAGCTCGCTGATCGCCTCATCCTCTTATTGATGAGGCCGTCCCAGACTTTGAACATCTGCCCCCACACCAGCGACGGGACAGAAAACCACATGCCCATGTGGAAAGCATAGAGGCAACGGAGGAGGTCGCCCCTGCGCTTCGCTACGTGCTGCAGGGGACACGCGTTCTTGATGAGAACGGTGTCCAAGAACCACAGTCTGCTCGGGCACATCGATTTGGACGTGCAGTTGTAACTGGGAGTGGTAAACGCCCCGCCACACATGTCCATCACGATGGAGAACAGTGTCGTGTCTGCTGGAAGTGCGGCCCTGAAAAGTGGTCGACCGTCCTGGTCAACCATGTCTGGCGGCTGCTGGTGAGGGATGCCGAGCATCTGTGCAATCCGACTCGGCGTGATTGTAATCGTCGTGGTGCCCACGACCGTCTCTAATGTGTCCGGCGCTGTGCAGGAGTAGGTCATGCGCTCGTAGAAGACCTGCACTAAGCGCTCGTGTGCCACATCAGTGGGAGGCACACATAGTTGGTCGAGGCGAGGCCTCCTGAGCTCGGCGATAGTCCACGCAGTGTCGGGACGACTCTCGAACTCGCCTAGGGTGAAAGTCTGCTCTGAGTGAAACTTCCGAGACCGGAAGACTCGCCCGGGCACGTCTCTAACTGCACCGGGTGCATTCTTCACCCTCGCCATGATCTCGGAGCGGTCTGCACTTTATTCCAAAAATTACGTAAATAAAAAGAAAATAAAAGGAATAATAAACTAAGAATAAAAATGAAAATGAGGCCCTAGTCCATGGTGCTGACAAGAATTCAAAAAGTCGCTCTCAAAGAGACAGCGCGAGCGGATGCAACCGAAATGAAGGGTCATGGTTGCAAACCATGCAGAAAGCATTTGAAATAGAGAGAATGTAGTATCTTATCCCTACATGAATTCTTACCCCCCGAAACCCGCAAAATCCTATTACGAATATCGCAAATGCACCCATCCAACCCAACATCAACTGTATATGTTTATTACACCGTAGAACTGTCAAAAATAGTGAGAAAGTACGCAAAATGGAGCCATGCATCACTTACCTCAAGGTGAAGAAGATGAACGGCACACGAAGGTGAAAACCCAACTCGCAGCCGCGAAGAGAAGAGCGTGCGAGTGCTAGCGGCGGTCTCGGACTATGTCGAACGGCGGTGGATACTCGGGAATAGAAGAACACGGGTGCGACAGTGCTCGGGGAATCTCTGGATCGCTCGGAGAAGAGAAGGAAGTCGGACGGTTTGAGGAAGGAATGTGGAAATGAGAGGGAAGCCTAACAGTTTAAATAAGATTTCGTCTCACGTGTAGGCATCGCGTGCATCTCGATTGATCGAGATGTGCATTTCAATCAATCAAGATTTTGATTAATTGAAATCCCACTTCGATCAATCGAAATCGCCTTCAATCGATCGAGATCGGCTTCGCTCAATCGAGATCCTTCCTTCGATCAATCAAAATTTCTTCACTGAATCGAGATTTTTAATTCGATTAATCGAGATGTTACTTCGATCAATCAAAATTTTATTTTGATCAATCGAAATCCCATTACGAATATCGCAAATTTCGATCGATCGAGGACCTATCGAAGTGCTATCGAAGAATACTACCTCTCGGGACTTTGGATTTGGCAATTCTCTGCAATTTTTTGATCAATTGAGACTGAAATCTCGATCAATCGAAATCTCGATTGATCGAGATCCTGGTCTCGATCAGTCGAGATGCTCAAAAACAGCTAGCTTAAGTTATGCTTCAGGGACTTGGATTTTTTTTTTTGGGAATTAGATACTAAGTTGCTGAGACACAAACTTTAACTTGGATTAAAGGGACATCATGGAAGCATGATAGGTACCATGGCTACGCCACCTTACACATCTATGGCATGACGTTCGGATCGGCTCACGAGTCAAAATATACGGGATCCGTCAAAGTGACGACATCCACGTATTAGGTGGTAACTTGGTCATCCATGCATACTTTTAAGCGCTGCCCGTTTACTTTGAACAACAAGCCGTCTTTCAAGTCCTTTAATTCCACAGCTCCGTGGGGAGCGACAGAATTAATCAATGAAAGAAAGGGGTCTCTAGGAACTCTCCATTTAGGCACATCCATGATAGTATTGACATCGAGCATTGAGTTGACTTCACAAATGGATTGTTCAATGTCAAAATCATCATAGTTGAAGTGATTTAGGCATGCCTCTAAAGGATCCGTGGAAAGAATAGAAGGAAGTGCTTCTTGAACAAGGTCTTCCACTACATCGACACAAAAGCACTCACTTTCATCTTCGGATGTGTGGTGGGAAGCATTGAAGATGTTCAAGCGGACTTTCATATTCCCGAAAGAGATGTCCATCACTCCGGTACGGCAATTAACGCAAGCGTTTGCCGTGGCCAAAAATGGATGACCTAGAATGATAGGAATATGTCGATTTGGATTTTGGACCGGTTCCATGTCAAGACTATGAAGTCCACCGGAAAATAGAATTTGTCCACTTGAATGATTACATCCTCAATTATGCCACGTGGTTGTTTCACCGAGCGGTCGGCAAGTTGCAACACAACCGTGGTATACTTGAGTTCCCTTAAACCTAGTTGTTGGTAAACTGAGAATGGAAGCAAATTGACACTAGCCCCTAAATCAAGAAGTGCCTTTTCAAACGATTGATTTCCGATAGTGCACGAAATGGTCGGAGCACCCGGATCTTTGAATTTAGGAGGGGCTTGGTGTTGGAAAATGGAGCTTATGTGCTCAGTTAGGAGGACTTTCTTAGGAACATTATTCCTAGATTTGCGCTTTTGAGTGCACAAGTCCTTTAAGAATTTCGCATAGGAGGAAATTTGTCGAATAGCATTAAGGAGAGGGAGATTAATCTTTACTTGTTTAAAGATCTCCATCATGTCTTGGATTTTCTCTCCTTGCTTCCCAAAATGAGAAGGTTCTTTCAATCTTTGAGGAAAAGGAACCGGAGGTTCAAAAGAAGTGTGAAGATTTGGATTTGATGACGACACAACTTCACTTGCCTTTCCTTTTGGATTTAATGGGATGTTATTCACATTTGGATTTAAAGGAAACACTTTTGGATTTAAATGGGATTCTTTTGGATTTGTGGATTGCTCATTGAATTCCTTCTTCTTTTCCTCCCCTACCTTGGAATTGATGATTTTGCCACTCCTTAAGGTAGTGATTGATTGAACTAGCTCCGGAGGAGCATTACAAGATGAAGATGATGGATCCTCAATCATATGAACACCCTTAGGATTTGCCACCGGTTGACCCGGCAACTTACCTTCCTCCCTTCTATTCAAGGCATTAGCTAGTTGCCCGATTTGAGCTTCTAACCTAGCCATAGATTGAGCATTAGCTTCAAGCTTAGCGATTGATTGAGAATGAGTTTGCAATAAGCGGGTATTAGCCTCAAGATTGCTTATCACTCTTTCTTCAAAGCCTTGGCTTCTCGGAGGAGGTGGTGGTTGTTGGTAATTGGATCTTTGATGGTAAGGTTGAGGATTTGGCCTATATTGAGGCTGTTGAGATTGGGAATTGAAAGAATTTCGCCCTTGAAAAGAGGGACTTGATTTTTGAGGTTTCCATGAAAAAGTCGGATGGTTCTTGTAACCAGGATTGTACGTGTTTGAATATGGATCATTCATTTATTTAGAGTACAAGGCATTCGCTTACTCTTGAGCATAATCGGGAGATTGCCCGGCAATAGGACAATCTCGCACGAAATATGAAGTACTATAGCAAAACGAACAACCTTCCTGATTTTGAACAGGTTGGCTTGGAGTAGGCAGCCCATTGTTTATGATTAAATCCATTTTTCGGGATAGGGCTTCTACTTGCATGGCAACCTCATCTACCCGTGAAATTTCATGCACTCCTCTACAAGGTTGGGTGGCCTTCCCTTTCCTAATGGAGGAGCATTGAGCTGAATTGTTGCATAGGGTTTGAAAAAGTTTCCATGCCTCATCGGGGCTTTTCAAAAGGTATCCACCTCCACACGCGAAGTCTATCATTTGTCTATATTGCTCACTCACCCCCATCATAAAAGCTTTGCACTAGCTGCCATTTTGGGATAGCATGATGCGGACAAGATTTAAGAAGGTCTTTTAATCTCTCCCACGTCTCATGAAATTGTTCTTGGTCAATTTGGGTGAATCCGGTGATGGCTCTCCGAATATCACTCGTCTTTCCCATTGGGAAGTATTTTTTTAAGAACTCGATTTGCATCTCCGCCCAAGAATGAATTGAGTTAGGTTCTAAAGAATTGAACCAACTTCTAGCTTTATCTTTTAGGGAGAATGGGAACATACGCAGCTTTAGATCATCCTCCGTAAAGTGTGGTACACGAATAGTGGAACACACAGAAAGGAAGTAATCTAAGTGCCGGTATGGATCCTCATTAGGGAGACCGTGGAAGCTATTAAGAAGGTTGATGGTGGAGGACTTTATTTCGAATTGATTTGCCTCTACATCCAAAAATTGGATACATGAAGGTACTTCAAATGTAGTCGGAAGGTAAAAGTCCATAAGCAACTCTCCTTGAGGAGGTGGAGGTGGAGGTGGTTGTTCATGATTAAAAGGAGGTAGTCCGGGAGGTTGTCTCTCATTTGGGTCCATGTTTTTAGTCTTAGGCAATATAGGGTCCCTAGAGGTTCCTCTACGTTGTCTAAGTGTTCTTTCAAGTTCAATATTACAAGGAAGCAAAGGAAGTGACAAGGACCGTCTACCTTGCATGCATTAATAATAGAACAACACCTCAATACACAAAAATAAACAATAATATATACAAAAAGAATGAAAGAACTCAAACCACTAATTTTAGATTTTATACTCACAAAGGGTTCCAACTTTAATCCTTTTAGATGCCCGCTATGTGGTATACCTAAAATCAAGAAATTTGAGCAATAAGAACAAAATATATACAAAAAGAATGAAAGAATTTCTAGCCTAAGAATTAAACCAGATTTAATCTTTCAATGGCGACAATTACACCGTAGTCCCCGGCAACGGCGCCAAAATTTTGGTGTGGCTAAACTCGAATTATATTGTAAGCTTAATTTTGCCCTTTTTATCAAAATATAATTTAACCACTCGCAAGAGCACGAATCTTTGTAGATATGGTTCTATATAGAGGGTATCGATCCCATGAGGACTATTCGTAATTGTCTTAAAGAAAGATTAATTCCACTTTAATCCTAAAAACAGGTTTTTGAATTTTTGTTTACAACCTATTGCATGAATGTAATGACAATAAAATTAAAGAGTAAAGGATGGGAGAGAGAACTAGGGTTGGTTTCCACCACTAGCCATTCACATGTTCATAAGTGTAGCAAGCATGGGATTCATTAATTAAATGCCTAACAATGTCATTAGGCTTGTGACCTCAATGACATATCAAAAGATCAATGTGTGTGCTAACCTATCATAATCCATCTTCAACAAGCATAGCTGATGTGGCTAAACTCGAATTATATTGTAAGCTTAATTTTGCCCTTTTTTTTTATCAAAATATAATTTAACCACTCGCAAGAGCATGAATCTTTGTAGATAAGGTTCTATATAGAGGGTATCGATCCCACGAGGACTAGTCGAAATTGTCTTAAAGGAAGATTAATTCTACTTTAATTCTAAAAACAGATTTTTGGATTTTTGTTTATAATCTATTGCATGAATGAAATGACAATAAAATAAAGAGTTGAGTTAGGAGAGAGAGCTAGGGGTGGTTTCCACCACTAGCCATTCACATGTTCATAAGTGTAGCAAGCATGGGATTCATAAATTAAATGCCTAACAATGTCATTAGGCTTGTGACCTCAATGACATATCAAAAGATCAATGTGTGTGCTAATCTATCATAATCCATCTTCAACAAGCATAACTCTTCAACCTAACTAACTACCTAATTACCCTACTCTCTAAGTGAACACTACATGCATCCAAACTACCTTGTCTTGGCATGGTCTATACAAGCAAACCTCACACATTCATTTAAACACCATTATCTAGCCATCATTTGCACTTCTTGTGGAACATGCAAATGTTGTGCATTCAAGTGACAAAATCTACTCTAAGACAAGAATAAATTTCAAATCAAATGAATATATATAAGAAATGTATTTGTGTACATATTCACTAGGCTAAATAATCAACATTTAACTACAAATCCCCAAGTGCTACAAAAATGAACAAGTTTACATGGCTAGGTGTGTCAACCACACCCTAGTGGAGGAGTTAGTTGGTCATGGCAGCCTTGCACCCTTCCATTGACGAAGAAAGTGAAGCTTCTTGGTCTGGTTCAGCTCCACTTCTTGCTCTCCCGAAGGTCTCTCCTTGGATGGTCTGATGTATATTGAGAGATATGTGAGATATGGCCCTTTTTGTGTGCTTTTTGGCTTCCTTTTCAACCTTGGGACCCACCACATATATATATATCAATATATATATCCCTTGTATCAAGAAGGTCCCCAAGGGTCTTGTTCAAGTCAGACAATCCCCTTAAGTCGTGCAAAAAGGGGGATTTTGTTGCAAGTGGGAGAGCAGGTGAGCAAGTGGCCAAGTGGGTTCTGTAGAATCTCGATTGATCGAGATTGGATCTCGATTGATCAAGATTTCGATCAATCGAAATGAGATCTCGATCAATCGAGATTTCGATTAATCGAGATCAACATCTCGATTGATCGAGATGCCTTTGGCTGCAATTCTGATTTTTCCTCTTCAGCTGCAAATAGCTTCAAACTTTGCTCCATTTACTCTAATACCTGCAATACATCAAAAACACAAAAATACCGTAAACATATCTCGGTAAATGCAAAAACGGAACTAACATAAGCAATAAAGAGGGTTCAAATGCATAGAATTGAACACTTATCAATAGCTCTTCAACCTAACTAATTACCTAATTACCCTACTCTCTAAGTGAACCCTACATGCATCCAAACTACCTTGTCTTGGAATGGTCTATACAAGCAAACATCACACATTCATTTAAACACCATTATCTAGCCATCATTTGCACTTCTTGTGGAACATGCAAATGTTGTGCATTCAAATGACAAAATCTACTCTAAGACAAGAATAAACTCCATATCAAATGAATATATAGAAGAAATGTATTAGTGTACATGATCACTTGGCTAAATAATCAACATTTAATTACAAATCCCAAGTGCTACAAGAAAGAACAAGTTTACATGGCTAGGGGTTGAAACCAACACCCTAGTATGGAAGTTAGTTGCTCATGGTTGCCTTGCACTCTTCCATTGATGGAGAAGATGAATGATTCTTGTGTGAGTGTGACTCAAAAAGTATACCAATTAAAAATTTCCACACTTCGCAATAGAACAAATTCCTTGCAGAATAGGGCTATCGAAAGGAATGGGTATCGTACCTCAGGGATTATGTTCTGATGAGTTGGAACACAGAACTAATTCTAATTAAATTTATAAGAAAAGAATTCTGATTTTTAACTAATTAAAAAGATAAAATAAAATAAATCAAAGGTAAACAGATAATGAAGATAATAAGAGAGAAACCTAGGGTGTTTGACTTCACCACTAACTCCACAATCAATGGTCAATTGAATCAACTATAGGGGAATTATATCATGCATAAGTGGTGTCGGTGGCTACAAGCTCACCTTCATCCCTCAAGAAGATAACATATGATTAAGGCTAAGCCATGGACTATCTTCGATTGGCATGGGCCATCTGCCTAACTACTCTAATCTAGGGTGCAGTATGGTTCATCTTCTCTAGGCATAATCCATCAAAGCTCATAACAATATATTCAGTGATTACCATTGTGTAATAATCTCTCTCATGATCATAGAAAACAAAAGAGATTGAGTTCAATAACAACAACTAAATATCTAAGACAAGATAAGAAATCATTGAGATTGAATTTACAAGACTTTTATTGCTCAATTCATTAATAAGAATCCTCACAATTACACAATCTATGCATGTATATAAAGGTCCCCAATAATTAAAACAATCAAACCATTGATGCTTTGTTAGGGCTACATCAAACCCCTAGTGGATGAACTAGCCGCTCATGGTAGAAGAAGAAGCTTCAACTGTTGAGGAAGAAGACATCATCTTTCTGAATTACGCGTATGACTTCGTTCTCCAATGGCTCTGCAATATGTTTCTGTTCTCTTCTCAGCCCTCTCAGACTCTCCAATCTCTGTGTGTAAGCTCTCTCTCTTCAGCCTCCAAGTCTTCCTTTTATTCCCCAAGAGAATTCACCAAAGTCCTAATCCAATTAGGAATTAATTAGGGTTTCCCGCAGCACTAATCAGGTGGGTTTTCCCTGCTGACTTCGGCCCAACTTTTGACCCACTAGAAGTCCGATTCACGGAATTTTCGTGAAATACAAAAGTGTGCAGAATCAAATTTCATTCAACCTTACGCGAAAATAATGTCGATTTGAGGCTCGGAAATAAGACTTCTGGTCCGTTTTCCAAAACGGGATTAAGACTGCATTATGCGCAGATTTGGGCTTCAGGCCCGAAACCTTCTTAAGCAGCTGTAATTCTCTTGGACCTCTTTCTTGGGCTGATTTGAGTTGAAATAAATGGTTGAGTGAATCTCCTTGATGTAGGCTTCATCTCACCATCTTGGATGTCTTCTTTAAAAGCCCAAAATCACGGTTTTAACTGAAATAATTATTAAGGCCCTGAAAATACAGAAAACACTAAAACAAAGTAAAATCACAAAATAATCTATCACTAAGAGAATAAAATACATAAGTTAAGAGGCTAGAATGCGTAACATTCAACGCCTATCAATGAAGCTTCTTGGTCTGGTTCAGCTTCTTCTCCTCTCTCCCGAATGTCTCTCCTCTTGATGGTCTGATGTGTGTTGAGAGATATATGGCTATTTTGTGCTTTTAGGCTTCCTTTTTCAACCTTGGGGCCCAACATATATATATATATGACTATATATATCCCTTGTATCAAGAAGGTCCCCAAGGGTCTTGTTCAAGTCAGACAATCCCCCTATGTCGTGCAAAAAGGGAGATTTTGTTGCAAGTGGGAGAGCAGGTGAGCAAGTGGCCAAGTGGGTTCTGCAGAATCTCGATCAATCGAGATTGGATCTCGATTGATCAAGATTTCAATCAATCGAAATGAGATCTCGATCAATCGAGATTTTGATTAATCGAGATCAACATCTCGATTGATCGAGATGCCTTTGGCTGCAATTTTTAATTTTTCTCTTGAACTGCAAAAAGCCTCAAACTTTGCTCCATTTACTCCAAGACCTGCAATACATCAAAAACACAAAAATACCATAAACTTATCTCGGTAAACGCAAAAACGAAACTAACATATGCAATAAAGAGGGTTCAAATGCATAGAATTGAACACTTATCACTTTCCAAACTTGATGTGTTCGACCTTACTCAATTGTTCTAGCAACTCACCCCCATTTAAGTCCTTTGGTGGTGGCCTATTTTCTCTCTTACCATCAAATTGTTTATATCATTTTCGCCAACCATGATCAAGTGGCAAAAAGCAACGGTGTCTCGTATAACATATCTTATGACCATGCACCAACCTATAAGAACATGTATCCTTGTTGCAAGTTGGACATGCCTTATACCCCTTTGTCATATATCCAGACACCATCGCCAGTGCCATAAAGTCTTTTACAGTCCATATCACCGCTGCGTGAGGCCTAAAATTGCATTTGGAAACAACATCATAAGTTACCATACCATCTACCCACAACTCTTTCAATTCATCTACCAATGGTCTCAAGTATACATCAATGTCATTTCCAGGTGATCTTGGCCCAGGAATAAGCAAAGACATAAAGATGTAGGGTTCTTTATTACATATCCAAGGTGGCAAATTGTATGGCATAAGCATTACCGGCCATATACTGTATGAGGTGCTCATATTACCAAATGGATTGAATCCATCGGTAGCTAATCCAAGTCGGACATTGCGTGGATCATCGGCGAACCAGCTATGTTGCTTATCAAATTCCTCCCAAGCTTTAGAATCAGCTGGATGTCTCAACACATTTGGCTCATTAACACGCTTTTCTTTATGCCACTCATATCTTTTGCCGTCTTAAGAGAAGTATACAACCTCTAAAGCCTTGGTTTCAACGAAAAGTAGCGAAGAACTTTTTGAGCAGTTCTTTTACCTTTACCTTTAACAAATTTATATCTGAGCTCACAACATTCTGGATGTTGCTCTCTCTATTCATTCTCCTTCCAAAAGAGTATACAATCATTTTTGCAAGAATGTATTGTGATATAGGCAAGGCCCAAATCACGCATTAAATTTTTGGCCTCGTAATGGGACTTAGGTAGTGTCTCACCTTCAGGCAGTGCCTCTTTAAAGAGCTCAAGTATCATATTTAAATGATTTGTTATTCCATCGACTGATTACTTTTATATGTAACATTTTAATGAGAAAAGATAATTTGGAGAACTTTGTACAGCCTGAATACAGTTCACATTGCGCATCCCTCAACAATCTTTCAAAATTATCTTGCCCATTTTCCCCACAACTTATATTAGATGCATGACTAGTAGATGTTTCACATTGTTGCACATTTGGAAGACCTTGCACGGATGTTGTTGCCATGCGTATGTCATCCAAAATTTCATGGGCGTCATCAACATATCCATCTTGCTCAGAGAGACGAGAGAGAGAGGAGAGAGAACTTGCCTTCAACAGATCGACACACAATAGTAGCCGAACAAGGGTCAATCAAAGACATAGGGGTTTGGGAAAGGGGTTTCTCCATTTTTGATAACTAAAGGGTTTGGAGAACTGATCGAAGAAACATCTGTTGAGGCTATACATATTTTTATTAACCCGAGGCTATACATATATGTGTATATTATTTTTGAGTGGGAAGGGAAAATAGTGAAATTATGGGGCGGTAAAATTAATTTGGGAAAAATTAATTAATTAAAATATATTGGTATTTACTACGACACGAATTTCGTCGAAAAAGGGTATTTACTACGAAATTTTTTTCGTGGTAAATACAAAGGGCTATTTTCTACGAATTTTATTTTTCGTAGCAAATATCTTATTATTTACTACGACATAAATTTCGTCGAAAAAAAATATTTACTACGAAATCAAGTTTCCTAGTATTTACCACGAAATTTTTTTTGTGGTAAATACGAATGGGTATTTTCCATGAATTTTATTTTCTGTAGCAAATACCTTACTATTTACCACAAAATTGAAACCATAGTAAATGGTCCGTGGGAAAAAACCTATTTTTTTTGTAGTGTGTCTAGTGCTCCTAGTCAGCAGTTTGGGCATTAGGATGTTGGACAGCAGGGCTAGAGAGCACAAGGCAATGCCTTCACTTTTGTTCCAGCTGAGACCTCAATAGAATCGTTAGTGGTCCGAGGTATATTCCTCGTATCTAGCTCATGGGCTAGGGTTCTAGTGGACTCGAGTGCATCACATTCATTCATTTCATATACATTTGTTTGTGCTTTGGGGTTGACGGTGTTATCTTTGGACTAAATTTTATTCATTGATATGCCAGTTGGTTGTAGAGTGACTTTGGGTAGTGTTTGTCGATCATACGAGATCGAGATTTTAGGACACCGATTAGTGTTTGATTTCATTCTCCTCAATATAGCTAGTTTCGATGTGATATTGGGTATAGATTGGCTATCAACTTACAAGGCCAACATTGATTGTTACCGGGGAAGAGTGACCTTATACACATTAGAGGGTGTTAATGTTTTCTATGTGGGAGAGCGAGATAACTTCTATTTATTTTCTTTGCATAGTCTGAGTGATAAAAAAGGACCTGAGTATTTCTTATTAAGCTTACTAGGTGATGGTGATGATGGGACACTTGGAGAGCTTCCTCGTGTAGTATGTTAGTTTATAGATGTATTTCTAAGGGACTTGACAAAGTTGCCTTCAAAACGGGAAATGGAGTTTGTTATAGAACTTACTTCAGGTACCACGCCCATTTTTATGGAGCCATACCAAATGGCACCGGTTGAATTGAAAGAGTTAAAGGACTAATTCCAAGAGCAACTAGATAAGGGATTTATACGTCCTATTACTTTGCCTTGGGGAGCTCAAATTTTTTTTGCTAAGAAGAAGGATAGGTCTTTGCGGCTTTGCATTGACTATCGAAAGTTGAATCGGGCAACGATCAAGAATAAGTATCCTTTGCCAAGGATATACGATTTGTTTGATCAACTTAATGGTTCCAAATGTTTCTCAAAGGTAAACTTGAGATCTGAATATTACCAGTTGGGGGTTAGAGAGGCAAATATCAAAAAAACTGCTTTTCGCACAAGATACAGACACTACGAGTTTTTGGTGATGCCGTTTAGTTTGACGAATGCAACAACAACATTCATGGAATTGATGAATCGAGTGTTCAATGTTTATTTAAAAAGGTTAATGGTTATGTTCATTGATGACATCCTAGTGTACTCATCTTTGAAAGAGGAGCACAAGGGGCAGTTGAGAGTTGTGTTACAACTTCTAAGAGAGAACCGATTATATGCCAAGTACAAGAAGTATGAGTTTTGGTTAGCGGAGGTGAAGTTCATTGGGCATATGTCCGAAGGAGGGGTTTCTGTGGATCCATCCAAAATAGAGGCGGTGTTGAGTTGTGAAAGACCTAAGAGCATATTTTAGATATGAAGCCTTTTAGGATTGGCCGGATACTATCGGTGATTTGTGAAAAACTTTTCGAGGTTAGCGGCATCAATGACCAAGCTATCGGAGATTTACGAAGGACTTTTCGAGGTTGCGAGTATACATTCATGGAATTAAAGAGTCAATTGACTTCGACACAAATATTGATGATTCCAAAACTTTCTGGTACACAATCTATTGTGATGCTTTACGTCTTGGTTTGGGCTGTGTGTTGATGCAAATCGAGAGGGTATTGGCGTATAATTCAAGGCAGTTGAAAACACATGAACATAATTACCCGAGGCAAGAATTTTATTAGTTGACTTAAGGCTCGATGCCAGTGATGGAATACGAGACCAAGTTTATATCTTTGGCTCATTTTGCATGAGAGATGATCCCAACTGAGGAGTTGAAGATCAAACAGTTCGTGAGAGGTCTCCGAACATTCATATGGGATCGAGTAGTAGTCTTGGGTTTGACGAGCTACATCATCGTAGTGGAGAGAGCACTAATAACTGAAGAGCTCGGTAATGATAATCAGAGGATAAGGGAGGCAAAGAACCAATTGAGGAGCACGGGGTCCCTTCCGGACAATTGTGCTAAGAAGAAGAAAAGGGATGGTGGGTCATTTTCAAAAGGGCAACAAGCCCAATCGACACCATCAGTGGAATTGCCCATAGAAGAAGGGTACATAGAGTGGGGCTAGTTCTCAGTAGCGTTATATATAGCCTACTACTCCATAATAAGGTTTTAGGGCATTGCCACCTCCACAGACAGTGCCATCAACATAAAGTTCATGGGCACCAGCTAGAGGATTTATGTTTAGTGCTCCTAGTCAACAGTTTGGGCATCAGGGTGTGGGACAGCAGGGCCAGAGAGCATAGGGCCGTGCTTCACTCTTGTTCCAGTAGAGACCTTAGTAGGACCGTCAGTGGTCTAAGGTATATTCATTGTATCTAGCTCATGGGCTAGGGTTCTAGTGGACTCAGGTGCATCACATTCATTCATTTCATATGAATTTGCTTGTGCTTTGTGGTTGGAGGTGTCATCTTTGGACTCAATTTTATCCATTGATACGCTAGTTGGTGGTAGAGTAACTTTAGGTAGTGTTTGTCAGTCTTGCAAGATCGAGATTTTAGGACACCGATTAGTGTTTGATTATATTATCCTTGATATGGCTAGTTTTAATATGATATTGGGTATGGATTGGCTATCAACTTACAAGGCCAACATTGATTGTTATCGGGGAAGAGTGATCTTATGCACACCAGAGGGTGTTAATGTTTTCTTTGGGGGAGAGCAAGATAACTTCTATTTGTCTTCTTTGTATAGTCTTAGTGATTGAAAAGGACTTGGGTATTTCTTAGCAAGCTTGCTAGTTGATGGCGATGATGGGACACTTAGAGATCTTCCTCGTGTAGTATGTGAGTTTATGGATGTATTTTCGGGGGACTTGACAGAGTTGCCTCTGAAATGGAAAGTGGAGTTTGTTATCAAACTTGCTCCAGGTACCGTGCCCATTTTTATGGCACCGTACTGAATGGAATTGCAAAAGCTACTAGACAAGGGATTTATACGTCCTACTATTTCACCTTGGGGAGGACTAGTTTTTTTGCTAAGAAGAAGGACAATTCTTTGAGGCTTTGCATTGACTATCGAAAGTTGAATCGGACAATGATCAAGAATAAGTATCCTTTGCCAATGATAGAGGATTTATCAACTTAAAGGTTCCAAATGTTTCTCAAAGATAGAATTGAGATCTGGATATTACCAGTTGGGGGTTAGAGAGGCCGACATCTAGAAAATTGCTTTTTGCACATGATACGAACACTACGAGTTTTTGATTATACCGTTTAGTTTGATGAATACACCAGTAGCATTCATGGACTTGATGAACCTAGTGTTCAATGTTTATTTGGACAAGTTTGTAGTGGTGTTCGTTGATGACATCCTAGTGTGCTTGTCTTCAAAAGAGGAGCACGAGGGGCACTTGAGAATTGTGTTACAATTTCTAAGAGAGAACTGATTACTTGCCAAGTATGAGAAATGTGAGTTTTGGCTAGAGGAGGTGAAGTTCCTTGGGCATGTTGTGTCCGAAGGAGGGATTTTCGTGGATCCATCCAAGATAGAGGCGGTGATGAGTTTGGAAAGACCTAATAGCGTATTTGAGATATGAAGCTTTTTGGGATTGGCCGAATACTATTAGAGATTTGTGAAGGACTTTCGCAGTTAGCGGCGCCAATGACCAAGCTTACTTGGAAATGAGTGAAATTTATGTGGAATGATGCTTGCGAGCATGCATTCATGGAATTGAAGAGTCGATTGACTTCGGCACCAATATTAATAATTCCAAAACATGGGTTGGGGTACACAATCTATTTTGATGCTTCACAACTTGGTTTTGAATATGAGTTGATGCAAACAGAGAGGGTATTGGCGTATGGTTCAAGGCAATTGAAAACACATGAACAGAATTACCTGACACATGACTTGGAATTGGCGGCGGTGATCTTTGCACTTAAAGTGTGGAGATATTACTCATATGGCGAGAAGTTTGAAGTGTTCTCCGATCACAAGAGCCTTAAATACCTTTTCTCACAAAAGGATTTAAATATGAGAAAGGGAGATGGATGGAGTACATGGAAGTCTGTGACTTTGACTTGCAATATAATCCAAGAAAGGCTAATGTGGTAGCCAATGCATTGAGTAGGAAGTCACATGGTAGCTTGACAAGCATAGCCATACGGGAGTGGAAGATAATGGAAGACATCTTAAAAATAGGATTACATTTTAGTGAAGATGATAGACCGGCAACCTTGTTTACTCTTATCGCTCAACCAACTCTATCGAGTAGGTGATTGAAGAGCAGAGGAAGGATAGTGAGATCAAGACTATTTGCACTTGGATTCCAGGTGGCAAGGTAGTGAATGGATGGGTGATTCATTCAAATGAGAGATTAAAATTCAACGGTTCGATGTGTGTTCCCTTGGCCTATTGGGATGAGGTTCTGAAGGAGTTTCATAGTTTGAGACTAATAGTACATCCAGGTGGTACCAAGATGTACCATAACCTATGCTGACAGTATTGGTGGAAAGGTATGAAGAGGGATGTAACTCAGTTTGTAGCAAGATGCCTCACTTGTCAACAGGTAAAGAATTTAGAGCATTAGAGGTCAGTGGGGTTATTACAACCATTGTCTATGGCAATGTGGAAGTGGGAGCATGTCACTATAGACTTTGTGATGGGGCTTCCAAGGTTGAGGAAGAGTTACGATACAGTTTAGGATGTAGTCAATAGATTAACCAAAGTGGCTCATTTTCTTCCTATACGAGTGACTGATGATGTGGATACTCTTTGTAGATTATATATTGAATAGATCCTTAGACTTCATGGCATGCCAATTTTTATTGTTTTAGATAGAGACCCACGATTTACATCATGGTTTGGCCAGAGTTTCCAGACAGCGCTTGATAAGTACCTCCACTTTAGTACGACTTTTCATCCCTAGACGGATAGTCAGTTAGAGCATTCTATACGGATTCTGGAGGATATGTTACGGGCATGTGTACTTAATCTTTAGGGCAGTTGGGAGGATCACCTTCTATTGGTGGAGTTTATATACAGTAATAGCTATCAAGCTAGCGTTGAGATGGATTTATTTAAGGCTTTTTATGGTAGGTCGTGTAGGTCACCTGGGAGCGGGAATAAGAGGATGCTATGTGGGAGCGGGAACAAGAGGTCCGCTCAAAGTACCCCAAGTTGTTCATCACTTCAGGTATGTTTCTAATTTCGAGGACAAAATTCTCTGAAGGTTGGGAGGTTGTGGAGACCGGGTCTAATTTTGATTAATTTTCATTTTAAGCATCATTTTTGCCTTAATCGCATTTTAAATGATATTTAGAATATTTTAATTGTGAAAAAAATGTTTGGGGAGTGATATTAAGGTTTTGAAAAGTTTTGAGAACGATTGGAGAAGCTTAACTTTTTGGGTCAACGGGGCCCGGGATGAGGTCTAGGTGGGCCCAAGAATCCAATTTTTTTTTGAAAAAATATGATTTTTGGTTATGAACCAAATGAAATGTTTAGAGAGTTAAGGAAGTGATTTCAGAGTCATAACCAATTTCAAAATTCAAAACTGAGGTCAGGAGGGATACATTGAGTGACTCGGGGGCGTTTAGGTCATTTTGTTCCCCAAGGAGATAAATATCTAGGAGGGGCTGAGATATTTCATTTTACAACAATATCTCTCTATCTAATTTTTTCACTTCATCTCTCTCTTTCCTTTCTACATTTTGGAGGTGTTAGGCTTTGAATTAGGAATTACCGAAGGCAAAGGGTTTGTTCTACTTGGCAAGGGCTTCGGTTTGAACCGAACAAAAATATTTTTCAGCAAGATAGAAAGGGCTGAAATTTGTGACTTGCTAGGACAAGCTTGAGATTCGAGGTAGGGGTGTGAATCTCTTCCCTATTTTGATTCTATAGGTCACATAGTTGTGATATAAAACTCTACTTTGAGAATTTTGTGAAAATATGACTTTCTTGCATATATATATATATATACATATGAAAATTATATTTTATGCATGGATTTTGATATTTATGAATGCATAGCGTGAATTTGTATTCATTTGTGAAATGATGAGAGTCTTGATTTCATATGTTGAGTTTATACACAAATGAACATTTTCTTAAAAATGCATAAGTGGTGATTTTAATGAGATGATTGAATTGCATTGAATATGCATGAGTTGAGATTTGAAATGCATTGACTTGGTACATGTCATTCACTTAGTGAGAATTGTGACAATCTTGAGTTTTGGTGCAATTATGTGATAATGTGCATTTATGTGAAAAGCACATTTTTGGGGCATGTGTGAGAATTAAAAGGTCAGTTGATGTCATGTCCAAATTTTCGTTCTCCAAAAATCAAGGGTGACCCATCCATTAATCTCTAATGAACTCTCTGTTTACACTCAAATACAGCAGAAGCTTACCTCTTTCTTACACATGGATATGCTAACTCAAGCTCAAATACCACCAACCTCAAAGAGTCCCACGTCAAGCCACACTTACATAACCCCTCAATTCCAGCACTCAACTCTTTGTGTGACTGGAATTTGAAACTAAAACCCTCACCATTGGATAGAGGATTAAAAAATACTTAATTTTAAAAAAAATCCACATTCAATTTTGATTTAAAACGAAGAAGTTATGCCTGACCAAATTTTGGCAGATTTCGGAGCATGCTGTGAATAGTAACTTTGATGCATCGAAGTGGTGAGTTAGTGTATCGAAGTTGCGATGCATCGAACATGTATCGACTCAAGTATCGAAACCTATTGCCTAGTGGTCAAAATTTCTAACTTATAGGCTCCAAAACTCCTCTAAAAAGCCTAGAAATCATTAAACATCATCTACAACATGTATAAATGATAAAAACATCATTCTAAACATAAATTTACATCTCCAACTATTATATCCAAGAATTTATACATAATGGACTCAAAACCAACATTATTCCATTCAAAACCCGCAAATCACATATGATCCATATATGATCATTATATTTGAAACTAGAGTGCATCAACATTAATCAAATGTAAATATAACATCATTAACATAGTCCACATGCCACAAATCGGCATGGACATTTATTTACATCTCAAAAGATCTAAAGTCCAAAAATGGAACTCAACAAGGTCCATTGAGCAATTCATGCTTTATCCTCCATTGGGGCCTTATCTGATTTTTTTTTTTGTAAATAGGGGGTAAGCTTATTCTCTCTGGCTCAGTAGGAATGATCCACCTGGCCAACTCTACTCTAACTCAAGCAGCCATGCATGGATGCATATGAAATTAGTACAATCTTTATGACAAATATCTATACTTTTTACCCATAAACAATCACGTTCTATAAATCATGCATAATGCTTCACATTCCAATGTATACATACATGTAGCAAATTGAATAAGTCACAATTCAATGTATAACTCATGCCACATAAGTCTGAAAATCAATTCAAAGGGGGGCATTCTTATCAAATCAATAGTAAGGGTCCCATTGGCACCCAAACTCTACTTTCGCTTCTCGGTTCATTATTCCGACGGATGTGACACTTGCTTGGCCAAGTTTTGGATCGTTTACCCTAGGGATCCATGCCCTTATCTTAATTTTTACTCTCCTTCCCCAAAACTCGTCACATAATGCATATTATAAAATAATGCACATATCCCACACAATGAAATCCATTTGATCAAATCAATGCATTTTCTTCCCCAAATCAAACATGTCACAATATTATTTCACTCGCCTTATGAAAATCATCATGCTTATGCATTTTTTCAAAAAATCATAACTTTTATGCATCATTCTATATAAAAACTCAGATTTATGCATTTTAATGAAATGAAGACAATTTCAACCATTAGCATATATAGTCTCAATATCACATATGCAACATATGTGAGCTCTAACTAGTATGTTAGACATATACATATGCATAAATCACATATATATATATATATATATATATACATACATATACACAAAACTCTAAACTCAAGAAATCTCAACCTATCTTTCATGTCACAAATATGTGACCTATAGGATCAAAGTAAAGATGAGTCTAGCACCCCTACCTCGAATCTTAAGCTTTGAATCCAACTTTGAGAAATTCCAACTTTCTTAACTTCACAAAATGCGGATTTTGTTCGGTTCAAACCGAAGCCCTCGACGCCCTCTACACACTTTTCTTTTTTCGGAATCTTATAAATCACACCTCAAGTGACCTAAAATCTAGAGAGAAGGGAGAGAGATGAAGTGGTGACTTTTAGAGAGAGAGAGAGTGAGATCTAAAAATATGAAATATCCCAGACCTTGGGATATTTATTTCACTTCCAGGGGTGCGAAAGGATCATTTTGCACCCCCGGACCACTTAATGTACCTTCCTGACCTTTGAATTAATTTTTAAAAACTCCGTTGGACTCAAAATCGGTTCCATGACATTCTAAATATTTTGTTTAGTCCATAGCCGAAAATAAAAATTTTCAAACCCACTTAACCTCGTCCCGGGGCTTGATAAGTGTACAAAACTTGCTATTTTATATCCTAAAATAAGTTTTTAATTCATCTTTTATTTTATTTAAATGTTCTTATCTTTGCATTTTATGTTTTATAGGGGTTGTTTTCCAAATAAGAAGAAAAGCAGAAAAAGAGGGCTAAAAAGGATATATATAGCCAAAGATGAACATAAGAAGAATTGTAGGAGAGATGGTATTTTGTGCATTCTACTTCACAAGAGGTCTCAAGTTCAAAACTTTGCCAAATATTTTTTACACGGCCATGTCTGTAGTCCAGAATTGAAATTAAAGATACGGAAATCAAATTTTAGATATTTAAATTCAAAATTTTGTATTTTGAATTTTTGTTTTTGAATTTTGAATTTTTTATTTCAAATTTGTATTTTGAATTTTGTATTTAAAATTTTTTCCACCTAAACCATTCCCCTCTAACTCTATAAATAGGGGGTCTTAGGGGATGGTGAAGGGAGTTAAAATATTGTAGGAAAATTATAGAAAAAAATAGTGTAATTATTTTATTGATTCAATGATGAGTAGTAGTTTCATTTCTATTTGTTTGTTTTCTATTAATATGCAAGCATAAATATCCTTCTCAAGGGTGTGATGAAGCCACCATGGCTGAAGTATAAGTAAGTTAGTTTATTTTCTTGTCTACTTTTTCCTCTCAAGAGCATTCTTCTACTCTTCTATTCTGTATTTTATTTTCTAAAATTAGAGGGAGGATTCTTCGTGTTTGCCAAATAATGGTAATTCGAAGAATGCCTACGTCTGTTTACCTAGCTAATGTGCATCAGATTAAGTAAAGAAATGTCTCTCTCATGCATAATCAAGTCATTCCTTTTTATTCCATATTTTCCTTCATCCTTCCTAGTTCTAATTGGATTGGTGAAGTGTATTGATTATTGGAGGAAAAACTAGATAATAATATAAAAAAAAACTTTATTTATATGGATCCATGGTGGTGAATTCTCTTTCCTTGAGATTTGTCCCATCATTTGATCTAAGACATTTAATATTAGTTTTTATTATTAAATAAAAAATCAGAATTTTATTTTTTAAATATTCATTTTTCATTTCAAGAGATTTAGGTTTTGAATTTTAGACTTGTTACTGATTCTCACTTGAGAGTGGTTCGACCCTGCTTATTACTATACAATTTTTAGTAGAGTTTTTGTAGGTTTTATTTTTGTATAAAGTGTAGGGAAGCAACGACAAACATCCATTATTCTACACTTGTCAAATGGCGCCATTGCCAAATCAAGTTTGAGAATTCGAAGCCCAAATATTCAATACTACAATTTTTTTGGGAGCCCACCCTAACTTTCTTTCCCTCCCTTCTATTTTTATTTATTATATTTTTTGTTTCTGTTATAATTTTTTTTCTCCTTGAAAAAAAAAAGAAAGAAAAAAATATAATATTTATATATATATATTTTTTCCATGATAGGTTCTTATGATGCACTTCTTCTATAGATGCCACCATTCGTTGCTCTTACAAGGGAAATAATAACGTCATCCAGGTAAGTACCTAATTCTTGTACATCAATTTTTTTTTTCTTTTTAGATTAAGAAAGCATAGTTTTTTTTTAGGTTGATAACTTAAGCATGTGAACTCTAGGATGGAATAACTTAGAAATCTCCCTAGGGTCACACTTTCTTCAACTTTATTTTATTTTTTATTATTATTTTGTTTGTGCATTTTAAATTTGCATTTGCATAAGATACTTAAGGGCAAGCAACCCAACAAGATACGGTCGGGATCTCATCACCCATTTCCGTGGCCCACAAATCATAAAATTCAGGCATTTGTCAAAGCCCAAGCCTAATTTAATTTAAAATCAATTAGACATTGGCCAAAGGGTGTACACAAAGCTTGTTGGACCCTCTTGGAAAGAGTTAACTCTTGGTAACTCCAGTGAGCACCTTCCAACTTTACAATGTTTAGGAAAAGTTATATCTAAGGAGTGTGGATGTTCCGTCATTAAGCAGGCCACATGCCTGTCCACAGTTTTCTGGGAACTCTCCTCATTGTGTTATTGGTAGGCCTTAACTGGTAATCTTCTAGTTACTCTGAAAGAGAGTAGAAGCTGTCTAATTAGGCGAGAATTAATTTTGGAGACCATCCAATTAACTTTGTACAATATTAGATTTAAAAATTCATCACCCTTGAATTTAAGCTCAAGATAAAAGGCCAAATTTTGTGTGTGGTTTGTGTGTTCAATCTTGTGTCTAGCCTATCTTCTAGGATCTAATTAGTTAGGTTTTTCTTCCCTTAAAATAAAAAAAAAATTAGTTGTGTATTAGTTTATGCCCAAGTAGTTGCGGGTTAAAAAACGGTTAGTTCGGTCTTCTAGTGATCCATCAATTCTTGATTTAGAGAAGACTCCTCTCACTCTCTCACTTTCTTCAACCACCACTCATAATCCAATGGCTGCACCTCGGACCTTGAATGACTACTTCGCACCCATCACAGCCAACCCACCTAATTGTATTGTTCTCCCAAACAACAATGCGGCCCAATTTGAGATTAGGCTCACTACAATCAATCTATTACCCAAATTCCATGGGTTTGAAAGTGAGCAACCTTATATCCATTTAAGCAAATTTTTAACAATTTGCAACACTTTCAAAAATTAGAATTTGGATGCCGAGGGTATCAAATTGCGTCTTTTTCCTCTATCCTTAGAAGATAAGGCTGACTCATGGCTAAACTCCATTCCTTCAAATTCAATTGAATCATGGGATGCACTTGCAAAGAAGTTTATGAACAAATTTTATCCTATGCAAAAGACTGAGTCAATGAGAGATGCTATAAGCACTTTTAGAGGGAAAAATGAGGGACAATTCCACCACACTTGGGAGCGTTTTCATGATTTGCTTCTCAAATGCCCACACCATGGCTTTGATAAAGCACAGTTAGTTCAATTTTTCTATAAGGGGCTTTCACCTATGAACCGAACTGTGCTCGAGTCTATGCACCAAGGTAAGTTCAAGAACCAAACCCCTGATCAAGCCTATCAATTTTTAGAAGAAGTAGTTGAGAATGCCCAAAATTGGAATTGGAATAATTGTGATGATGAATTTTCTAGGAATGACCAATCCCCTAGAAAATCTAGTATGTATGAGATCAAGCCTAAAAATGAACTCAAATCTGTGATGCAAAGTTTAGCCGATGGTGTGGAAGACTTGAGTCAAAATTTTGATGCTTTTACGCTCATGTCCACAAGTGCACAATGCAATATGTGTTCTAGTTCATCCCATTCCACTGAGGCGTGTCTGGTCTATTGTACATCTGAACCTTCGGATGCATAAGTGTGTGCTTTTAATACCTATAAGAGACCAACAGCTAATACCTTTAGCCAGACTTACCATCCTGATACTCAAAATCATCCTAAGTTTTCATACCGACAAAATTTTCCTGCACAATGCTTAGGTAGTCAACCTAGTTCTCAAGGGAACTCCAATAGGCCACCACAACCTCAAGGACCTCTTGTTCCTTAAGGTCAATTCCCATTGACCAATCAGTTCAGTCACAATAGAGATCTAGCACTTGATCCCATGAGTAATTATGTTACTCTTGTCTCAAAAAATCAACATATTTCCAACTATGATGACACTTTGAAAATGCTTACCCTTAATCTAGATCAATCTAATAAGCAATCCAATCAGAGATTTCAAAAGTTAGAGAGTAATTTTGACCTATGGACTCAGAACCAATTACAATTTCAACAGTCAATCCAAAATTAATTGAGTTAACTTACTTCTATTCTGACTGAAAGACAGAGGGGTACCTTGCCTAGCCAACCTGAAATCAACCCTAAAAACAAAGGGGTTAATCTCATAGAATCTTCTTCTGCCACTGACCAATCAAATGGCCATGTGAATTCCATCACAACACTTTGGTTAGGAAAGTAAATAGATAATAAGGTTGAGCTACCCACTCAAGATGAGACAGCACCATTTAAGTCTCCCCCATCCAACTCTCCTAGAGCCAAAAAAGCCCATAGTCCTCAGTCTGACATTACCGCTCTTAAGTCGTATGCTCCACCTGCACCCTTTCCTTCTGGACTAGTCAATAATAAAAAGAATTCGCAATACAGTGAGATTTTAGAGATTTTTCAGAATGTCCAGATTAATATTCTATTTCTCACTGCCATTAAGAAAATCCCTTCTTATGCAAAGTTTATCAAGGACTTAGTCAAGAGGAAAACCAATATCCCAGAGGAAGCCTTCATAGCCCAACATTACTCTTCTTTCTTACAAAACTAAGCCGTGGTCAAACATAAAGATCCTAGCAGTCCGACTGTCCTTTGTAAGATAGGGAAAAATTTTGCTGATCAGGCCTTGTTGGATCTAGGTGCTAGTGTGAACTTGTTACCTTATTCAGTCTACCGAGAGTTAGGGTTGAATAATTTGAGGAAAACTAATGTTAGAATTCAATTAGCTGATCGATCAGTTAAGATTCCAAGGGGTATAATTGAGGATGTAATTGTTAGAGTGGCTGATTTTTATTACCCTATAGATTTCATCGTGCTAGATACCCAACCCACTCAAGGTAAACAAATTTCAATCATTTTAGGTCGACCATTCTTAGTTACAACCAATGCATTGATCAATTATAGGAATGGTAACATGACCTTAACCTTTGGTAACATGAAAGTGGAAGTCAATGTGTTTAGTTTGATGAAACAACCCCCCGACTCAGATTCCTTTGAAGTTGTTTGTCTTATTGAGTCGTTGACCGTACACACTTTTGAGAATTCCTACCCTGAGGATCCACTCCAAGAGTGTTTAGCACATTTTAGTGCTGATTTCGATGAGGATAACTATATTAGTGAAGTCAATGCCTTGCTAGATTCCACTCTAATCTCTGACACACCAAAATATAGGTTCCAATTTGAACCATTGTCTTTACCAAATGCCACTGCATCTGAAAACGTCAAGAAGCCTCCTAAAGTCGAATTAAAGCTGATTCGTGTGTGAGTGTGACTCAAAAAGTATATCAATTAAAAATTTCCACACTTCGCAATAAAACAAATTCCTTACAGAATTGGGCTATCGAAAGGGGTATCGTTCCTCAGGGATTATGGTTTGATGAATTGGAATACGGAATTAATTCTAATTAAATTTAAAAGAAAAAAATTCTGATTTTTAAACTAATTAAAAAGTAAAATAAAATAAATCAAAGTAAATAGAAAGTGAAGATAATTTGAGAGATGACAGTCCCCACATAATGGCCAGTCCGAACAAAAATACCGATTCTAACCTATTACATAGCTTGCAAAAGTATGGGTATTTACAATGTTAAAGTTCTTAATTACCTACTGCATTTACCTAGGACATTTATTTGAATGATCTTCCTTTATAAAGCAAGACATCATAGCAAGCATGCAAAAATTTCAAGAAAAAGAAAGAAAAAAAAACTGCTCTACAATGACAATCAACGCAAAGACTGAACATTGCATGCATATACAAGTGCTATAGCATACCGCACCCCCAAACTTAGACGCAACATTGTCCTCAATGATTGAACAAAAAGAACAAGGAAAGAATATACTGGGACTGTAGAACGCGACAAAAATGGCATTCCAACACAGGCGGTGTAGAGACTGTGACCAATTTTGGCCGGTTTTGCGTTTTTTGCATTATAATTGCCATAAATGCATTTTGAGTGGTGTTTAACATGTTTTGAGTGTGGAAAAAATGTTTGGGAAGTGTTTTTAAGGTTATGGAAAGTTTTCAGGAGATTTGGAGAAGTTTGACTTTTTGGTCAAACCAGGGCCCGGGATACGACTTAAGTGGGCCCGGAAATTCGGAAAATTCTTAAAAATATTTATTTTTGGAAATGGCTGAGTTGAAATTTTTAGAGAGTTAAGGAAGTAATTTCGAGACTGTAGGAGTTTTCGGAATCGAAAACGGAGGCCAGGAGGGTACGTTAAGTGGCCAGGGGCATTTTGGTCTTTTTGCAAGCCCTAGATATTTTAAATATTAGTGGCTGAGACTCCCAGCCATATCTCATGCCTCTTTCTCTCTATAAAGCTCTCCATCTTCATAGCTCTCCCTTCTCTCTACATTTCAGACCCGTTCGGCTTGGATTCAAGACTTGCCGAAGGTGGGAGATACGTAGGGGACAACTAGGGCTTCCTTTGAATGGATCAAAGTGGTGGTTCGGTAAGATAGACTTCACTAGAATTTTGGTGAAGTGCTTGGAAGGTCTTCATTTTCGAGGTAGGGGTTCTTCTTCTCTTCTAATTGTCGATTCTAGGGTTTCGGGTGAAGAGGAGAGGTGTAGGTTGTGTTTCACATGCTTTAGGATGGTGAGAGGTGTGGAAAGTTGTATTTTCTTCTTCTCTAGAGTCCTATATTTTTAGAATTGTGTATATTGTGTTGGTGGTAGCATGTGGGTTTAAAGTTTGTGAGTGTAAGAAATTGATACATAGGCATTATGTGCTCAATTTGGTGTATATGTGAAAAAATGTGTTCCAAGTGTCATATATGTGATTATATGTGAGAATGTGGTTGTTGAATGCATGTTTAGTTCTATGTACTAAAATTATGCATTGAGTGTAGCATGAGTAAAATATGCTAATTTTGAAGTTGTATGCATATGAGATGATATATGTATGTGTTATACATATATGTGCTATATGTGGTGTGTGGTGATGGGAAATATGTTTGTTACTTCTTTTTAGTGTCAATGAGCATGGGTTGAGCATGAAAATAAAATGTCATGTGTTATGCATTCATATTGCATATGTGGGAAGTTGCGGGAAAAATGACGCAAAAGAGGTACACGGGGCTTCGGAGTGGTCCAACCATGTTGTGAAATGTGGTGAAATTATCCACTATGTATGGCCCTTGGAGTGGACCTGCCATACTAAGGCTTAATGCCTAGGATCGGAGTATGTCCAATTCTAATGACCCCTCGGAGTTGTCCCGGTCATAGGATGGTTATCGGAGAATGTCCAAGATTTGTGAGCCTCGGAGTTGCCCCCTCACTCTATGGCAATCCCATATGTTGCTATGGTAAAATGACCTTTCGGAGTTGTCCCTGTTATTGGATGGTTATCAGAGGTGTCCAAAGTCACATGATCCTTGGAGCGGGTCAATCATGTGGGGTATCGGATGAGGACCGAGAGAGAGGGCATTTACTTTCCTTAATGCTTTTATGTTTGAACATGTTATACATGATTCTTGAAATATGCAATCCTTTTTAATTGCATTGGTTAAATTGTTTGTGAGATTGTGGATGTGGCATGTAGTGTATTCATATGCATTCCATGTAGGTCGTGTCGGGTCGGCACTTAGAAGGGTTGGGGAACCTTTACTGAGCCGCAGTGGTGCTCACCCCTTTATTATAAACTCTTTTACAAATAAAGCACTGATGACGAATGGGACATGAGTGTCCAAGTGGAGTTTTAGTGGTGTTTATGCTATCTTTTGGATGTTGAGCATTTTGTGGCTATCCATGCCGGCTTGTGGCATGTGACTTATTTTTGAGTTGTAGTTATACTTTGGACATATGTACTTTTGATGTATATATTGGATTATAAACTTGTTGGGTGTGAAAAGACCATGGTTTAATTTATGTAGTGCCCATGGTGGCATTTTGTTCATTTGATGATGTTTCCATTGTGAACGGATGGTGTATGTGAAAGAGAATGATTCATTTTGGTGTATGAATTCAATTAAGAATGTGATCTTGAGTGTGAGATTGGTGTTGGAACCTTTCATTTATGTTATTAATCATGTATGAGGGGTTCTACGATGATAGAAGGTGGATTGGGCTTCATGTGACCATGTATAGGGTTGTTGGAAGTCCCGGGAGGTGCATTTCGATCAATCGAGATGCCTATTTCGATCAATCGAAACCTCCATTTCGATTGATCGAAGGGGTGATGATTTATGGTGATTTTTAGGGTCCAAACAGGGGGAATTTTGATTGATCGAAACCCCTATTTCGATCAATCGAGATATTGCAGGTCTGGGGTCCTGAGAGGGTGAAAATTTCACAAGAATTTCGATCAATCGAGATTTCATTTCGATCAATCGAAGTCCCATTTTCGATTAATCAAAATTACTATTCACAGCTTTTTCCAAAACTTCATTTCGACGTAATTTCTTCGTTCTAGATCGGAATTGAGTGTGGTTTTTTTTAAACTTGAGTATTTTTGGATTCTCTATTTTGGATTCTCTATCCAATGGTAGAAGCCTCAGTTTCAGATTCCAAACACAGTGAGTTTTGAGGCTTGAAAGTGAGTGATTCTTAAAGGTGTGGACAAGTAAATGTTCACTAAGGTGTATGATTTGATGTAGGGCCCATGAGGATTGGTTAAGATGGAATTAGGTGCATTCATATGCAAGAATTGAGTTAAGTTTCCGCAGTAAATGATGGTAATGAGGGTCTATGGGGCTAAATAGACAGTTTAACCTCCGGTTCTCCGAGAGTTAAAAATCGGGGTGTTATAGCATGGTATCAAACCTTGATACTAATGCATGAGTGTAATTGAGATTGTTCACGGGGTTGAGTGAACGGGTTCACTCTTGGGATTCGGGGTCTGTCCGGGGGAGTCCCGATAGTCCGGGTTTCGGGGCGTGATAGGCGGTCATCCTGCAAATGAGAAAAACCTGCACGGAACACCAACTGGATACCACGAGCATTAAAAGGAACAAAAAGTATATGCAAGGAACATAATAAAAGAAAAACTTATGTACAAACGGACAATGCCAAGATCACTACACATCCACGGCTCTGAACTGGTGTTTTTTAATTGACTAAGAGGTCTATACGATAAGATATTCACTATCCAGGCACGCTAACGTATAGCATGGAAAGGGGCTGCCTTTCTTTATTAACGCCATACTGCATTGAAGCAATCTCAACAGTACTGGGAATTGAAACCAGGCGGTAATAAACGGAAATCATCAACTGAATCGCATATAACAATTAGGCAAGTGGTACTACATACATAGTCAAAGTAGAGAGAGCACTGATATTAGCAGAAACTAAAAATAAAGACAGTAAAGAGAACATATGCGATATATAAAAAAATGACAACTGTATTCCATATATGTGAACATGAGTTTCAGTACAAAGGGTACATGCATATGGAATACACAAAAACTAATATGGCCAACATGGCCTATCAAAAATAAAGAAAGAAAAAAAAAACAAAAAGTAAAACAGAAAATACTAATAAATAAAACTACTTTAGGGCGGGTGGTGGTGGAGGTGGCTCGGTGGGCGGAGTAGAGGTGGAGGTGGAAGCTCGACTGGCAAGCAAGAATTGCAGGTCCTGCCGGAAGGTCCAGAACTCATCTAAAATCACCCTCTGACCTTGTACCAGAGATGTAATGTCCGCCCGAATGCCTGCCAACTGACTCTGCGTCACCTAGACATGCTCCTTAAAACCCTACTGGAGCCGCTCAACGTTAGCTGCTAGGCAAGAGTAGCCAGTCGCCAGGATCTCATGTCGCTCTGCGGCGATATCCATATCATCATCCCCTAGCTCCTCATCTGATGCCTCACCCTCGGCGGGCACATCGTCATCCATCTCCACTAGGGCATCGATGTCCACATCCTCTGGTGGATCGCCCTGGTGGTCTTGTCGCTCCAAGTGCCTCCTCACCCTCACCTACTGAGTAGGTGTGAAGCGGGAGGGCGGTGCCAGCTGGATGTTAGTATCACTGATCGGTATATTGGCATGGCTGAGGAAGGCTGTGATGAGGAAAGGAAATGGAAGCCGCCAACTCGCTGCTCGCCTCATGCTCTTATTGACAAGGCGGTCCCAGATTTTGGACATCGGCCCCCATATCAGCGACGGGACAGAAAACCAAGTGCCCGTGTGCAAAGCGTACAGGCAATGGAGAAGGTCACCCCGACGCTCTGCCACATGCTGTAAAGGACACTCGTTCTTAATGAGAACGGTGTCCAGAAACCATAGCACACTCAGGCACATTGATTTGGACATGTAGTTGTGGCTGGGAGTGGTAAACACCCCGCCACACATGTCCATCACGATAGAGAATAGCGTCATGTTGGCCGAAAACTCGGCCCTGTAGAGAGACTGACCATCCTGGTCAACCATGTCTGGAGGTTGCTGGTGAGGAATGCCGAGCATCTGTGCTATTCGGATCAGCGTGATAGTAATCATTATACCGCCTACGATCGTCTCCAATGTGTTAGGCTCAGTGTAGGAATAGGTCATGCGCGCATAAAAGACCTGCACCAAGCGCTCGTGCGCCACATCAGTGGGTGGCACACATAATCGGTCAAGTCGGCACCGCCTGAGCTGTGCTACAGCCCACGAGCAGTCGGGACGTATCTCATACTCTCTTAACTCAAATCGCTGCTCGGGGTGGAACTTCTGTGTCCGGAAGGCTCGCCCGGGCACATCTCTAACAGGACCGGGAGCATTCTTCACACGCGCCATCGTCCCGAAATAGTCTGCACTTATTCTAAAAATTAAAGTAAATAAAAAGAAAATAAAATGAATACTAAACTAAGAATAAAAATTAAAAAGGAGGTTCTAGTCTATGGTGCCGACACATGCTTTCCAAAATACGATCGAATTGACTCGATTAGGTCTACTCAGAATCGAAAGCATGCCAATCGTGAAATGCACGGGAGGTACAATGTAGATTCAAGAGCAAAAATAACCCATATGAATATGTTGCTCATCTAGCTCTTAACGAAGCAGCGTAAGCGGATGCAACCGAAACAATGGGGTCGCAGTTGCAAACAGTACATCAAGCATCCGAAACAAAAATAATGTAAAATCTCACCCATACATGCACTCCTACCCCCGAAACCTGTAGGATCCCATTATGAACATAGCGAATGCAAACCACTCCAACCCAACATCATCTGTCTATGCTTATTACTTTGAAAAACTAACAAAAATGGCAGCAAAGCAAGAAAAATATAACCATGCATCACTTACCTCAAGGTGAAGATGATGATCGGTGCAAGAAGATGAAGTCCCAACACGCAGCCGCGAAGAGACGAACGTGCGCGTATACATGAAGAGCTCAGACTATGGCGAGCGATGGTGGATGGTCGGGAATGATAGAACAAGGGTTGGATGGTGCTTGGGGTTGCTTTGGATCTCTCGGAGAAGAGGAAGAAGTTGGATAGTCTTGGGGAGAAGCGTAGAAATGAGAGGGAGCCCGGCGGTTCAAATAAATAAGTGGCTCACGTGCAGGCATTGTGTCAATCTCGATTGATCGAGATGCACATCTCGATCAATTGAGATTTTGATCAATCAAAATCCTTGCTTCGATCAATCGAGATCAAGTCTCGACCAATCAAAATCCTTGCTTCGATCAATCGAGATTTCGATTGATCGAGGACCTATCGAAGTGCCATCGAATAAAACCACCTCTCGGGACTTTGATCTTTGCAAAAGGCTCCAGCATCTCTGCATTATTTCGATCGATCGAGACCAAGATCTCGATCAATATAAATCTCGATTGATCGAGATCTTTGTTTCGATCAATCGAAATGCTAAAAAATAGTCAGCTTGATTTATACTTCATGGACTTGGACTTATGGGACTTAGATACAAAATTAGTTAGATACAAAATTTACTTTGGATTAGAGGGACATCATGGAAGCATGATAGCTACCATGGCCATGCCACCTTACACGTCTATGGCATGACGTTGGAATCGGTTCACGAGTCAAAATACACGGGATTCGTTAAAGTGACGACATCCACGTACTCCGTGGTAACTTGGTCATCCACGCACGATTTTAAGCACTGCCCATTCACTTTGGACAGCGTTCCATCTTTTAAGTCCTTCAATTCCACCGCTCCATGGGGAGCAACGGAATTAACCAAAAATGGACCATCCCAATGGGAGCGAAGTTTTTCGGGAAACAAATGGAGGCGGGAGTTGTACAACCATACTTTTTGGCTCGGAGAAAACGTTTTGACTCGAATATTGTGATCATGAAAGGCTTTTGACTTTGCCTTATAGATTTTAGTGTTCTCATACGAGTCATGTCGCAATTCTTCCAATTCATTCAATTGAAGCTTGCGATTAGATCCGGCCATTTGCATGTCAAAATTGAAAGTCTTGGTGGCCCACATAGCCTTGTGCTCCAATTCAACCAGAAGATAGCATGCCTTGCCATAAACCAACCGGTAAGGTGACATTCCAATTGGAGTCTTATAAGCAGTTCGGTAAGCCCATAATGCATCATTTAGTCGCATTGACCAATCTTTCTGGTCAGGCCGAACTATTTTCTCAAGAATGTTCTTAATCGCCCTATTGGATAATTCCACTTGGTAACTAGTTTGAGGATGGTATGGGGTGGCTACTTTGTGTGTGACAGAGTATTTGGTAAGCAAGGTTTGAAGGAACCGATTACAGAAATGTTTACCTCCGTCACTGATGAGAGCTCGAGGTGTACGGAAATGGCTAAAGATATTCACTTAAATGATCTTAACTATGACTGCGTGGTCATTGGTTTTGGTAGCAACGACTTCTATCCATTTAGAAAAGTAGTCCACCGCCACAAGTATGTACTCATGACTAGTAGATGGTGGAAAAGGTCCCATGAAGTCAATGCCCCACACATCAAATATCTCAACAATAAGAATAGGGTTGAGAGGCATTATGTCCTTCCGAGATAGCATGGTGCGGACAAGATTTAAGAAGATCTTTTAATATCTCCCACATCTCATGAAATTGTTCTTGATTAACTTGGGTGAATCCGGTGATTGCTCGCCGAATATCACTCGTCTTTCCCATTGGGAAGTATTTTTTTAAGAATTCAATTTGCATCTCTGCCCAAGAATGGATTGAGTTAGGTTCTAAGGAATTGAATCAACCTCTAGCTTTATCTTTTAGGGAGAATGGAATCATACGAAGCTTTAGATCATCCTCCGTAAAGTGTGGTACCCGGATGGTAGAACACACAGAAAGGAAATAATCTAAATGCCGGTATGGATCTTCATTTGGGAGACCATGGAAGCTATTAAGAAGATTGATGGTGGAGGACTTTATTTCAAATTGAGTTACCGCTACATCCAAAAATTGAATACATGAAGGTACTTCAAATATAGTTGGAAGATAAAAGTCCATAAGCAGTTCTCCTTGAGGAGGAGGAGGTGGAGGTTGTTGTTCTTGATTAAAAGGAGGTAGTCCTAGGCAATATAGGGTCCCTAGAGGTTCCTCTACGTTGTCTAAGTGTTCGTTCAAGTTTAATCTTAAACGAAAACAAAGGGAGTGACAATGACCGTCTACCTAGCATGCATTAACAACAAAATAACACCTCTATATGCAAAATACATGATAAGTGTTCAATTCTATGCATTCGAACCCTCTGTATTGCATATGTTAGTCCCATTTCTACGTTTACCGAGATATGTTTACGGTATTTTTGTGTTTTTGATGTATTGCAGGTCTTGTAGTAAAAGGAGCAAAGTTTGAGGATTTTTGCAGCTGAAGAGAAAAGTCAGAATTGCAGCCAAGGCATCTCAATCAATCGAGATGTTGATCTTGATCAATCGAGATCTCAATTAATCGAGATCTTACTTCGATTGATCGAAATCTCGATCAATCAAGATCCAATCTCGATTGATCGAGATTCTGCAGAGCCACTTGCCCACTTGCTCACTTGCAACAAAATCCCCCTTTTTGCACGACTTAGAGGGATTGTCTGACTTGAACAAGACCTTTGGGGACCTTCTTGATATAGTAGATATATATATTGATATATATATATTTATGGTGGGACCCAAGGATGGAAAAGGAGGCCATAAAGCACAAAAAGAAGCCATTTCTCACATATCTCTCACACACATCAGAATAGACAAGGAGAGACATTCGGGAGAGGAGAAGGAGGAGCTGAACCAGACCTTGAAGCTCCATTTTCTTCATCAATGGAAGAGTGCAAGGCAGCCATGAGCAACTAACTTCTCTACTAGGGTGTTGGTGAAACCCTTAGCCATGTAAACTTGTTTATTTTTGTAGCATTTTGGGATTTGCAATTAAATGTTGATTATCTAGTCTAGTGACAATGTACACTTATACATTTCTTATATATATTCATTTGAAGTGGAGTTTATTCTTGTCTTAGAGTAGATTTTGTCTTATGAATGCACAATATTTGCATATTCCACAAGAATTGCAAATGATGGCTAGGTAATGGTACTTTAAATGAATGTGTTGTGTTTGCTTGTATAAACCATGCCAAGATAAGATAGTTTGGATACATGTAGGTTCACTTAGAGAGTAGGGTAATTAGGTAGTTAGTTAGGTTGAAGAGCTATGCTTGTTGAAGATGGATTATGATAGGTGGACATACACATTAATCTTTTGATATGTCATTGAGGTCACAAGCCTAATGACATTGTTAGGCATTTAATTTCTGAATCCCAAGCTTGCTACACTTATGAACATATGAATGGCTAGTGGTGGAAACCACCCCTAGTTCTCTCTCCCAACCTTTACTCTTTAAAATTTATTGTTATTACATTCATGCAATAGTTTTATAAACAAAAACTCAAAACCTTGTTTTAGGATTAAAGTGGAAGTAATCTTTCTTTAAGACAATTACGACTAGTCCTCGTGGGATCGATACCCTCTATATAGAAACGTATCTACAAAGATTCGTGTTTTTGTGAGTGGTTAAATTATATTTTGATAAAAAGGGCAAAAATAAGCTTACAATATAATTCAAGTCCAACCACATCAAAATTTTGGCGCCGTTGCCGGGGACTACAGTTTAATTGTCACCATTGGAAGATTAAATCTGATTTAATTCTTAGGCTAGAAATTCTTTCATTCTTTTTTTTTTTTTTGTATATATCTTGTTCTTATTTCTTAAATTTCTTGATTTTAGGTATACCACATAGCGGGCATCTAAAAGGATTAAAGTTGGAACCCTTTGTGAGTATAAAGTCTAAAATTAGTGGGTTTGAGTTCATTCATTTCGTTTGTATATATTATTGTTTACTTTGCGTATTGAGGTGTTGTTCTACTATTAATGCATGCTAGGTAGACGGTCTTTGTCACTTCCGTTGCTTCCGTGTAATATTGAACTTGAAAGAACACTTAGACAACGTAGAGGAACCTCTACGGACCCTATATTGCCTAGGACCAAAAACATGGACCCAAATGAAAGACAACCTCCCGGACTACCACCTTTTAATCATGAACAACAACCTCCACCTCCTCCTCCTCAAGGAGAGTTGCTTATGGACTTTTATCTTCCGACTACATTTGAAGTACCTTCATGTATTCAATTTTTGGATGTAGTGGCAAATCAATTCGAAATAAAGTCCTCCACCATCAATCTTCTTAATAGCTTCCATGGTCTCCCTAATGAGGATCCATACTGGCATCTAGATTACTTCCTTTCTCTGTGTTCCACCATTCGTGTACCACCCTTTACGAAGGATGATCTAAAGCTGCGTATGTTTCCATTCTCCTTAAAAGATAAAGCTAGAAGTTGGTTCAATTCCTTAGAACCTAACTCAATCCATTCTTGGGCGGAGATGCAAATAGAGTTCTTAAAAAAATACTTCCCAATGGGAAAGACGAGTGATATTCAGCGAGCAATCACCAGATTCACCCAAATTGATCAAGAAAAATTTCATGAGACGTGGGAGAGATTAAAAGATCTTCTTAAATCTTGTCCGCATCATGCTGTCCCAAAATGGCAGCTAGTGTAAAGTTTTTATGATGGGGTGAGTGAGCAACATAGGCAAATGATAGACTCCGCTTGTGGAGGTGGATACCTTTTGAAAAGCCCCGATGAGGCATGAAAACTTTTTCAAACCCTAAGCAATATTTCAGCTCAACGCTCCTCCACTAGGAAAGGGAAGGCCACCCAACCTTGTAGAGGAGTGTATGAAATTTCACGGGTAGATGAGGTTGCCATGCAAGTAAAAGCCTTAACCCGTAAAATGGACCAAATCATGAAAAATGGGCTGCCTACTCCAAGCCAACCTGTTCAAAATTAGGAAGGGTGTTCATTTTGCCATAGTACTTCACATTTTGTGCGAGATTGTCCTATTGCTGGTCAATCTCCTAATTATGCTCAAGAGCAAGCGAATGCTTTGTACTCTAAGCAGATGAATGATCCATATTCAAACACGTACAATCCTGGTTACAAGAATCATCCGGCTTTTTCATGGAAACCTCAAGAATCAAGTCCCTGTTTTCAAGGGCAAAATTCTTTCAATTCCCAATCTCAACAGCCTCAATATAGGCCAAATCCTTAACCTTACCATCAAAGATCCAATTACCAACCACCACCACCTCTCCCGAGAAGCCAAGGCTTTGAAGAAAGAGTGATAAGCAATCTCGAGGCTAATACCCGCTTATTGCAAACTCACTCTCAATCAATCTCTAAGATTGAAGCTAATGCTCAATCTATGGCTAGGTTAGAAGCTCAAATCGGGCAACTAGCTAATGCCTTGAATAGAAGAGAGGAAGGTAAGTTGTCGAGTCAATCGGTGGCGAATCCTAAGGGTGTTCATGTGATTGAGGATCCATCAGCTTCATCTTGTAATGCTCCTCTGGAACAAGTTCAATCAATCACCACCTTAAGGAGTGGTAAAATCATCAATTCCAAGGTAGGGGAAGAAGATAAAAAGGAATCTCAAGAGCAATCCAAAAATCCAAAAGAATCCCAATTAAATCCAAAATTGTTTTCCTTAAATCCAAATGTGAACAACGTCCCACTAAATCCAAAAGGAAAGGCAAGTGAAGTTGTGTTATCATCAAGTCCAAATTTTGACACTTCTTTTGAACCTCCGGTTCTTTTTCACCAAAGATTGAAGGAACCTTCTCATTTTGGGAAGCAAGGAGAGAAAATCCAAGACATGATGGAGATCTTCAAGCAAGTAAAGATCAATCTCCCTCTCCTTGATGCGATCTGACAAATTCCCTCCTATGCTAAATTCTTGAAGGACTTGTGCACTCAAAAGCGCAAATCTAGGAATAATGTTCCTAAGAAAGTCCTCTTAACTGAGCACATAAGCTCCATTTTCCAACACCAAGCCCCTCCTAAATTCAAAGATCCTGGTGTTCCAACTATATCATGCACCATCGAAAATCAATCTTTTGAAATGGTACTTCTTGATTTAGGGGCTAGTGTCAATTTGCTTCCATTCTCAGTTTACCAACAACTAGGTTTGGGGGAACTTAGGCATACCATAGTTGTGTTGCAACTTGCCGACCGCTCGGTGAAGCAACCATGTGGCATCATTGAGGATGTAATCATTCAAGTGGACAAATTCTACTTTTCGATGGAGTTCATAGTCCTTGACATGGAACCAGTTGAAAATCCAAATCGACATATTCCTATCATTCTAGGTCGTCCATTTTTGGCCACGGCAAACGCTTGCGTTAATTGCCGTACCGGAGTAATGGACATCTCTTTCGGGAATATGAAAGTCCGCTTGAACATCTTCAATGCTTCCCACCACACATCCGAAGACGAAAGTGAGTGTTTTTGTGTCGATGTAGTGGAAGACCTTGTTCAAGAAGCACTTCCTTCTATTCTTTCCAAGGATCCTTTAGAGGCATGCCTAAATCATTTCAACTGTGACGATTTTGACATTGAGCAATCCATTTGTGAAGTCAACTCAATGCTCGATGTCACTACTGTCATAGATCTGCCTAAATGGAGAGTTCTGAGAGAACCCTTGCCTCCTTTGTCCAAAACTTCCCAAACTCCTTCTCTAATTTCCCCACCACAACTTGAGCTCAAGCCTCTATTGGCTACACTCAAGTATATTTTCTTGGGCGCTAATGAGTCCCTTTCAGTCATTATTGCTTCCAATCTCATCGATGATCAAGAGATAGAACTCCTTAAGGTGCTAAAAAAGCACAAGGAAGCAATAAGATGGAGTGTGGCAGATCTTAAGGGAATAGATCCTTCTATTTGTATGCACTGCATACACTTGGAAGAAGATGCAAAGACCTCAAGGGAGGCACAACGTTGATTAAATCCAAATATGAAGGATGTTGTAATGAAGGAAATGGTGAAGTTACTAGATGCGGGAATTATTTACCCCATCTCAGATAGCGAGTGGGTTAGTCCCACTCAAGTGGTTCCAAAGAAGTCTAGAATTACGGTGCAACCATATGATAAGGGTGAATTAGTTCCCCAACGCACTACCACGGGATGGAGAGTGTGCATAGATTATCGGAAATTAAATTCAGCCACTCGAAAAGATCACTTCCCCCTCGCATTTATTGATCAAATCTTGGAGAGATTAGCCGGGCAAAGCTTTTATTACTTTTTAGATGGATATTCCGGCTATAATCAGGTTGCTATAGACTCGAGGGACCAAGAGAAAACCACCTTTACATGTCCTTTCGGCACATTTGCTTATAGACGCATGCCCTTTGGGTTGTGCAACGCACCGGTGACTTTTCAACGGTATGATGTCTATCTTTTCGGACATGGTGGAAAAATTCTTAGAAGTGTTCATGGATGATTTTTTTGTGTTTGGGCCTTCATTTGAATCATGTCTCCAAAATCTGTCCCGTGTTCTCAAACGATGTCAAGAGACCAACCTAGTTCTTAGTTGGGAAAAGAGCCATTTTATGGTTCAAGAGGGTATTGTCCTAGGGCACATTGTGTCTAAGAGAGGAATCGAGGTTGACAAAGCCAAGGTTGAACTCATTTCCAAACTTCCTCAACATCAATGGTGAGAGAGATTCGTTCATTCCTTGGGCATACGGTCTTTTATCACCGTTTCATCAAAGACTTTAGCAAGATCTCCCAGCCTTTGTGTCGCCTTCTTGAAAAAGAGTCTTGCTTTACCTTTGATGAAGCATGCCTTAACGCTTTTGAAAAACTCTGCACAATGCTTACAACCGCTCCAATTCTCATCCCTCCAAATTGGGCTCTCCCATTTGAGATCATGTGTGATGCATCCGATTATGCCATGGGTGCGGTCTTAGGGCAACGAGTTGACAAATTGCCACACGTCATCTATTATGCAAGTAAAACCCTTTTCGAGGCTCAAATCAATTATACCACAACAGAAAAGGAGTTGCTTGCGGTAGTTTTTGCCTTGGACAAATTTCGAGCTTATCTATTAGGTTCCAAGATAATTGTCTATTCGGACCATGCTGCCCTCTGGCATCTTTTGGCCAAAAAGGACACCAAGCCTAGGTTGATCCGATGGATACTCTTATTGTAAGAGTTCAATTTTGAGATTAGAGACAAAAAGGGAACTGAAAATGTGGTGGCTGACCACCTTTCTAGAATTCTTGTTGAATCCCTCCATGACTCCATTCCAGTTTATGAATCCTTCCTAGATGAACAACTCTTTATCATTTCTCAAGAGAGTATCCCTTGGTATGCGGATGTTGTTAACTACTTGGCAACCGGTAAAATACCATTTTCTTGGACCAAGCAAGAGAAGGATCATTTTCTCTCCCAATCACGATCATATTATTGGGATGATCCTCAATTGTTCAAATATTACCCCGATCAAATAATTCAGAAGTGTGTACCCAACAGTGAATTTCAAAGCATTCTCAAATTTTGTCATACACTCGCTTGTGGGGGACACTTTAGTGCTAAGAAAATCGCAGCAAAAATTCTTCAATGCAGGTTTTTCTGGCCAATACTTCATCGGGATGCATATTCATTCTGCCGCTCTTGTGAGTGATGTCAGCGCCTTGGCGCGATGTCTCGGAAGGACATGATGCCTCTTAACCCTATTCTTATTATTGAGATATTTGATGTGTGGGGCATTGACTTCATGGGACCTTTTCCACCCTCTACTGGTCATGAGTACATACTTGTGGCGGTGGACTACGTATCTAAATGGATAGAGGCCATTGCTACCAAAACCAATGACCACGCAGTCGTGGTTAAGTTCATTCAAGCTAATATCTTTAGCCGGTTTGGTACGCCTTGGGCCCTCATCAGTGACGAAGGTAAACATTTCTGTAATCAGTTCCTTCGAACCTTGCTTACCAAATACTCTGTCACACACAAAGTAGCCACCCCATACCATCCTCAAACTAGTGGCCAAGTAGAGGTATCCAATAGGGAGATTAAGAACATTCTTAAGAAGACAGTTCGGCCTCACCAGAAAGATTGTTCATTGCGACTAAATGATGCATTATGGGCATACAGAACTGCGTATAAGACTCCCATTGGAATGTCACCTTACCGGTTGGTTTATGGCAAAATGTGTCATCTTCTGGTTGAATTGGAGCATAAAGCTATGTGGGCCACCAAAACTTTCAATTTTGACATGAAAATGGCCGGATCTAATCGAAAGCTTCAATTAAATGAATTGGAAGAATTGCGACATGACGCGTATGAGAACGCTAAAATCTATAAGGCAAAGTCCAAAGCTTTTCATGATCGTAATATTTGAGTCAAAACGTTTTCTCCGAGCCAAAAAGTATGGTTTTACAACTCTCGCCTCCATTTGTTTCCTGGAAAACTTTGCTCCTATTGGGATGGTCCATTTTTGGTTAATTCCGTTGCTCCCCACGGAGCGGTGGAATTGAAGAACTTGAAAGACGGATCGTTGTTCAAAGTAAATGGGCAGTGCTTAAAAATGTGCGTGGATGACCAAGTTACCACCGAATACGTGGATGTCGTCACTTTGACGGATCTCGTGTATTTTGACTCGTGAGCCGATTCGGACGTCATGCCATAGACGCGTAAGGTGGCGCGACCATGGTAGCTATCATGCTTCCATGATGTCCCTTTAATCCAAGGTAAATTTTGTATCTAAGCATCTTAGTATCTAAGTCCCATAAATCCAAGTCCATGAAGCATAACTCAAGCTGGCTATTTTTGAGCATCTCGATTGATCGAAGCTCAGTTCTCGATTAATCGAGATTTCGATTAATCAAGATTTTGGTCTCGATTGATCGAAATAATGTAGAGAGTTCATCAAATCCAAAGTCCCGAGAGGTAGTATTCTTCGATAGCACTTCGATAGGTCCTCGATCAATCAAAATCTCGATTGATCGAAGTAAAATCTCGATTGATCGAAGTAAAGTCTTGATTCATTGAAGTGAAATCTCGATTGATCAAAATAAGATTCTGATTGATTGAAATCTCGATTGATCGAGATGTATATCTCGATCAATCGAGATTGACGCGATGCCTGCACGTGAGCCAAATTCTTATTTAAACCGTTGGGCTTCCCTCTCATTTTAAAAGACCATCCGACTTCCTTCTCTTCTTCGAGAAAGCCAGAGCTTCCCCAAGCACCGTCCCACACTTGATCTACCATTCCTGACCAACCACCGCTGTTCGCCGTAGTCCGAGATCTCTGCGAGCATGCGCACGCTCATCTCTTCGCGGCTGCGAGTTGGGTCTTCATCTTTTTGTGCCGATCATCATCTTCACCTTGAGGTAAGTGATGCATGGCTATATTTTGCGTACTTTCTCGCTATTTTTGTTAAGTTTTATGGCGTAATAAACATAGACAGATGATGTTGGGTTGGAATGGTTCGTGTTTGCTATGTTAACAATGGGATGTCACGGGTTTCGGGGGTTGGAATGCATGTATGGGTGAGATATTGCATTATTTTTGTTTTGAATGCTTAATGTACGGTTTGCAATCGCGGCTCATCGTTTCGGTTGCATCCGCTCAAGCTGCCTCGTTGAGAGCAAATTCTTGAAGACATGTGTCAGCACCATGGACTAGAACCTCATTTTTTTTATTATTTTATTTTTATTTTTATTCTTATTTTATTATTCCTTTTATTTTCTTTTTATTTACGTAATTTTTGGAATAAAGTGCAGACTGTTCCGAGATCATGGCGAGGGTGAAGAATGCACCCGGTGCTATTAGAGATGTGCCTGGGCGAGCCTTCCAGACTCGAAAGTTTCACCCAGAGCAGATATTCGATCTGAGAGAGTTTGAGATGCATCTCGATAGCTCATGGGCTGTAGCAGAGCTCAGGCGGCGTCGCCTTGACTAGTTATGTGTGCCTCCCACTGATGTGGCACACGAGTGCTTGGTGCAGGCCTTTTACGAGCGTATGACCTATTCCTGCACCGCGCCGGACACATTGGAGACGATCGTGGGTGGCATGACTATCACTATCACGCCGAGCCAGATTACATCAGATGTTCAGCAGCCTCTAGATATGGTTGACCAGGATGGTCGACTGATCTACCGGGCTGAGCTTCCAGCAGACACGACACTGTTCTCCATCGTGATGGACATATGTAGCAGGGCGTTTACCATGCCCAGTCACAACTGTACATCCAAATCGATGTGCCCGAGTAGACTATGGTTCCTGGACACCGTTCTCATCAAGAACGCGTGTCCTCTGCAGCATGTGGCAGAGCGCAGAGGCGACCTCCTCCGTTGCCTTTACGCTTTCCACACGGGCACATGGTTTTCTGTCCCATCGCTGATATGGGGGCAGATGTTCAAGATCTGGGACGGCCTCGTCAACAAGAGGATGAGGCGAGCAGTGAGTTGGCAGCTTCCCTTTCCTTTCCTTGTCGCCCTTTCCTGAGCCGTGCCAGTATACCGGTCAGTGATACTGACATTCAGTTGGCATTGCCCACCCGCTTCACACCTACTCAGTGGGAGAGGGTGAGGCGACACTTGGAGTGACAGGACCACCAGGCCGATCCACCAGAGGATGTAGATATGGATGCCCCAGTGGAGATAGATGAGGGTGAGCCTGCAGAGGGTGAGTCATCTGATGAGGCGATGGAGGAGGAGGAGATGGATATTGCTGCAGAGCGGCATGACATCCTAGCGACTGGCTATTCCTGCCTGGCGGTTGATGTTGAGCAGCTCCAGCAGGGTTTCGAGGAGCACGTCCAGGTGACGTGAAGTCAGCTGGAGGGCATTAGATTGGACATTTCTTCTCTGGCACAGAGTCAGAGGGCGAGTTTAGACGAGTTTCAGGCCTTTCGGCAGGACCTGCAGTTCCTGTTTGCAGGACGAGCTTCCACCTCCACCTCTACTCCCACCAAGCCGCCACCACCACCACCCGCCCTCGAGTAGCTCTGTCTTTTGCACTTTCTATTTTACTTTCTGTATTTTTCTTTCTTTGTTTTTGATAGGCCATGTTGGCCATTTTAGTTTTCGTGTATTCACATCCATGTACCCTTTGTACTAAAACTTAGGTTAACAAATATGGAGTACAGTTCTCCTTTCTTTTATACCATGTGTTATATTTTCTGTCTTTATTTTTACTTTCTGCCCATATCTCTGCTCTCTATACTTTGACTATGTATGTAGTACCACTTGCCTAATATTATATGCGATTTAGTTGATGATTTCTGTTTATTACCGCCTGGTTTAAATTTCCAATACTGTTGAGATTGCTTCAACACAGTATGGTGCTAATAAAGAAAGGCAGCCCCTTTGCATGCTATATGTTAGCGTGGCTGGATAGTCAATATCTTATCGCATAGACCTCTTAGTCAATTGGGAAACACCAGTTCAGAGTCTTAGATGTACTTTGATCTCGGCCTTATCCGCTTATTCATAATTCTTTTATTATATTTTTTTTATCTACTTTTTGTTCCATTTCATGCTCGTGGTATCTATTTGGTGTTTCGTGCAGGTTTTTCTCATTTACAGGATGACCGCCCGTATTGGAATGCCATTTTTGTCGCGTTCTGCAATCCTGGTAAATTCTTTCCTTGTTCTTCTTGTCCAAACATTGAGTACAATGTTGCGTCTAAGTTTGGGGGTGCGGTATGCTATACCACTTGCATATGCATGCAATGTTCAGTCTTTGTATTGATTGTCATTGTAGAGCAAGTTTCTTTTCTTGATATTTTTGCATACTTGCTATGATGCCTTGCTTTTTGAAGGAAGATCATTTGAATAAATGTCCAAGGTAAATGCAGCAGGTAGTTAAGAACTTTAACATTGTAAATACCCACACTTTTGCAAGCTATATAATAGGCTAGAACGGTCTACATTTTTGTCCAAATATGAACACGTACAGTTCTTGCCCTAAATTTGTCCTTAACCGCACAAATTCGCACACATGCATTTTAAACTATGGGGTATAAGTCTGATGGAGAATTTTATAAATTTCTGTTTTTATTCGAACAACTTAAAGAATAAGTCCTTCCGGTTGTTGTAAAAAAAAAAAACATTATAAATAAATGCAATAAGCCTTCTCACTCAATAAACTGGATTTTTATGCCTCAAAGTTGGGAGTATTCACGTATAAGTGTGCTAGGTTGAGCAATAATAAGCGGGGGGCTTGCTTAAGCTCATCGCCTTGTAAGCTCGGTTATTAAGTCCGAGGGGTGCTTCTTCACCTAATGTCCTATAACCAATTGGTTTGGGAGTCATTGACCCAATGTCGCTACATGGGCTTACAAGAAAGCAAAAAGAGCTAAGCATTGCACGGTCAGCCGCACATGAGCAATCATGAATGTTTTGAGATAATGAACAACTGTATCGAACCGTTTCAATGAGTTTTTCTTTTAAAAGCAGATTTGTTCCCATTCTACTCCAAATATGACAAAGTCACGCGCTAGAACGCATATTCACTTTTCAAAGAGGATTTTGGGGTTAGCATCGGTATGTTTGTTCGAACTGGCCATTATATGGGGACCGTCGTTTATTTATAGCTTGTGAAAGTCCATTTTTGCTAATGACTGCATAGTTCTGTAATACTTGTTGCATTTGCCAAATGAGAAATAAACGGATGATCGCCCTTTATCTAGTTGATGACTGAGCATGATTAAATTTTTGTATAAGATAGTTAATTTCATTTTTGTAATATTGCATTGCTAAGGGACTAGCAATATGTAAGTTTGGGGGTGTTATAAGTGTTCAATTCTATGCATTTGAACCCTCTGTATAGCATATGTTAGTCCCGTGTCTACGTTTATCGAGATATGTTTAAGGTATTTTTGTGTCTTTGATGTATTGCAGGTCTTGTAGTAAAAGGAGCAAAGTTTGAGGCTTTTTGCAGCTGAAGAGAAAAGTCAGAATTGCAGCCAAGGCATCTCGATCAATCGAGATCTCGATTGATCGAGATTTTACTTCGATTGATCGAAATCTCGATCAATCGAGATCCAATCTCGATTGATCGAGATTCTATAGAGCCACTTGCCCACTTGCTCACCTGCTCTCCCACTTGCGACAAAATCCCCCTTTTTGCACGACTTAGAGGGATTGTCTGACTTGAACAAGACCTTTGGGGACCTTCTTGATATAGTAGATATGTATATTGATATATATATATATATATATATATATATTTATGGTGGGACCCAAGGATGGAAAAGGAGGCCATAAAGCACAAAAAGAAGCCATTTCTCACATATCTCTCACACACATCAGAATAGACAAGGAGAGATATTCGGGAGAGGAGAAGGAGGAGCTGAACCAGACCTTGATGCTCCATTTTCTTCATCAATAGAAGAGTGCAAGGTAGTCATGAGCAACTAACTTCTCTATTAGGGTGTTGATGAAACCCTTAGTCATGTAAACTTGTTCATTTTTGTAGCATTTTGGGATTTGTAATTAAATGTTGATTATCTAGTCTAGTGACAATGTACACTTATACATTTCTTATATATATTCATTTGAAGTGGAGTTTATTCTTGTCTTGGAGTAGATTTTGTTATATGAATGCACAACATTTGCATATTCCACAAGAATTGCAAATGATGGCTAGGTAATGGTACTTTAAATGAATGTGTTGTATTTGCTTGTATAAACCATGCCAAGATAAGGTAGTTTGGATGCATGTAGGTTCACTTAGAGAGTAGGGTAATTAGGTAGTTAGTTAGGTTGAAGAGCTATGCTTGTTAAAGATGGATTATGATAGGTGGACACACACATTAATCTTTTGATATGTCATTGAGGTCACAAGCCTAATGACATTGTTAGGCATTTAATTTATGAATCCCAAGCTTGCTACACTTATGAACATATGAATGGCTAGTGGTGGAAACCACCCCTAGTTCTCTCTCCCAACCTTTACTCTTTAAAATTTATTGTTATTATATTCATGCAATAGTTTTATAAACAAAAACTCAAAACCTTGTTTTAGGATTAAAGTGGAAGTAATCTTTCTTTAAGACAATTACGACTAGTCCTCGTGGGATCGATACCCTCTATATAGAACCGTATCTACAAAGATTCGTGTTCTTGCGAGTGTTTAAATTATGTTTTGATAAAAAGGGCAAAAATAAGCTTACAATATAATTCAAGTCCAACCACATCAATACACAATAATATATACAATAAAAAAAATTATTACTCAAACCCACTAATTTTAGACTTTATACTCACAAGGGGTTCCAACTTTGATCCTTTAAGATGCCCGCTAGGTGGTATACCTAAAATCAAGAAATTTGAGAGAGAAGAACAAGATATATATACAAGAAAAGAATGAAAGAATTTCTAGCCTAAGAATTAAACCAGATTTAATCTTTCAATGGCGACAATAAAACTTTAGTCCCTGGCAACGGCGCCAAAATTTTAATGTGGCTAAACTTGAATTATAATTGTAAGCTTATTTCTGTCCCTTTTTCAAAATATAATTTAACCACTCGCAAGAGCATGAATCTTTGTAGATACAGTTCTATATAGAGGGTATCGATTCCACGAGGACTAGTCGTTAATTGTCTTGAAGAAAGATTAATTCCACTTTAATTTTAAAAACAAGGTTTTGATTTTTGTTTATAAAACTATTGCATGAATGTAAAAATAGTAAATTTAAAGAGTTAAAAGTTGGGAGAGAGAACTAGGGGTGATTTCCACCTCTAGCCATTCATATGTTCATAAGTGTAGCAAGCTTGGGATTCATAAATTAAATGCCTAACAATGTCATTAGGCTTGTGACCTCAATGACATATCAAAAGATTAATGTGTGTGTCCACCTATCATAATCCATCTTTAACAAGCATAGCTCTTCAACCTAACTAACTACCTAATTACCCTACTCTCTAAGTGAACCTACATGCATCCAAATAAATTTAAAGAGTTAAAAGTTGGGAGAGAGAACTAGGGGTGATTTCCATCGCCAGAACCACCATCACAGCCACCATCAGCTGCCCTCACCGGCACACCGCCAGCGAACCCGACCCGCAACCCCAGCCGCGAAACCCCCAGTCGCGACTGGCCACCACCGCCTTCAGTCGCTGCCACCACCCGTGGCTGGCCGTCGAGAGGCCCACGTCAGAGCAGCTGCCGGAGCACCGAAGCTCCATCTCCTCCCTCGGCGTCTCTCGGTCTCCCCCGAGCTCTCTCTCTCCTCGGTTTCTCTCCTTCTCGGGTTCTCTTTCTCTCTCCCCGATTCTCTTTCTTCTCCTCTTCTTTTCCTTTTTCTTTTCTTCTTTTCTTTTCTTTTCTTTTCTTTTTCCTTTTCTTTCTTCTTTTCTTTTCCTTCGGCTGAGACTACTTTTGGTCTCTTCTCCTTTCATTTTGGTCCACATGCTTTCTTTAGCCACTTGTAACCACATGCATATAATACATATAATATGTATATATATTTATACCACATGGGCATCATATCATGTATATACATATGCACATACACCCCCACATACTCTTGCCCACTTATCCTCCTCCACACAAATATATATATATATATATATTATTTATATATATACATACATTACATCATACAATACATGTATTCACATGTATTTTCCCACACTTATATAATTACCAAGGTCCCTCTCTATTTATCCATAATCACATATGGACCCCATCATATATTTATAATTTAATATAAATATAGGCACTATATATATATATATAGATATATATATATATACATATACTCACCTCCCACTTGTCTAGAAATCTCTATATCCACACTTTTTCGAATTTTAATTAATCTGGAAAAATTTAATCCGGTCAAAATTCACCCGGAACCGGTGGAAATAATTCCGGTCCTTACAACCTCCCCTCCTTCAAGGAATTTCGTCCTCGAAATTAGCATAGTCATGGCCTTTCCAAAACCAATCCTTACCGGACGTCATTCTCGCCAATGATCGTCACTTTCTCTCTCTACATACCTTAGGCGCTACACTTGCAACACCTAACTCATAACACTCAAGTCTTGCACAACAATGCGTCTCAACTGCCATAAGGCAATATAACCACGGGATGGTCTAGCTAATGTGAGTGGACAACTCCGACAGTCACAAGTTGCATAGATGATTCCGAATAATCAAGCCTAGTGGATAATTAACCACTTCCGTAACATGGTTGGGCAACTCCGTACCCCATGTATGGTTCACTTGCTTCCTAGAGTCCCCAGTCTCTACCTCAAGACCTATCCAGTCCATCTCTATCTCTAGTCTAAGGCAACACCTTTGACTAATCATACCAATCACTCACAGTGATACTTCCCTATAATCCGGGATCATCAATACTTAAAGTCATTCTTTTATTATCAAACATGACTTTCAATCTCTAGCATACCATTCCCAGGCTTAGTCCAATATCCTGGGCATCATCACCACACAAACCACATCAATCCAGTGCACATCACAAGCGCACTCACCAGCAAGGCACATGACAGTGTACTTGCCAATCAAAACCATATAACAATGTACTCGCCGCAGCAAGCCACATAATCCTGCCCAGTCTCATAGACTACAACCCACTGGAATCCAATGCCAAGTCCAGGATCTCACATCCCGCTGATCTCACAATCTCATTATTCAAGAGGAGAAACATTTACCCTCTTTCATCCCTCATACTAAGGAGCCAATTGACAGTTAGAGAGGATTCCTTTCATATCAGTACTTCACTTTAGATAACCTTTACCAATGAAAGTTTGAGGTCACCTACAGTAGCCAAACAGCAGCCATACAGTGGCCGCAGCCCACTGCGTCTACACGTCCACTGCGTCCACCTCTCCCCTTCACGGTAAGAAATTATCCTCACTTCAGATACCATATGTCAGGATCCTCGTCCACTATCAACCCATCCTTCTCTTAACATCATATCCACATTATGATCCAACTGCATCTATCATGCGCATATCACAGCACACCACTGAGATCAAGGCACATAAGGAGTGCACTTATCAAAATAAATCATCCAGTCCTATCCATTTTTTGTGGACTACATTCCATTCCTTTCCAGCATCTCACTTGAGACTCCAAGATCCTGACTGCTTCATCTAGGACCCCACAATTCCAGACTTACTTTCAAAGCCTATCACTACATGTCTATTTCAACATCACAGTCCACTCGGTTTCAAACCTCTACCCAGGTTTACCAATTCTCAAAACCAGAACTCTCTAGGTGACTACATGTCACTACTAACCATGGGACACAAAATGCAACACAAAAATGCAAAGCTTAGTCACATGTATCATATCTACCACATAGCACATAACACACAACATGCTAATCAAATAAAAACATACCATGCATGATATGACATATGATGCATAAATCAAAACCCTAACCCTCGGGCTAATACTAGGAAAATACCCCTGATCACACACGGTCCTGGTACCTCCTCTGCCTGAGCATGCGTGTAACACGGCCCAGTCCCCCTAGTATACACACATACTGGAACACAACATCTAGAGTGGTTCAAACCAACCTACTCTCATCCTCTGTACTCATTGGTAAACACCTACAAATCTATCCACCTCTGTAGTCTAAGGTAGCAACCTTGACTATCAATACCAATCACCTTCAGTGACATATCCCTACTAGAGGGAATCTTTTATCCATCGTCATTCGAACGAAACAACTCAACATCCACAAGAGCCAGCGTATTGTAAGAGGAATGCTAATCCAAGAAACATGTCTGGCCAGGCCACTTTTCCTAGTTAGCCCAACTCCAGCAACATGCCTTCCTTGTATCCCATCTCAATCCCAATTGCCAACCTCGGCAAAACACTTACCAACAACACATCATAAGTCCCTAAGTATCTCTAAGGACTTAAACACTTGCAATTTTCTTTGCGGTATCTCTTCATTGCTCACTAATGAGACTTAATCACCAAGCCAAAATCTAAACTCAACCAACTCTGGGAGTTTTCGCCAATCGAAACCTATTTCACACACCAACACTTTGATCTTTCATTAGGATTGCTCAAACCGAGCAAGTTATTCCACTATCACCCATAGGTAATCAAACCTATCATCTAGACAACTATCAACCATTGCCTATCTCCAAACCAACACGTGATTTGACCATCCGTCCTTAGGTATTCGAACCTACGACTTTGATACCCTAGGTTTTCAAAACCTAATGCCTTAACAGCAATCCAGAGTTCCTCAACCCTTACCCGTCACCCCTAGGTATTCCAACCTAGTGCTCTCATAACATTCTGGTACTAGGTACATAATCCAACCTTCTCAACCATACACATGATATGTCCATCACCCGTCGTCCCTAGGTATTCCAACCTAGAGCTCTGATACCATCCTGTCACGCCCCGATTCCCGAGGCTCGGAAATCGAGGTGTGAACCCCGTGAGATCACCCTCACGACATAACCTCCACCTGATCATGCAACCTCAATTTCCTATCATTTTTACAAAAATTGGGCATGACCCATTCTGAATAATCAGCTCCTGGCATGATATACCTGCTTCACAATTTATATGGACACTTCTGAGCACGTGTCCCCCCAGCATTTATATCTATATAATAAAAATGGACACTTCTGGGCCCGTGTCCCCCCCAATATTTCTACAACATGCATAATACAATCATAATTATACATGCCTCAGTCCTTGAATGTTCGTATTAAATACATACATCACATGAATAAAATACAACTGAATGAACTGAATCTACACAAACGCTTTATACATTTAATCCAAATGTAAAGCATCTATCTATCCACTATCCTGGACATACATTAGATTCTAAGGAATCTACTTACTACCTCTGCAACCGGTGCTGTCAGTCCCCTAACTAACTCCGCACTCAGCAATACCTGCAAAACCTGGGAGGGGGTGAGCTCAAAGGCCCAACAAGGTATGTAGAACCATACTATCACCGCTGCAGCAGGTCGATCCTCACATATTCTCAAAAATATACATATGCACTTAAATATATCACAATATTTAAGACCATGCCCCACCTAGCATGCATGGACCAATGATGTATATGGCTACTCTAGCACATATGAACATACAAAATCCACTACACCTGATTTTAGAAATCATTTTCAACATGCTTGAAAGCAGTAAACATTCAGCACCAATATGTATATAGAACATATATATATATCTAAGCATTTACATAACACAATGTAAATTCACCAACACATCTCCTACTCGTCAAGTAGCACATCCCAAATGCAATATAGAAGCATTTAAACCATACAACATGCTCAAAAGCAATAGATATCCAACATATATCATGTTCTGTCACAAACAACGCATACATAAGAATGCATTTAACACATAGCATGCTTCACAATCGATAATGTAAGCAAGTTCACACACTTGTCTCTCTCTCGGGCTCAACCCGATATCCTAACATGATTCTCAACCAATCATGTGACCTGGAACGCCTCCCACAACCATCTCACGACCTTGACCTACTCCGCCAACGTCATACTCCCGGGGCAATATTTTGGTTTGCCCATTGGTGATTAGACCATATCAGCACCGTCACCAATTATTTGTTTACTCAAGGTGATTAGACCATATCAGCACCGTCACCGAGTATTAGGTGGCTCAAAGTGGTTAGACCATATCAGCACCGCCACTGAGCTTATTTTGACTCAAGATGATTAGACCATATCAGCACCGTCACCGAGTCTTAAATGGTTCAAGGTGGTTAGACCATATCTGCACCGCCACCGAGTATTTACCTACTCCAAGGTGGATAGACCACTGTCACCGAGTATTTACCTACTCCAAGGTGGCGTAACCGCTCCAACGCCCTCACCGTGACCGAGTATTGACCTACTCTGGGTGATTTGCTCACTTTATGACCACAACCATAACCGAGTATTGACCTACTCTAGGTAATTCAACCACACTTCCCCGTTTCCTCACAACGGCACCATATGTGCATTTCGAACATATAATAACTAAACATTTCAATGTTCATGCCTCACAATGCCTAAGCTAGTTAAAAGTACATAGCATGCATTTCATCTCTACATAAACCCACATATAACTACGTATGTGTCATTTCCCTCCCATATATGCAATATGGATGCATATATACATAGCATAATATTTTCATGCATCAACCCATGCCTATGAATACTAAAAAGAAGTATTTAGCATGCTTCTCATCACATTCCAACATATATAGCACATACATGTTCAAAACCTGCATAATACCTCATATATGCAAACACTTCAACTTAGCACATTTTTGTCATGCTATAACCAATGCATACTTTCGATATATGTAAATATAGCTAGCATGCACCTCATATCCACATTCCCACATATAGCCACGTATATGTCAAATCATGCATATAAGTCACATATGCACCTACGCTAGTATAAATACAGTCATGCTCTCATTCAATGCATGTATTCACTACAAGTAGCTAACGTGCATTCCAATCACAATATATATATACACATATATATTACATTACCCACATATGTATCTAGAACATATAAAACACTTAGCACATTTCATGCTTTTCAAATGCTCGCCAAAAGTTAAATTCATACTTAGCATGCATTTCTACCGCTGCAACCATATATATAATCACCTACATATATACTTAACCTCATGCACAAGAGCCACATATGCATACAATATAACATATAGCTAAACAGATATTATTTAGCAAACTTTTCATAGATTTTAATCTATACATACATGCATACCACAATGCAAATAGGCGATAAATCTAACATGTTATCGCTTCCCAAACCCACACATACATATATATATATACACATGTATATATATATCCTCTCATATCCCATGTATGCACAACATCCACCTATACCCACATATATATAAGCACCTATATATATATGTATATACACATACCACATATGATTAAATTAATAACATATGTAAATTAGTCAACGTAAATAAAAAGTACGTAAGAGGTAGAAGCAAGAATCGACTTGCCTTAGGTCCCGCTTTCGCCAAGTCCGCGCCTGCAAAGCGATCCATTTCCAAGCCCGATCTAGTCTTGTGTCGAAGTCCACACGAGCAACTCCATTGGACCACTTCATTTCCTTTTCAATTTTCGGTCCAACCCAAATAAAGTGAACCAACCCAACTCCAAGGTCCAAGCCCGCTATTAATGAGGGCCCAAATCACAAACCATTTCCCTTGTTCAAGCCCAATCTAATTGCCTAAGCTCATTCCGAAAGCAAAACCCATGGCTGCCAAACAGCCCTCACCACGCATGAGTAGGCCCACTTTTTTTGCACCCAATAATAGTCTAAGTAATCCCCAACACCATCTATACCAAGTGTCAACCCATGATGCCTCAAGGATTCACAAATTTGTGCACTACAACCATCTCAAACGGTCGCTATCACCAGCCATGAACCCAGCTCGTGGAACCACCTCTACCACTCGCCCAAGTAGCCCGCCATGCAAGACCCATTAGCCTGTCACCATAGGCAATTACCATGGCCATTGAGACCATTTCAGTCGAACTCACAACCTCCAACCGAACCGCCATCATGCTCCCAACACCCATAAACAAACCTCCATCAATCCAGCTCAGCTCACTACCGGGCACCGCCAACCGAACCCATTTACCACATCAATCGAGAGCCACCCATGCACCCACCATAACAGCCGTACACACTCCCCTTCTCTTGTCGAAACCACCCGGAAACCCACCATGATTGGACCCAAAATCGAGCCAAACCACAGCCAACCCAAACACAACCCACCGTCGACCACTACCGCTATTCGCCGCCGGAGCTCACCGAGACAGATCCAGCACGGCCCGAGGACCAGCCGAAGCTGTGAACCAGGCAGCTCGCACCACCGAACCCACCTGCAACCACCGCCAGAACCACCATCACAGCCACCATCAACTGCCATCACCGACCCGCCGCCAGCGAACCTGACCCGTAACCCCAGCCGCGAAACCCCCAGTCGCAGTTGGCCACCACCGCCTTCAGCCGCTGCCACCACCTGTGGCTGGCCGTCGAGAGGCCCACGTCGAAGCAGCCGCCGGAGCACCGAAGCTCCATCTCCTCCCTCGGCGTCTCTCGGTCTCCCCCGAGCTCTCTCTCTCCTCGGTTTCTCTCCTTCTCGGGTTCTCTTTCTCTCTCCCCGATTCTCTTTCTTCTCCTCTTCTTTTTCTTTTTCTTTTCTTCTTTTCTTTTCTTTTCTTTTTCCTTTTCTTTCTTCTTTTCTTTTCCTTCGGCTGAGACTACTTTTGGTCTCTTCTCCTTTCATTTTGGTCCACATGCTTTCTTTAGCCACTTGTAACCACATGCATATAATACATATAATATGTATATATATTTATACCACATGGGCATCATATCATGTATATACATATGCACATACACCCCCATATACTCTTGCCCACTTATCCTCCTCCACACAAATATATATATATATATATTATTTATATATATACATACATTACATCATACAATACATGTATTCACATGTATTTTCCCACACTTATATAATTACCAAGATCCCTCTCTATTTATCCATAATCACATATGGACCCCATCATATATTTATAATTTAATATAAATATAGGCACTATATATATATATATAGATATATATATATATATATATATACATATACTCACCTCCCACTTGTCTAGAAATCTCTATATCCACACTTTTTCGAATTTTAATTAATCCGGAAAAATTTAATCCGGTCAAAATTCACCCGGAACCGGTCGAAATAATTTCGGTCCTTACACTTTTGATCGATTTTCCAAAACGGGATTAAGACTGTATTATGCGCAGATTTGGGCTTCAGGCCCGAAACCTTCTTAAGCAGCTATAATTCTCTTGGACCTCTTCCTGGGGCTGATTTGAGTTAAATTATGGAGTTGAATAGATCCCTTTGATGTAGGCTTCATCTAACTATCTTGGATGTCATCTTTCAAATCCCAAAATCATGGTTTTAACTGAAATAATCATTAAGGCCGTGAAAATACAGAAAATACTAAAACGAAGTAAAATAACAAAATTATCTATCACTAAGAGAATAAAATACATAAGTTAAGAGGTTAGAATGCGTAACATTCAACGCCTATCACACCCCCAAACTTACATATTGCTAGTCCCTTAGCAATAGAATAAAATAAAACTAAAACAAAGAAACTACTAAACACTAACTAAAACTACCCAACTCCATTTTCGTGGGAGAAACGATTGCATTTAGCATATGTAACAAGCCTTTAAACCCCTAGGTTCCCCCTAGTGGACGAGTATAGTCTCGTGAGGGTTTCTAGAAATGTTACCCACAAACATTCAAAATTCTATTTCAACGTTATTTCAAGAAGAGGATTACAATACATAGTTACAAACTTGCATTCAAGAATAATTCCAAACTTTCAAATTCCACAATTCAAAGCAATGGTCCCCACACATAATTTACATCAACATATCTCAAAATAACCAACTCTAGCTCCCTCGTGTAAAGTGAACTAACAGTCCTCTCATGTAGCATAACCAAGCTCTGAATTTATTAAGGCACATACCCTTCAACTCACTAGCTCGCCTTATTGAAATCATACTTCCAAATATGAATACATGACTTTTTCATTATTTTTTCATCATTCTTTTTTTTTCATTACTTTATTGGTTGTGCAATGTCTTGATCTATTAAGCTTTCTGAAAGATCCATGTAGCAAGCTTTCAGTCAGTGACTCCCAAACCAGATGGCTTTAGGGCACTAGGGTTTAAGATACTCCAAAGAACCTAATTACTCGAATCAATCAGGCTACAAATCAAGACAACCAATGCTCATCTTTTCTCACCCTTTCACTTTTGATGCGAACACTCCGTGCTTCTTGAGGCATAGAGGCCCGGTTACTTATGAAAAAGTTCAAATTAATTTGCTTATTCATCACATTTTTTCTTTTTTTTCTATTTTTTCATTGAAGTCAAGTAAAACATATCATCGGTACTCATTCTCAAGAGATACTAATTAATATCAAGCAGATGTAACACAATAACTCAGAGCCAAAGTTTATACCTCACTAGATTATGCTAGTGTGTTTGTGCATGTAAGGAAACTAAAACTAATCACCCCAAAGCATTGATAAGTGTTCAATATTATGTATTTGAACCCTCTTTATTGCATATGTTAGTCCCATTTTTACGTTTACCGAGATACGTTTACGGTATTTTTGTGTTTTTGATGTATTGCAGGTTTTGTAGTAAAAGGAGCAAGGTTTGAGGCCATTTGCAGTTGAAGAGAAAAATTCATAATTAAAGCTAAGGCATCTCGATCAACTGAGATGTTGATCTCGATCAATCGAGATCTCAATTGATCGAGACTTGATTTTGATTGATCAAAATCTCAATCAATCGAGACTCCAATCTCGATTGATCAAGATTCTGCAGAGCCACTTGCCCACTTGCTCACCTGCTCTCCCACTTGCAACAAAATCCCCCTTTTTGCACGACTTAAAGGGATTGTCTGTCTTGAACAAGACATTTGGAGATATTCTTGATATAGTTGGTATATATATTGATATATATATATATGTATATATATATATATGGTGGGCCCCAAGGTTGAAAAGGAGGCCATAAAGCACACAAAGAGGCCATTCTCTCATATATCTCATACACATCATACATACAAAGAAGAGAGATTCAGGAGAGGAGAAGAAAGAGCTGAACCAGACCTTGAAGCTTCATTTTCTCCATCAATGGAAGAGTGCAAGGCTGCCATGACCAACTAACTTCTCTACTAGGGTGTGGTTCAAGCCCCTACCCATGTAAACTTGTTCATTTTTGTAGCATTTTGGGATTTATATTTTAAATGATGATTATTTAGTCTAGTGACAATGTACACTTATACAACTCTTATATATATTCATTTGATGTTGGTTTTATTCTTGTCTTAGAGTAGAATCTATCTTGTGAATGCACAACATTTGCTTCTTCTACAAGAAGGGCAAATGATGGTTAGGTAATGGTGTTTAAATGAATGTGTAGTGTTAGCTTGTATAAACCATGCCAAGATAAGGTAGTTTGGATGCATGTAGGTTCACTTAGAGAGTAGGGTAATTAGTTAGTTTGAAGAGCTATGCTTGTTGAAGATGGATTATGATAGGTTGCACACACATTAATCTTTTGATATGTGATAAGTGTTCAAGTCTATGCATTTGAACCATCTTTATTGCATATGTTAGTTCCGTTTTTGCGTTTACCGAGATATGTTTACGGTATTTTTGTGTTTTTGATGTTTTGTAGGTATTGGAGTAAATGGAGCAAAGTTGGAAGCTTTCTGCAGTCAAGAGATGAAATCAGAAAATGTTGCCAAGGCATCTCGATCAATCGAGATGTGGATTTCGATCAATCGAGATTTCGATTGATCGAAATCTCGATCAATCGAAATGCAATTTCGATCAATCGAAATGCTGCAGAGCCCACTTGGCCACTTGCTCACCTGCTCTCCCACTTGCAACAAAATCCCCCTTTTTGCACGACTTAGGGGGATTGTCTGACTTGAACAAGACTTTTGGGGGCCTTCTTGATATAAGAGATATATATAATGATATATATATATATATGGTGGGCCCAAAGGAGCCAAAACGCATACAAAAAGCACCAAAAGCCACATATCTCATATCTCTCAACATACACATCAGAAGACTTGAGGAGAGACCTTCGGGAGAGGAAGAGAAAAGCTGAACCAGACCAAGAAGCTTCATTCTCTTCATCAATGGAAGGGTGCAAGGCAACCATGAGCAACTAACTCTTCTACTAGGGTGTTGGTTTCAACCCCTAGCCATGTAAACTTGTTCATCTTTGTAGCTCTTGGGGATTTGTAATTAAATGTTGATTATTTAGCCTAGTGATTATGTACACAAATACATTTCTTATATATATTCATTTGATATGGAATTTATTCTTGTCTTAGAGTAGGTTTTGTCACTTGAATGCACAACATTTGCATATTCCACAAGAAGTGCAAATGATGGCTAGATAATGGTGTTTAAATGAATGTGTGATGCTAGTTTGTATAGACCATGCCAAGACAAGGTAGTTTGGATGCATGTAGTGTTTACGTAGAGAGTAGAGTAATTAGGTAGTTAGTTAGGTTGAAGAGCTATGCTTGTTGAAGATGGATTATGATAGGTTAGCACACACATTGATCTTTTGATATGTCATTGAGGTCACAAGCCTAATGACATTGTTAGGCATTTAATTAATGAATCCCATGCTTGCTACACTTATGAACATGTGAATGGCTAGTGGTGGAAACCAACCCTAGTTCTCTCTCCCAACTTTACTCTTTAATTTTATCGTCATTTCATTTACGCAATAGTTTTAAACACAAAACCAAAAAACTATTTTTAGAATTAAAGTAGAATTAATCTTTCTTTATGACAATTAAAGACTAGTCCTCGTGGGCTCGATACCCTCTATATAGAACCTTATCTACAAAGATTCGTGCTCTTGCGAGTGGTTAAATTATATTTTGATAAAAAGGGCAAAATTAAGCTTACAATATAATTTAGTTCCGACCACATCAAAATTTTGGCGCAGTTGCCGGGGACTACGGTTTAATTGTCGCCATTGGAAGATTAAATCTGGTTTAATTCTTAGGCTAGAAATTCTTTCATTCTTTTTGTATATATCTTGTTCTTATATCTCAAACTTCTTGATTTTAGGTATACCACATTGCGGGCATCTAGAAGAATTCAAATTGGAACCCTTTGTGAGTATAACTTCAAAAATTGGTGGTTTGAATCATTCACATTCTTTTGTATATATTATTGTTACTTTGTGTGTAGAGGTGCTGTTCAATTGTTAATGCATGCTAGGTAGACGGTCATTGTCACTTCCTTTGCTTCCTTGTAATAGTGAACTTGAACGAACACTTAGACAACGTAGAGGAACCTCTAGGGACCCTATTTTTCCTAGAACTGAAAACATGGAACCAAATGAGAGACAACCTCCCGGTCTACCTCCTTTTAATCATGAACAACCACCTCCACCACCACCTCCTCAAGGAGAGTTTCTTATGGACTTTTACCTTCCGACTACATTTGAAGTACCTTCGTGTATTCAATTTCCGGATGTAGCGGCAAATCAATTTGAAATAAAGTCCTCCACCCTCAACCTTCTTAACAGCTTTCACGGTCTTCCTAATGAGGATCCATACCGGCACTTAGATTACTTCCTTTCCGTGTGTTCCACCATTCGTGTATGATAAGTGTTCAATTCTAAGCATTTGAACCCTCTTTATTGCATATGTTAGTTCCATTTTTGCGTTTACCGAGATATGTTTACGGTATTTTTGTGTTTTTGATGTATTGCAGGTATTGGAATAAATGGAGCAAAGTTGGAAGCTTTCTGCAGTCAAGAGATGAAATCAGAAAATGTTGCCAAGGCATCTCGATCAATCGAGATGTGGATTTCGATCAATCGAGATTTTGATCGATCGAAATCTCATTTTGATTGATCAAAATCTCGATCAATCGAAAGGCAATTTCGATCAATCGAAATGCTGCAGAGCCCACTTGGCCACTTGCTCACCTGTTCTCCCACTTGCAACAAAATCCCCCTTTTTGCACGATTTAGGGGGATTGTCTGACTTGAACAAGACTTTTGGGGGCCTTCTTGATACAAGAGATATATATAATGATATATATATATATATATGGTGGGCCCAAAGGAGCCAAAAAGTATACAAAAAGCACCAAAAGCCACATATCTCATATCTCTCAACATACACATCAGAAGACTTGAGGAGAGACCTTCGGGAGAGGAAGAGAAAAGCTGAACCAGACCAAGAAGCTTCATTCTCTTCATCAATGGAAGGGTGCAAGGCAACCATGAGCAACTAACTCTTCTACTAGGGTGTTGGTTTCAACCCCTAGCCATGTAAACTTGTTCATCTTTGTAGCTCTTGGGGATTTGTAATTAAATGTTGATTATTTAGCCTAGTGATTATGTACACAAATACATTTCTTATATATATTCATTTGATATGGAATTTATTCTTGTCTTAGAGTAGGTTTTGTCACTTGAATGCACAACATTTGCATATTCCACAAGAAGTGCAAATGATGGCTAGATAATGGTGTTTAAATGAATGTGTGATGCTAGTTTGTATAGACCATGCCAAAACAAGGTAGTTTGGATGCATGTATTGTTTACGTAGAGAGTAGAGTAATTAGGTAGTTAGTTAGGTTGAAGAGCTATGCTTGTTGAAGATGGATTATGATAGGTTAGCACACACATTGATCTTTTGATATGTCATTGAGGTCACAAGCCTAATGACATTGTTAGGCATTTAATTAATGAATCCCATGCTTGCTACACTTATGAACATGTGAATGGCTAGTGGTGGAAACCAACCCTAGTTCTCTCTCCTAACTTTACTCTTTAATTTTATCGTCATTTCATTTACGCAATAGTTTTAAACACAAAACCAAAAACCTATTTTTTAGAATTAAAGTAGAATTAATCTTTCTTTATGACAATTAACGACTAGTCCTCGTGGGATCGATACCCTCTATATAGAACCTTATCTACAAAGATTCGTGCTCTTGCGAGTGGTTAAATTATATTTTGATAAAAAGGGCAAAATTAAGCTTACAATATAATTTAGTTCTGACCACATCAAAATTTTGGCGCCGTTGCCGGGGACTACGGTTTAATTGTTGCCATTGGAAGATTAAATCTGGTTTAATTCTTAGGCTAGAAATTCTTTCATTCCTTTTGTATTTATCTTGTTCTTATATCTCAAACTTCTTGATTTTAGGTATACCACATTGCGGGCATCTAGAAGAATTCAAATTGGAACCCTTTGTGAGTATAACTTCAAAAATTGGTGGTTTGAATCATTCACATTCTTTTGTATATATTATTGTTACTTTGTGTGTAGAGGTGCTGTTCAATTGTTAATGCATGCTAGGTAGACGGTCATTGTCACTTCCTTTGCTTCCTTGTAATAGTGAACTTGAACGAACACTTAGACAACGTAGAGGAACCTCTAGGGACCCTATTTTGCCTAGAACTGAAAACATGGAACCAAATGAGAGACAACCTCCCGGTCTACCTCCTTTTAATCATGAACAACCACCTCCACCACCACCTCCTCAAGCAGAGTTGCTTATGGACTTTTACCTTCCGACTACATTTGAAGTACCTTCGTGTATTCAATTTCCGGATGTAGCGGCAAATCAATTTGAAATAAAGTCCTCCACCCTCAACCTTCTTAACAGCTTTCACGGTCTTCCTAATGAGGATCCATACCGGCACTTAGATTACTTCTTTTCCGTGTGTTCCACCATTCGTGTACCACACTTTACGGAGGATGATCTAAAGCTACGTATGTTTCCATTTTCCCTAAAAGATAAGGCTAAAAGTTGGTTCAATTCCCTAGAACCCAACTCAATCCATTCTTGGGCGGAAATGCAAATAGAGTTCTTAAAAAAATACTTCCCAATGGGTAAGACAAGTGATATTCGGCGAGCAATCACCGGATTCACCCAAATTGACCAAGAACAATTCCATGAGACGTGGGAGAGGTTAAAAGATCTCTTAAAATCTTGTCCGCATCATGCTGTCCCAAAATGGCAGCTAGTGCAAAGTTTTTATGATGGGGTGAGTGAGCAACATAGACAAATGATAGACTCCGTGTGTGGGGGTGGGTACCTTTTGAAAAGCCCCGATGAGGCATGGAAACTTTTTCAAACCCTAAGCAACAATTCAGCTCAACGCTCCTCCACTAGGAAAGGGAAGGCCACCCAACCTTGTAGAGGAGTGCATGAGATTTCACGGGTAGATGAGGTAGCCATGCAAGTAGAAGCCTTGTCCCGAAAAATGGATTTAATCATGAAAAATGGGCTGCCTATTCCTAACCAATCTGTCCAAAATTAGGAGGGGTGTTCGTTTTGCTATAGCACTTCGCATTTTGTGCGAGATTGTCCTATTGCCGGGCAATCTCCCGATTATGCTCAAGAGCAAGCGAATGCCTTGTATGCTAAACAAATGAATGATCCATATTCGAACACGTACAATCCTGGTTACAAGAATCATCCGGCTTTTTCATGGAAGAATCAAGAATCAAGTCCCTCTTTCCAAGGGCAAAATTCTTTTAATTCCCAATCTCAACAGCCTCATTATAGGCCAAACCCTCAACCTTACAATCAAAGATCTAATTACCAACAACCACCACCTCCTCCGAGAAGCCAAAGCTTTGAAGAGCGAGTGATAAGCAATCTTGAGGCCAACACCCGCTTATTGCAAACTCACTCTCAATCAATCTCTAAGCTTGAGGCCAATGCTCAATCTATGGCTAGGTTAGAAACTCAAATCGGGCAACTAGCTAATGCCTTAAATAGAAGGGAGGAAGGTAAGTTGCCAAGTCAACCGGTGGCGAATCCCAAGGGTGTGCATATGATTGAAGATCCATCATCTTCAACTTGTAATGCTCCTCCAGAGCAAGTTCAATCAATCACAACCTTGAGGAGTGGTAAAATCATTAACTCCAAGGTAGGGGAGGAAGAGAGAAAGGAATTTCAAGAGCAACCTAAAAATCCAAAAGAATCCCAATTAAATCCAAAATTGTTTCCGTTAAATCCAAATTTGCAAAATACCCCTTCAAATCCAAAAGGAAAGGCAAGTGAAGTTGTGTCATCATCGATTCCAAATCTTGACACCTCTTATGAACCTCCGGTTCCTTTCCCTCAACGATTGAAGGAACCTTCTCATTTCGGGAAGCAAGGAGAGAAAATCCAGGACATGATGGAGATCTTCAAACAAGTAAAGATCAATCTCCCTCTCCTTGATGCTATTCGACAAATTCCCTCTTATGCGAAATTCTTGAAGGACTTATGCACTCAAAAGCGCAAATCTAGGAATAATGTTCCTAAGAAAGTCCTCTTAACTGAGCACATAAGCTCCATTTTCCAACACCAAGCCCCTCCTAAATTCAAAGATCCGGGTGCTCCGACCATTTCGTGCACCATCGGAAATCAATCTTTTGAAAAAGCACTTCTTGACCTAGGGGCTAGTGTCAATTTGCTTCCATTCTCAATTTACCAACAACTAGGTTTGGGGGAACTCAAGCATACCACGGTTGTGTTGCAACTTGCCGACCGTTCGGTGAAGCAACCACGTGGCATCATTGAGGATGTCATCATTCAAGTGGACAAATTCTATTTTCTGGTGGACTTCATAGTCCTTGACACGGAACCGGTCCAAAATCTGAATCATCATATTCCTATCATTCTAGGTCGTCCATTCTTGGCCACGGCAAACGCTTGCGTTAATTGCCGTACTGGAGTGATGGACATCTCTTTTGGGAATATAAAAGTCCGCTTGAACATCTTCAATGCTTCCCACCACACACCCGACGATGAAAGTGAGTGCTTTTGTGTCGATGTTGTGGACGACCTTGTTCAAGAAGCACTTCCTTCTATTCTTTCCACGGACCCTTTAGAGGCATGCCTAAATCATTTTAACTATGACGATTTTGACATTGAGCAATCCATATGTGAAGTCAATTCCATGCTCGATGTTAATACTGTCATGGATTTGCCTAAGTGGAGAGTTCCGAGAGAACCCTTGCCCCCTTTGTCCAAAACTCCCCAAACTCCTTCTTTAATTTCCCCACCACAACTTGAGCTCAAGCCTCTTCCAACTACACTCAAGTATGTTTTCTTGGGCGCAAATGAGACCCTTCCAGTCATTATTGCTTCCAATCTCACAAATGATCAAGAATTGGAACTCATAAAGGTGCTCAAAGAGCACAAAGAAGCAATAGGATGGAGTGTGGTAGATCTTAAGGGAATAGACCCTTCTGTTTGTATGCATCGCATACACTTGGAAGAGGATGCAAAGACCTCAAGGGAGGCACAACGTCGATTGAATCCAAACATGAAGGACGTTGTAATGAAGGAGGTGGTGAAGTTACTAGATGCAGGGATCATATACCCCATCTCTGATAGCAAGTGGGTTAGTCCCACTCAAGTGGTTCCAAAGAAGTCTGGTTTTACGGTGCAACCTAATGATAAGGGTGAATTAGTTCCCCAACGCACCACCACAGGATGGAGAGTGTGCATTGATTATAGGAAATTAAATTCAGCCACTCGGAAAGATCACTTCCCCCTCCTATTCATTGATCAAATATTGGAGAGATTGGCCGGGCAAAGCTTTTATTGCTTTTTGGATGGATATTCTGGCTATAATCAGGTTGCTATAGACCCGAGGGACCAAGAGAAAACCACCTTTACATGTCCCTTCGGCACATTTGCTTATAGACGCATGCCCTTTGGGTTGTGCAATGCACCGGCAACTTTTCAACGGTGTATGATGTCTATCTTCTCGGGCATGGTGGAAAAATTCTTAGAAGTGTTCATGGATGATTTTTCCGTTTTTGGGCCTTCATATGAATCATGCCTCCAAAATCTAGCTTGTGTTCTCAAACGATGTCAAGAAACCAACCTAATTCTTAGTTGGGAAAAGAGTCACTTTATGGTTCAAGAGGGTATTGTCCTAGGGCACATTGTGTCTAAGCGAGGAATAGAGGTTGATAAAGCCAAGGTTAAACTCATTTCTAAACTTCCTCCACCATCAACGGTGAGAGAGATTCGTTCATTCCTTGGGCATGCGGGCTTTTATCGCCGTTTCATCAAAGACTTTAGCAAGATCTCTCGGCCTTTGTGTCGCCTTCTTGAAAAAGAGTCTTGCTTTACCTTTGATGAAACGTGCCTTGTCGCTTTTGAAAAACTCCGCACCATGCTTACAACCGCTCCAATTCTAATCCCTCCAAATTGGGCTCTCCCATTTGAGATTATGTGTGATGCATCCGACTATGCCATGGGTGCTGTCTTAGGGCAACGAGTAGACAAACTGCCACATGTCATCTACTACGCAAGTAAAACCCTTTCCGAGGCTCAAATCAATTATACCACAACGGAAAAAGAATTGCTTGCGGTAGTATTTGCATTAGACAAGTTTTGAGCTTATTTATTAGGTTCAAAGGTCATTGTCTATTCGGACCATGCTGCCCTCCGGCATCTTTTGGCGAAAAAGGACACCAAGCCTAGGTTGATCCGATGGATACTCTTGTTGCAAGAGTTCAATTTTGAGATTAGAGACAAAAAGGGAACTGAAAATGTGGTAGCTGACCACCTTTCTAGAATTCTTGTTGAATCCCTCCATAATTCCATTCCAGTTTGTGAATCCTTCCCGGATGAACAACTCTTTGTCATCTCTCAAGAGAGTATCCCTTGGTATGCGGATGTGGTTAATTATTTGGCAACCGGTAAAATACCATCTTCTTGGACCAAACAAGAGAAGGATCGTTTTCTCTCCCAATCACGATCATATTATTGGGACGATCCTCAATTATTCAAATACTGCCCTGATCAAATAATTCGTAAGTGTGTACCCAACAGTGAATTCCAAAGCATTCTTAAATTTTGTCATACACTCGCTTGTGGGGGACACTTTAGTGCTAAGAAAACCGCAGCAAAAATTTTTCAATGCGGATTTTTCTGGCCGACACTTCATCGGGATGCATATTCATTCTGTCGCTCTTGTGAGCGATGTCAGCGCCTCGGCGCGATGTCTCGGAAGGACATGATGCCTCTTAACCCTATTCTTGTCATTGAAATATTTGATGTGTGGGGCATTGACTTCGTGGGACCATTTCCACCCTCTACTGGTCATGAGTACATACTTGTGGCGGTGGACTACGTATCTAAGTGGATAGAGGCCGTTGCTACCAAAACCAACGATCACGCAGTCGTGGTTAAATTCATACAAGCTAACATTTTTAGCCAGTTTGGTACGCCTCGGGCCATCATCAGTGACGGAGGTAAGCATTTCTGTAACCGGTTCCTTCGAACCTTGCTTCTCAAATACTCCGTCACACACAAAGTAGCCACCCCCTACCATCCTCAAACTAGTGGCCAAGTAGAAGTATCCAATAGGGAGATCAAGAACATTCTTCAGAAAACTGTTCGGCCTGACCGGAAGGATTGGTCATTGCGACTAAACGACGCATTATGGGCATACCGAACCGCATATAAAACTCCCATTGGAATGTCACCTTATCGGTTAATTTATGGCAAGGCGTGCCATTTTTTGGTTGAATTGGAGCATAAAGCTATGTGGGCCACCAAGACCTTCAATTTTGACATGAAAAAGGCCGGTTCTAATCGAAAGCTTCAATTAAATTAATTGGAAGAATTGCGACATGACGTTTATGAGAATGCAAAAATCTATAAGGCAAGGTCCAAAGCCTTTCATGATCGTAATATTCGAGTCAAAACATTTTCGCCGGGCCAAAAAGTTTGGTTGTACAACTCACGCCTCCATTTGTTTCCTGGAAAACTTCGCTCCCGTTGGGATGGTCCATTTTTGGTTAATTCCGTCGCTCCCCACGGAGCGGTGGAATTGAAGGACTTGAAAGATGGTTCGATATTCAAAGTAAACGGGCAGCGCTTAAAAGTGTGCGTGGATGACCAAGTCATCACCGAATACGTGGATGTCGTCACTTTGACGGATCCTGTGTATTTTGACTCGTGAGTCGATCCGGACGTCGCGCCATAGACGTGTAAGGTGGCGAAGCCATGGTAGCTATCAAGCTTCCATGATGTCCCTTTTAATCCAAAGTAGGATAGTATCTAAGCAGTGTAGTATCTAATTCCCAAAATATCCAAGTCCCTGTAGCATACTTTGCACTGACTGTTTTTGAGCATTTCGATTTATCGAAACCAAGATTTCGATCAATCGATAATTTCGATTGATCGAGAATCTAGTTCGATTGATCGAAAAATTGCAGAGATTTGCCAAGTCCAAAGTCCCGAGAGGTGGTATTCTTCGATTGCACTTCGATAGGTCTTCGATCGATCGACATCAAATTTCGATTGAAACAATTAAAGGTTCGATTAATCAAAGTCAATATGTGATTCAAGGGAGGAATTTTCGATTGAGCGAAAAGACAATCTCAATCCATCGAAGCTGGTTTCGATTGATCGAAGCAAGATTTCGATCAATCAAAATCTCGATTGATCAAAATGCACATTTTGATCAATCGAAATGCACGCGGAGCCTGCACGTGAGCCGAAAATCTATTTAAACCGTTGGGCTTCCCTCCCATTTTAAAACACCATCCGACTTCTTCTCTTCCTCCGTGCGATCCAAGCCTTCTCCAAGCATTCCCGAGTGCTCGATCTGCCATTCCCGATCATCTGCCACCATCCGACGCAGTCCGATCCGCCGCTAGCATCTGCGCGATCTTCTCTTCGCGGCTACGCGTGGAGTTTTCATCGGTTGAGCCGTTCATCTTCTTCCTCATGAGGTAAGTGATGCATGGCTACTTTTTGTTTACTCTCTCGCCATTTTTGATAGTTTTACGGCGGAATAAACATAGTTAGATAATGTTGGGGTGGATGGTTGCTATTGCGATATCTGAATCGAGTTTTTGTGGGTTTCGGGGGGGGTAGGAATTCATGACGGAGTGGGATTTGGCATTTTCTTCGTTTCAAACGCTTAGAGTACGGTGTGTAACCGCGGTACCTTCATGTCGGTTGCACCCGTTCACATTGCCTCTTCGAGAGCAACTTTTTGCATTTTTGTCAGTACCTTGGACTAGGACTTCATTTTTATTTTTATTCTTTTAGTCTAGTAGTAGTTTAACTTTCTTCTTATTCATCTTTTATTTACGTACCTTTTGGAATCCAGTGCAGACTGTTCCGAGGCCATGGCGAGAGTGAAGAACGCCGCCGGTGCTGTTCGTGACGTGCCCGGGCGAGCCTTCCGGTCTCGGAAGTTCCACCCAGAGTAGGTTTTTGACCTAGCGGAGTTCGAGAGGCGTCCCGACACCGAGTGGACGGTTGCCGAGCTTAGGAGGCGTCGCCTCGACCGGCTATGTGTGCCTCCCACCGATATGGCACACGAGCGCCTAGTGCAGGTCTTTTACGAGCATATGACCTACTCCTGCACAGCGCCAGATACACTCAAGACTACCGTGGCCACTGTCACGATCACGATTACACCGAGTCGGATTGCTCATATGCTCGGCATCCCTCACCAGCAGCCGCCGGACATGGTTGGCCCGGATGGTCAGCCACTCTATAGTGCAGCACTCCCAGCAGACACCACGCTCTTCTCGATAGTGATGGACATGTGTGGCAGGGCGTTTACCACGCCCAACCACAACTGCACGTCCAAGTCGATGTGCCTGAGCAGATATTGGTTCCTGGACACCGTTCTCCTCAAGAACGCGTGTCCGTTGCAGCACGTGGCCGAGCGTAGGGGCGACCTCCTCCGTTGCCTCTATGCTTTCCATACGGGCGCTTGGTTTTCTGTCCCATCGCTTAACTGGGGGCAGATGCACAAAGTTTGGGATGGCCTCGTCAACAAGAGGAAGAGGAGAGCAGCGAGTTGGCATCTTCCCTTTCCATTCCTGATCGCCGCTTTTCTCAGCAGTGCCAGTATACCGGTCAGTCGGACTGACATTCAGTTGGCACCGCCCACCCGCTTCACATCTACTCAGTGGGATCGGGTGAGGCGACACCTAGAGCGACAGGACCATCAGGGTGATCCATCAGACGATGTAGATATGGATGCCCCGGTGGAGATGGATGAGGGAGAGCCAGCAGGGGCTGAGATATAGGACGAGGAGATGGAGGAGGAGGAGATGGATGTCGCTGCAGAGCGGCATGATATCTTAGCGACAGGCTATTCCTGCCTGGCAGCTGCGTAGAGCGGCTCCAGCAGGGTTTTGACGAGCACGTCCAGGTGATGCAGAGTCAGCTGGCAGGTATTCGGACGGACATTTCTTCTCTGGTACAGGGCCAGAGAGCGATCTTAGACGAGTTCCGAGCCTTCCGGCAGGATCTGTAGTTCCTGTTCGCAGGTCGAGCCTCCAGCTCCACTTCTGCTCCCACCGAGCCACCACCACCACCACCCGCCCTCGAGTAGCTGCACCTTATTCATCTTTTCTGCTTTATTTTCTATATTTTTCTTTCTTTATTTTTGATAGGCCATGTTGGCCATGTTTAGTTTCTTTTTGAGTATTCCACCTGCAGGTACACTTTGTACTACAACTCATTTTCAGTTATATGAAATACATTTATATTTTCTTTTATGCCATGTGTTATCTTTACTGTCTTTTTTTTTTGCTTTCCGTCAAGCTATATGTTCTCTATACTTTGACTATGTATGTAATACCACTTGTCTAATTGTTATATGCGATTCAGTTGATGATTTCCGTTTATTACCGCCTGGTTTCAATTCCCAATACTGTTGAGATTGCTTCAACACAGTATGGCGGTAATAAAGAAAGGCAGCCCCTTTGCGTGCTATACGTTAGCGCGCCTGGATAGTCAATATCTTATCGCATAGACCTCTTAGACAATCGGGAAACACCAGTTCAGACCATTAGATTTACAGTGATATTGGCATTGTCTGTTTGTGCATAATTATTTCATTATGTTCTATTTATCTACTTTTTGTTCCTTGTAATGCTCGTGGTATCCAGTTGGTATTCTGTGCAGATTTTTCTTATTTACAGGATGACCGCTGCTGTGGAATTCCATTTTTCTCGCATTTTGCCATCCCGGTAACTTCTTTCCTTGCTCTTCTTGTCCAAACATTGAGGACAATGTTGCATATAAGTTTGGGGGTGCGGTATGCTATACCACTTGCATACGCATGCAATGTTCGGTTATTATTTTGAGTGTCATTGTAGAGCAGTTTTTTTTTCTTTCTTTTCTTCTTCTCGATATTTTTGGATGCTTGCCATGATGTCTTGCTTTTTAAAGGAAGTCATTCGAATGAATGTCCGAGGTAAATGCAGCAGGTAGTTAAGAACTGTAGCATTGTAAATACCCGCACTTTTGCAAGCTTGATAGTAAGCTAGAACGGTCTATATTATTGTCCAAATTCGAGCACGTACAGTTCTTGCCCTAAATTTGTCCTTAACCGCACAAATTCGCACACATGCATTTTAAATTGTGGGGTATAAGTCTGAGGGAGAATTTTTGAAATTTCTATTTTTATCTGAACAACTTAGAGAATAAGTTCTTCCGGTTGTTGTAAAAAAAAAAAAAAAAGAGAAAAATATGCAATATGCCTTCTCACTAAATAAACTGGATTTCTATGCCTCAAAGCAAGAAATATTCGTGTAAAAGTGTGTAAGGTTGAGCAGTACTAAGCGGGTGGCTTGCTTACGCTCATCGCCTTGTAAGCTCGGTTGTTAAGTCCGAGGGGTGCTTCTTCACCTAATGCCCTAAAACCAATTGGTTTGGGAGTCATTGGCCCAATGCCGCTACATGGGCTTACAAGAAAGCAAAAAGAGCTAAGCATTGCACGGTCATCCGCACATGAGCAATCATGAATGTTTTGTGATAATGAAACAGCCGTGTTGGGCATTTTCAATGAGTTTTTCTCTTAAAAACAGATTTGTTCGTTTTCTTCTCCAAATATGACAAAAGCCACACGTTAGAATGCATGTTCACTTTTCAAAGAGGATTTTGGGGTTGGAACTGTTATAGTTGTTCGGGCTGGCCAGTATGTGGGGACTGTCGTTCATTTATAGCTTGTGAAAGTCCATTTTTGCTAATGACCACATAGTTCTGTAATACTTGTTGCATTTGCCAATTGTGAAATGAATGGATGAGCGCCCTTTATCTAGTTGATGACTGAGCATGATTAAACTTTTGTATAAGATAGTTGATTTCATTTTTGTAATATTGTATTGCTAAGGGACTAGCAATATGTAAGTTTGGGGGTGTGATAAGTGTTCAAGTCTATGCATTTGAACCATCTTTATTGCATATGTTAGTTCCGTTTTTGCGTTTACCGAGATATGTTTACGGTATTTTTGTGTTTTTGATGTTTTGCAGGTATTGGAGTAAATGGAGCAAAGTTGGAAGCTTTCTGCAGTCAAGAGATGAAATCAGAAAATGTTGCCAAGGCATCTCGATCAATCGAGATGTGGATTTCGATCAATCGAGATTTCGATTGATCGAAATCTCATTTCGATTGATCGAAATCTCGATCAATCGAAATGCAATTTCGATCAATCGAAATGCTGCAGAGCCCACTTGGGCACTTGCTCACCTGCTCTCCCACTTGCAACAAAATCCCCCTTTTTGCACGACTTAGGGGGATTATCTGACTTGAACAAGACTTTTGGGGGCCTTCTTGATACAAGAGATATATATAATGATATATATATATATATATGGTGGGCCCAAAGGAGCCAAAAAGCATACAAAAAGCACCAAAAGCCACATATCTCATATCTCTCAACATACACATCAGAAGACTTGAGGAGAGACCTTCGGGAGAGGAAGAGAAAAGCTGAACCAGACCAAGAATCTTCATTCTCTTCATCAATGGAAGGGTGCAACGCAACCATGATTAACTAACTCTTCTACTAGGGTGTTGGTTTCAACCCCTAGCCATGTAAACTTGTTCATCTTTGTAGCTCTTGGGGATTTGTAATTAAATGTTGATTATTTAGCCTAGTGATTATGTACACAAATACATTTCTTATATATATTCATTTGATATGGAATTTATTCTTGTCTTAGAGTAGGTTTTGTCACTTGAATGCACAACATTTGCATATTCCACAAGAAGTGCAAATGATGGCTAGATAATGGTGTTTAAATGAATGTGTGATGCTAGTTTGTATAGACCATGCCAAGACAAGGTAGTTTGGATGCATGTAGTGTTTACGTAGAGAGTAGAGTAATTAGGTAGTTAGTTAGGTTGAAGAGCTATGCTTGTTGAAGATGGATTATGATAGGTTAGCACACACATTGATCTTTTGATATGTCATTGAGGTCACAAGCCTAATGACATTGTTAGGCATTTAATTAATGAATCCCATGCTTGCTACACTTATGAACATGTGAATGGCTAGTGGTGGAAACCAACCCTAGTTCTCTCTCCCAACTTTACTCTTTAATTTTATCGTCATTTCATTTACGCAATAGTTTTAAACACAAAACCAAAAACCTGTTTTTAGAATTAAATTAGAATTAATCTTTCTTTATGACAATTAACGACTAGTCCTCGTGGGATCGATACCCTCTATATAGAACCTTATCTACAAAGATTCGTGCTCTTGCGAGTGGTTAAATTATATTTTGATAAAAAGGGCAAAATTAAGCTTACAATATAATTTAGTTCCGACCACATCAATATGTCATTGAGGTCACAAGCCTAATGACATTGTTAGGCATTTAATTTATGAATCCCAAGCTTGCTACACTTATGGACATGTGAATGGCTAGTGGTGGAAACCACCCCTAGTTCTCTCTCCCCACTTTTAACTCTTTAAATTTATTGTTTTTACATTCATGCAATAGTTTATAAGCAAAACTCAAAACCTTGTTTTTAGGATTAAAATGGAATTAATCTTTCTTTAAGACAATTACGACTAGTCCTCGTGGGATCGATACCCTCTATATAGAACCGTATCTACAAAGATTCGTGCTCTTGCGAGTGGTTAAATTATATTTTGATAAAAGGGGCAAAAATAAGTTTACAATATAATTCAAGTTTAGCCACATCAAGCATGTCATTGCAAATTATGATTAAAACCACTTAATTTAAACCATAGTTTCCAAAAATTTAAAACATACTCAAAAATTACAAGTTACGCACCTACATATGGTATTAATCCCTTGAATAATGTTAAAACATTCTATCAAAAACAAAACAAAAGAAAATAAATAAAAAACTAAGAAAATAAAATAAAATAAAATCCTAAAACAAGAAGAATTTCACAAAAATTTCCCCCATATGCAATAAAGCACAAAAATAAGCATTGCCTCACCCCCAAACTTAAACTGTACATTGTCCTCAATGTACATCCAATTAAAGCATAGAGAAGAGTAAGAACGATATTACCATGACCATGGAGTAGTGGCAAGAAAATATAGCAAACCAATAGCATGAAAGTAATGCAAACACACCCCCAAACTTGGATGTTATAACCTGTCAAAATAACCCACTATACCCCAAAGATCAAGTGAAATAGTATGGGTGAAAATAAATATGAAAGAGAAAAATCCTATAAAAAAGTATTTTTATTTTTTTATTTTTTATAATAATAATAAAAATCTTACTACAGAAAGAAAAATAAAACTAAAAAGAAAAATAAAAACTAAGAATAAAATAAAATAAAATACAGAAGATAGTTTCCTTCCTGTCAAGGATGTGGTGGTGACTGAGCATCCGGATCCAAGTTTGCCTGGCGCATCAGTGCACGCAGCATCCTCCTCATCTCTAGTTGGTCTTGGCGAGTGTCATGAAAGTGATCTACCATCTCAGTCCTCGTTGCTCCAAACTGCGTGGAAACCTCTATTTGTAGGGTGCCAAACTGAGCTGTCAACTTAGCAATATGTCCCTATAAATACTGATAATCATGGCCACCAGCTTGTGCATGTACCTCCTCTTCCTCTACTTCCATCTCCTCTGAATCTTCCACCGGTGGTGGTATATCAACATGTTCTCCTCCCTGGGCCAATCGAGACACTTCACCAGGCGCAATTATGACTCTCTGGTGCATATGAGATCGGTTCAAATTCCAGTCATGCGAGCCATAATGAATATCATATGGAAAGGCAAGCTCATCTTCATGGACTGCATACCCTTGTGCAATAAGCAACTAATGAATAATAGTTGGGAATGGAAACTCCCAGTCACTTGCACTGTCCGGTGCCTTGGCCACAACCTTGGACTAAAACTTTTCCATTTGGCCTTAGACAATCTGTGGGAACAACAGCCAATGCCCAAAATGTATGGTATATAAGGATCTAAGGAACTCTTAACGTCTCTCAGTTTTATATCCAATGGGACATATATTCTTGAGTAAAACAACATCAAGGAACCATAAGTGATTTGGCATAGAAGACTTGGAAGCTGCATTCCTTTTCGGCCCAAAAAATTGATTAGCACACAAACGTGCAACCAAATTACCCACTAACAAATCGTCGGGTAGAGGAGTATAGTTATGAGTTAAATCATCTGGGCACTCATGAGGACAACCCATGGTAATAGCAATGGCTGACATATCCACCTGAACTATTATTCCATCTACTGAAGAAATAAGCACATCCCGCTCATCAGGTTTCGGCATTAAGTTCTGATAAAATACCTTGGCAAGCCACGGGTAGATAGTAGAAGAGAGTGGAACAAAAATCAATGCCGACCGACGACGACGAATGTCAGAAATCCCTCATCGTGTCTCAGGAAACATACCATAAAGTTCGGCGATGTCAAACGTTGTTTCAAAGTTCAAGGCCCTTGGATGCCATCTCTCATGAATACCTTCTCGGTGAGATCTTGAGGAACCGGGTGTTGGATCATGCCTTGCTCGGTGAGGATTGCGTGAACTTGAGGCACCTTGGTGACTTGCTCTCTTTGGTGCCATAGAAATAGAAAAAGTTTGGTTGAGGAATTAAACCAAACACTTGGCGTGCACAATAAAAGTGTATCCTTCAACTGCCTCTTTTTGGCAATTTTTCCACCCAAATTGAACAACTGAATTCACCAATTTGATCCCCCAAACTTGGTCTTCAAAAGCCCTCAAAAAGATTTGCACAATTTCACCAAAGAAAAACTTCACTTACTTTGATGTAGAACTTAAAAAAGTGAGAGCTTCCTTTGAGAACTAGTGATGATCATCTGGTTTTGATGTTGATGTTGATGATGATCAATGATAATTACTTGTTTAAAAATCACCAATTGAAGAAAATAATTTTTCGGTTGAAGTAGGACTTAAATTGGAGCTCAAAGAGGTCAAGGAAGCAAGTAGTTGCATCAAAATAGGATAGATGGACCATATATAGAGCAAAATTTTGGGCAGCCCCTCCATGGGCCTGGGCGATCGATCCCCCTAACCATGGGCGATCGATCGCCCACCTGCTGGTGGGTATTCTCTTGGAAATTCATTGGGCGATCGATCGCCCACCTGCTGGTGGGTATTCTCTTGGAAATTCATGGGGCGATCGATCCCCCTCGTCTGGGGCGATCGGTCCCCCTCCTGTTGGCCTGTTTGACCCTCCATCGCCCAAGGTTGACCGAGACTTGTAATTTTTGAGTCTCCATCGCCCAAGGTTGACCGAGAGCACATTTTTTCACCCGTCTTGAGTCCAAATACATCAGTACACCTCTTGGCATCCTCCGGAAGCAACTTATACATCAAAAACTCAAAGAAAAAATATTAAAACACATCTAGAATTGAAAGAAAACTTAAGAGAACTAAACTTAAAATTAAAATTAAAGAAAACTAAAGAAATTAAAGGATATAAATACATACAAAACCTACAATTTAAGTCCGTAGGAGACGATCAAATTTTTGAAGGGATTAAGTCGAATAGACGGGATCCGTCAAGTCGACGGACTCTACGTCTCTTCCTGGCACACATCCTTCCACACAATGCTTCAACCTTTGCCCATTTACTTTCATCTCACAAATTCCAAACAATTGTTCATCCGAAAATGAGTCTCAAATTAGTAATGCATCGAACACCGGCTCAAACTCAATCTGAGATAAATGATCCGCAACCACATTCTCTGTCCCCTTTTTGTCTTTTATTTCCAAATTGAATTCTTGCAACAACAAAATCCATTGAATAAGACACGGGTTGGTTTCTTTCTTCACCAATAAGTGTCTCAATGCTGCATGATCAGAGTAGACAACCACCTTGGATCCCAATAAATAAGAACGAAACTTGTCCAAGGCAAATACTACAGCTAGAAGCTCTCTCTGTGGTTGTATAATTGAGTTGGACATTAGAAAGAGTCTTACTAGCGTAATAGATGACATATGGTCGTTTCTCTTCTCTTTGTCCCAACACTACCCCTACTGCATAATCAGAGGCATCACACATGATTTCAAAAGGTAGAGCCCATTTTGGAGATTACATAATTGGTGTAGAGGATAACAGAGACCGAAGCTTTTCAAAAGCTTGCACACATTCTTCATCAAAGGTAAATGGAACATCTTTAGATAACAAATGGCACAATGGTCGAACAATTTTACTGAAATCCTTGATGAATCTTCTATAGAACCCAGCATGACCTAAGAAAGATCGAACTTGTCTTACCGTAGTTGGATGAGGCAGAGTTGCAATTAGGTCGATCCTTGCTTTATCAACTTCAATGCCTCTCTCTGAAATAATATGACCCAACACAATACCCTCTTTCACCATGAAATGGCTCTTCTCCCAACTAAGTACCAAATTCTGTTCTCAGCACCTTTGAAGCACAAGTGATAAACTGCTCAAACAGTTTTCAAAGGATGATCCAGAAATAGAGAAGTCATCCATGAACACCTCCAAGAATTTTTTCACCATGTCAGAGAAGATGACCATCATACACCTCTGGAATGTCGCCGGAGCATTACACAATCCAAATAGCATACGATGATAAGCAAAAGTGCCAAAATGATAAGTGAAAGTAGTCTTCTCTTGATCTTCTAGATCCATAGCCACTTGGTTATAACCAGAGTAGCCATCTAGAAAACAATAATAGCTCTGACCAGCTAACCTTTCAAGTATTTGATCAATGAATGGAAGAGGGAAGTGATCCTTCCTGGTCATAGAATTGAGCTTTCTATAATCAATGCAAACCCGCCAACCTGTGGCAGTACGTTGTGGAACAAGCTCTCCTATAGAGTTAGGGACAATGGTAAGACCAGACTTCTTAGGAACCACTTATGTTGGACTCACCCATGTGCTGTCAAAAATTGGATAAATAATTCCTGCATCAAGTAACTTGACAACCTCTTTCTTTACCACCTCCTTCATGTTGGGGTTCACTTGCCTCTGTGCCTCTCTAGATGGCTTACATCCTTCTTCCAAATGAATTTTGTGCATTCAAATTGAGGGATCAATGCCCTTAAGATCAGCAACACTCCACCCAATGGCTTCACGATGTTGATATAAGACCTCTACTAAGTTCTTTTCTTGAGTTTCTGTCAAATCAGAGGCAATTATAACAGGAAGAGTTTTCTGTGCCCCTAAAAATACATACTTCAATTTGTCAGGCAAGGGCTTTAACTCTAATTATGGAGGGGACTCCAATGAAGGCACTAGGGGAGTGCTAGAGAGAGAAGGGAGTGACTCAATTGGAATTCTCCAAGGTGGAGTATTCTGAATAGCATCTACTTCCAACATAGACTTCACCTCTTCACACAACTCATCATCATCTGTCTCATAGTCATAAAGAGACTTACATACCTCTAGGGAGTTTCGAGATATAGAGGATGGCACAAATTCCTCTACACATTTATCAATATCATCTATGTAGAACACATCACTCTGATCTGGAGGGTATAACATTGAACACATTAAGCTTGACATTCATGTTGCCAAACGAGATATCCATGATCCCCGACCTATAATTTATGCAAGCATCAGCTGTAGCTAAGAAAGGTCGACCAAAGATCACTGGAATGTGCCTCTTTGGATTATGAACTAGCTCAGTGTCAAGTACATTAAAATCAACAGGAAAGTAGAACTTGTCCACTTTAATGAGCACATCTTCAATGATTCCTCGGGGTTCTTTGTTGATCTGTCTGCAAATTGTAATACCACCGAGGTAGGCTTTAATTCTCCCAAGCCCAATTGTAAATAAACTGAATAGGGTAGCAAATTCATACTTGCACCCAAATTAAGAAGAGCTTTATCCACATGGTGGTCCCCAATGATGCATGAGATAGTTGGGGCACCAGGATCTTTGTACTTGGGAGGAGTGCACTGCTGAATTATAGAACTCACTTGTTGTGGCAGCGTCACTTTCTTTGGCACATGGATTTTAGAACGCCTTTTCTGAGTGCACAAGTCCTTCAAAAATTTAGCATAAGGAATAATTTGCTTGATAGCATCAAGGAGTGACAAATTAATTTTTACTTGTCGAAACACTTCCATCATGTCATGCAGCTTGTCCCCTTGCTTCCCCAATTTAGATGCTTCAAGGAAACGTTGTGGGAAAGGAGCCTTGGTCTCATAAGGAATTTCAGCACTTGGACTTATGGTCACTTTTTCTGCTTCTTTCTTCTCACCCACCTTATTATCAATTATTTTCCCACTCCTCAAAGTGGTAATGGCTTGAACTTGCTCATGGTGTGGGTTGCTTGTGGAAGCTTGCATCCCTCTTGGATTAGCAATTGGTTGACTAGGGAGCTTTCCTTCTTCTCTTTTACTCAATGAAGTAGCAAGCTGTCCAAACTGAGATTCCAGTTTGGCAATGGATTCAGAATACGAGTGCACTAGCTGAACTATAGATTGTATTGTTGCTGTAGAAGCTTGCTCTGTCTCTATAAGAGAATCAAGCTTATCAAATTTGGACAAGGTAAGTGTTAGCTTGTCTTCAATAACAAAAATTCTTTGTGCCATAGGATTTTGTGTTTGATATTGCTGTTGAGGTACAAAAGTCCTAGGTTGATATGATGGTTGCGTTGCTACCCCTTGGTTACTGTAAGAAAAATTAGGATGATTCCTCCATGTGGGATTGTAAGTATTACCTCAGGGAGGATTCATTGGTCCAGTGAATGTAGCTTGGACTTGCTCATGTTGAACATCAAAAAATTTCCCCAACGAAGGACAATTGCTCACATTATGCATAGGACTAGAGCAAAATTCACAAGGGCCTAACAATGAAGAATTTGAAGTAGAAGGAGTTTGATTGGCAACTATAATTGCTACTACCTTCAATGCAATTAAATCAATATCAGTTGGTATAGCTTCTAAAGCACCAACCTCAAAAATCCCATCAGTCTTCCTTGTAGTGGCAGGCCTGCTAGAACGAGTAGAAGACACATGTTGTAGAGAGTTGTCACTAAGATTTTCAAATAAAGTCCATGCCTCTTCTTTACTCTTTAATATAAAAGTACCTCCACAAGATGCATCAACTATATGTCTGTTGGCTTCTGTCAGCCCTTCATGAAAACTCTGCACTAATTGCCACTTAGGAACTTGATGATGGGGAGACTTCCTAAGAAGGTCCTTGAATCTTTCCTATGTTTCATAAAATTGTTCGCCCTCATGTTGGGAGAAAATAGTGATAGCACGTCTGAATTGATTGGTCTTCCCTATCAAAAAATATTTCTTGAGAAACTCATGTTGCATCTGAGTCCAAGTCGTGATAGAACCTGCCGGTAGAGAATTGAACCAATACTTTGCTTTATCTTTCAGGGAGAATGGAAAAAGTCTCATTCTGAAAGCATATTCAGAGAAGTTATGAATTTTGGTAGTTGAGCACACTTCAACGAAGTCATTCTGATGCTTGTAAGGGTTTTCTTGAGTCAGCCCAAAATAAGATGGTAGCATCTGAATAATGCTGTACTTGATCTCGTAATTCTGTGCTGTGACATTAGGTAATTGAAAACCAGCTGGTGAGGTATATGTCTCGGGAACATAATAGTCCCTAAGCAATCTAGCTCTTTCTCCATCAGCACTAGGAACAAGGTTGTTATTCCTTTCTTCTGCTATATCTTCAATTAATTCTTCCTCTTGCACACTGGTATCAATAGGGATGTTCCTCTATTGTCTAAGAGTACGTTCAGGCTTAGGATCAAGAGGTATCAAAGGATCAGCCACAGCACGACGACCTTGCATATATTAACCGAACAAAAAACCTGAAAAGAAAACAAAAAATAAAATATAAAAAAAAATTTCCTAAACTAAAAATCCAATTAGAATTAATTCTGTAAAATCCAATCAATCAAATAGATAATCCCCGGCAACGGCGACAAAAATTGATTCGTGTGTGAGTGTGAATCAAAAAGTATATCAATTAAAAATTTCCACACTTTGCAATAAAACGAATTCCTTGCAAAATAGGGCTATCGAAAGGGGTATCGTACCTCAAGGATTATGGTCTGATGAGTTAGAATACAGAATTAATTCTAATTAAATTTAAAAGAAAAGAATTCTGATTTTTAAACTAATTAAAAAGTAAAATAAAATAAGTCAAAGTAGATAGAAAGTGAAGTTAATATGAGAGAAATCTAGGGTATTTGACTTCACCACTAACTCCACAATCAATGGTCAATTGAATCAACTATGGGGGATTACATCATGCATAAGTGGTGTCGGTGGCTACAAGCTCACCTTCATCCGTCAAGAAGATAACATATGATTAAGGCTAAGTCATGGACTATCTTCGATTGACATGGGCCATCTGCCTAACTACTCTAATCTAGGGTGCAGTATGGTTCATTTTCTCTAGGTATAATCCATCAAAGCTTTTAATGATATATTCAGTGATTACCATTGTGTAATAATCGCTCTCATAATAACAGAAAATAAGAGAGATTGAGTTCAATAACAACAACTAAATATCTAAGACAAGATAAGAAATCATTCAAACTGAATTTACAAAACTTTTATTGCTCAATTCTGTAATAAGAATCCTCTAAATTACATAATCTATGTATGTATATAAAGGTCCCCAATAATTAAAACATTCAAACCATTGATGCTTTGTTAGGGCTACATCAAAACCCTAGTGGATGAACTAGCTGCTCATGGTAGAAGAAGAAGCTTCAACTGTTGGGGAAGAAGGCATCATCTTCATGAATTATGCGTATGACTTCGTTCTCCAATGGCTCTGCAAGTATGTCTTCGGTTGTGTCCTCAGCCCTCTCAAACTCTCTAAGATCTGTAATCTCCCCCAAACTCAGCCTCCAATTCTTCACTTTATGCCCCAAGAGAATACACCAAAATCCTAATCCAATTAGGAATTAATTAGGTTTTCCCGTAGCACTAATCAGGTGGGTTTTTCCTACTGTTGTTCGGCCCAACTTCTGACCCACTAGAAATCCGATTCACAGAATTTTTATGAAATACAAAAATGTGTAGAATGAAATTTCATTCAACCTTTTCGGAAATTATGTCGATTTGAGGCTCAGAAATAAGATTTCGGATATATTTTCCAAAACGGGATTAAGACTGTATTATGCGCAGATTTGGGCTTCAGGCCCGAAACCTTCTTAAGCAGCTGTAATTCTCTTGGACCTCTTCCTTGGGCTGATTTGAGTTGAAATAAATAGTTGAATGGTTCCCTTGATGTAGGTTATAAGTGCACAAAACTTGCTATTTTATATCCTAAAATAAGTTTTTAATTCATTTTTTATTTTATTTAAAGGTTCTTATCTTTGCATTTTATGTTTTATAGGGGTTGTAATTATTTTATTGATTCAATGATGAGTAGTAGTTTCATTTCTATTTGTTTGTTTTCTATTAATATGCAAGCGTAAATATCCTTCTCAAGGGAATGATGAAGCCACCATGGCTGAAGTATAGGTAAGTTGTTTTATTCTCTTGTCTACTTTTTCCTCCTAAGAGCATTCTTCTACTCTTCTATTCTAGATTATATTTTCTAAAATCAAAGGAAGGATTTTTCGTGTTTGCCAAATAATGGTAATTCGAAGAATGCCTACCTCTGTTTACCTAGCCAATGTGCATCAGATTAAGTAAAGAATGTCTCTCTCTCATATATAATCAAGTCATTGTTTTTTATTCCATATTTTCCTTCATCTTTCCAAGTTCTAATTGGATTGGTGAAGTGTATTGGTTATTGGAGGAAAAAACTAGATAAGAATATAAAAAAAGCTTTATTTATATGGATCCATGGTGGTGAATTCTCTTTCCTTGAGATTTGTCCCATCATTTGATCTAATACATTTAATATTAGTTTTTATTATTAAATAAAAAATTAAAATTTTATTTTTTAAATATTCATTTTTCATCTCAAGAGATTTAGGTTTTGAAGTTAGATTTGTTACTGATTCTCACTTGAGAGTGGTTCGACCTGCTTACTGCTATACAATTTTTAGTAAAGTTTTTGCAGGTTTTATTATTTTTGTATGAAGTGTAGAAAAGTAACGACAAACATCCAATAATCTACACTCCTCAAATGGCGCCGTTGCCAAATCTAGTTTGAGAATTCGAAGCCCAAATATTCAAGACTACAATTTTTTTGGGAGCCCACCCTAACTTTATTTCCCTCCCTTCTATTTTTATTTATTATAGTTTTTTGTTTCTTTTATTATTATTTTTTTTTCGTGAAAAAAAAATATAAAAAAGAACGAAAGAAAAAAATATAAGATTTTTATATTTTGTTTTTTCCATGACAGGTTCTTATGATGCACTACTTCTTTTGATGCCACCATCAAACACTCTTACAAGAGGAACAATAGCTTTGTCATCGAGGTAAGTACCTAATTCTTCTACATCATTTTTCTTTTCTTTTTAGATTAGGAAAACATAGTTTGTTTTAGGTTGATAACTTTCACATGCAAACTCTAGGATAGAATAGCTTAGAAATATCCCTAAGGTCACACTTTCTTCATTTTTTTCTTTTATTTTTTGTTCTTTTTGTTAAAAAAAAGAAAAAATAAGAAACATCACACACTCACTTATTTTTTTATTTTTATTTTTATTGCTTATTTTGTTATACATCTTTAAATTAACATTTTTTTTGTGAATTTTAATTTAGGATTTTTGTAGTAATGCTCTTTTTATTGTTTAAAAATATTTATAAAAGTAGAGCTAACTCTTGGTAACTCCAGTGAGCACCTTCCAACTTCACAATGTCTAGGAAAGTTCTATCTAAGGAGTGTGGACGTACCGTCATTAAGCAGGCCAAGTGCCTCTCCACACTTTCCTAGGAACTTTCCTGGTTGTGTTGTTGGCAGACCTTAACTGGTAATCCTCAAGTTACTTTAATAAAAATAAATAAAAAAATTGTAGGAGTTGTAATTTTATTTATTTATTATTTTTTATTTGTTGAAAAAAATAAGAAACAAAAATTGCACTTTTTCATGCATAATATTGAACTTTTCATATGATTACTAATGCTTCATTTTTGTTTAATGAAAAGTTAAAGTAAATCAATTCATTCTGATTAAGGTAATATTCTTCCAACCTTTTATTTGTGCTTAATTGTTATTTTGTCTAACATTGAGGACAATGTTGAGTTTAGGTTTGGGGGTACGACATTAAATTTCTAAATTTTTAGAAAAACATTGAATTTGCAATTTTTTGAAAAATGTTTTGTGAAAATGGTAATTTTCACACTATGATTTGATTTTTTTTTATATATTAAATGTGTATAAAATTTTAAAATAAAATCTTTAAGATTTAATGCATTAATAAGTTCTTAAAAGTTAAGATTTTATCCTATCTTTCAGTTAGAACAATTTCATGAATTTCTAAAACTCAGAAGAAAAAAAATTCACTAAAGCCCCATAATACGATTTGAAATTGATAAGTGACTGCATGTTAAATTTCTGACGAATAAAAGTGGAGATTTAACCTAGTGAGGTATTGTACCATTCTTTTTATTTTGAGGATTATATGCTAATCACTCTGTTTTTTCTTGAATTCCACATAATTTTGTTGATTAGTCTCATTATTTCATTCTATTGGTCAAATATTAAGAATTCATCACGTTATGCCACATAATTTGTTTTTTGAGCTCATGTATGTTGAAGAACTAAACCTATCCTTGAGAAATGATTTTAGGCCATCTTTCATTGTTTGAGCCTTTCAAATTTTATTTTTCTTTCTCTTTCTTAGTTATGAATTACCACTTGTTAACTAGTTGAGCTTTTTGCCTATTCTTTATTTTATAACCATATTTTTTACGATTTTCCGAGAATGGATGTGATAATCAGTAAAGCTTTTTTGGTCTAGCCTTTCTTTTATAACCATTTTTAGGTTTTCCGAGAATGGATGTGATCAATATACAAGAGGGTGAAAAAAAAAAAGAAGAAAAAAAAGAAAAAAAAGGAGGGAGTTTAATTGTTGATGAGATTTTGAGAAGTGTATATAAAAAGAAGTGAAATAGAAAGTATTCAATTGACAAAATTTTGGAAGAAAAAGTTGAAAGTAATATGCTCTAAGTGAGTTAGTTCTTCCCAAACATTCTCGAATACACCTTACCATTATCATTATCACTTTTTTTATCTTCCTTTTACCTAAATTACATCCTAATAAAAGTCCTTTTTGATCTTAAGGATAGTATAGTTCTGATATGGACATGACAGAGTTATATTGTTGTGTGGTATAAATTCTTAACATTTGATATTCCTTTCATGAGACCGATGCATTTTCTTGAAAAATTTGATATTCCTTTCATGAGACCGATGCATTTTCTTGAAAAATTTGATATTCCTTTCATGAGACCGATGCATTTTCTTGAAAAATTCGTTCTTTGTTGAAAATATGTGAGGTAATTTGCATTTGTTCTACATTATTCTACTCACATATACTTGAGTGCAAAATTAGCCAATCTCTTAGTGTTCAATTTTGAGTGAAATATCATAAGTGAGATTTAAAATCAAAGCTAATTTTCTAAGAAAATATAAAATGCAGTTGCTTTAAAATTGAGAAGTATATTATTGGTGGCTATTCACACACACACACTCTGAGTCAAGAATAGTAATGAAATTTTTTAACTTTTGAATAGTATTTAATCTTTTCTTTTAATTTTTTATTTCGCACTAAAGTGAAATAATTGAGTTATTCTTGATTTATACACATTAATAAAAAAAAAAATCTTTGAGTGTTAATTACCATTTTTTTGATGTTTGTGAGTATCATTATTGAAACCCTCACGAGGCTATAGCTCGTCCACTAGGGGTAACCTAGGCCTTATTGCATATGGTAAATGCAATCGAGAAGAGCCTGCGAAAGTGGCATATCTTTAGTTAGGAGTTAAATAAAAGTAGTAGTTTTGTACACTAATTTCTTTTGCTTGTATTTGCTAGAGGACTAGCAAAAGGTCGTTTGGGGGTAATTTGATAAGTGCACAAAACTTGCTGTTTTATATCCTAAAATAAGTTTTTAATTCATCTTTTATTTTATTTAAAGGTTCTTATCTTTGCATTTTATGTTTTATAGGGGTTTATTTCCAAATAAGAAGAAAAATAGCAAAAGATGGCTAAAAATGATATATATAGCCAAAGATGAACATAAGAAGAATTGTAAGAGAGATGGTGTTCTGTGCAATCTATTTCACAAGAGGTCTCAAGTTCAAAACTTTGCCAAATATTTTGTACACGGCCACGTCTGTAGTCCAGAATTGAAATTAAAGATATGGAAATCAAATTTTAGATATTTAAATTCAAAATTTTGCATTTTGAATTTTGAATTTTGAATTTGGTATTACAAATTTGTATTTTGAATTTTGTATTTAAAATTTTTCCCACCTAAACCATGCCCCTCTAACTCTATAAATAGGGGGTCTTAGGGGATGGTGAAGGGGGTTAGAAATTGTAGAGAAATTATAGAAAAAAATAGTGTAATTATTTTATTGATTCAATGATGAGTAGTAGTTTTATTTATATTTGTTTGTTTTCTATTAATATGGAAGCGTAAACGTCTTTCTCAAGGGAATGATGAAGCCACTATGGCTGAAGTATAGGTAAGTTGTTTTATTTTCTTGTCTACTTTTTCCTCCCAAGAGCATTCTTCTACTCTTCTATTCTAGATTATATTTTCTAAAATTAGAGGAAGGATTTTTCTTGTTTGCCAAATAATGGTAATTCGAAGAATGCCTACCTCTGTATACCTAGCCAATGTGCATCAGATTAAGTAAAGAATGTCTCTCTCTCATATATAATCAAGTCATTCTTTTTTATTCCATATTTTCCTTCATCTTTCCAAGTTCTAATTGGATTGGTGAAGTATATTGGTTATTGGAGGAAAAAACTAGATAAGAATATAAAAAAAAATTTATTTATATGGATCCATGGTGGTGAATTCTCTTTCCTTGAGATTTGTCCCATCATTTGATCTAAGACATTTAATATTAGTTTTTATTATTAAATAAAAAAATCAGAATTTTATTTTTTAAATATTCATTTTTCATCTCAAGAGATTTAGGTTTTGAAGTTTAGACTTGTTACTGATTCTCACTTGAGAGTGGTTCGACCCTGCTTACTGCTATACAATTTTTATTAAAGTTTTTGCAGGTTTTATTATTTTTGTATAATGTGTAGAAAAGTAACGACAAACATCCAATAATCTACACTCTTCAGTAGGCTTCATCTAACCATCTTGGATGTAATCTTTGAAAGCCCAAAATCATGGTTTTAACTGAAATAATCATTAAGGCCCTGAAAAATACAGAAAACACTAAAACAAAGTAAAATAACAAAATAATCTATCACTAAGAGAATAAAATACATAATTTAAGAGGCTAGAATGCGTAACATTCAACGCCTATCAAAAGCCTCTACGTACGACTTTAAAATATTTCTACCTAGGTGAGTCTGACACTTTTCCCGTAGTGATAGCTTCTGATTTAACCGAGGATCAGGAATAGCAACTCAGTGAGGTTCTTAGGGCGAATAAGGAAGCAATAGGTTAGTCCATTGATGACATCAAAGGTATTAGTCCTTTCATGGTCCAACATCGCATTCACTTAGAGGACGATGCTAAAACATGTCGACAACCTCAGAGGAGACTTAACCCCAATTTAAAGGAAGTTGTTCATGCTGAAGTTATTAAACTTCTAGATGCCAATATCATCTATCCCATCTCTGATAGCCAGTGGGTAAGTCCAATCCAAGTTATCCCTAAGAAGTCTGGCATCACTGTTGTTGCCAATGACAATAATGAGTTGGTTCCTACTCGTGTTCGAACTAGATGGCGAGTTTGTATAGACTATAGGAAGCTTAATAGTGTGATTAGGAAGGATCATTTCCCTCTACCTTTTATTGACCAAATGTTAGAGAAATTAGCTGGTTAGGCATACTATTGCTTTTTAGATGGTTACTCTGGCTATAACCAGATTCCTATCCACCCTGATGACCAAGACAAGACAACTTTCACCTGTCCATTTGGCACATTTGCTTATTATCGCATGCCCTTTGGGTTATGCAATGCACCCGCCACATTTCAGAGGTACATGATGAGTATCTTTCACGATATGGTTGACAAATTTCTAGAAATCTTCATGGATGACTTCTCTGTCTTTGGTTCATCTTTTAAGCAATGCCTACACCATCTTACTCTAGTGCTTCAATGTTGTCGTGACACTAACCTAGTTCTTAACTAGGAAAAATGTCACTCCAAGGTAAAGACAGGAATTGTCCTAGGTCATACCATTTCTAGTGGGAGAATTGAGGTAGATAAAGCAAAAGTTGACCTTATCTCAAATCTACCTATCCCCAAAACTGTTTGTGATATTCGAACTTTCTTAGGTTATGTTGGGTTCTATAGGCATTTCATCAAAGATTTCAGTAAGATAGCACGACCTTTGACCAATCTTCTAGCTAAGGATGCACCATTTGAGTTTACAAATGCTTGTCACTCGGCTTTTGAGTAATTAAAATTAGCCCTCACCACTGCACCCATAATCAGCCCACCTGATTGGAACCTACCTTTTGAGATCATGTGCGATGCGTCAGATTATGTAGTTGGGGTTGTTTTAGGACAAAGAGTTGATAAAGCACCCTATGTGATCTATTATGCTAGCAAGACTTTGAACGACGCACAACTTAACTACTCGACCACCGAGAAAGAGTTGTTGGCAGTCGTGTTTTCCTTTGACAAATTTCACTCTTATTTGATCGGATCTAAGGTCATCATTTATACCGATCATGCAGCATTACGACATCTTCTTTCCAAAAAAGATGCCAAACCTAGGTTGATACGCTGGATCTTACTCCTTCAAGAATTTGACCTTGAGATCCATGATAAGAAAGGCTCAGAGAATGTAGTCGCTGATCATTTGTCCCGTCTTATTGTTGATTCTATTAGTGACTCCCTTCCCATCTCTGATTATTTTTCTGATGAGTAACTTTTTATAATATCTCATGCCCCATGGTATGCTGATATTGTCAATTACATTGTAACTAATCAAATCCTTTCCACTTGGTCTAAGCAAGAGAAAGACAAATTCCTAGCAAAGGCTAAGACATACTTTTGGGATGATCCTTACTTATTCAAGTATTGTCCAGATCGGATCATCCATAAGTGTGTTCCCGAGGACGACCAAGAGTCTATCATTTCCTTTTGTCATGATCAGGCATGTGGTGGACATTTTAGCTTTAAAAGGACCGCTGCAAATATCTTGCAGTTGGGATTTTATTGGCCCACCCTTTTTAAGGACACTCATACCTACCGTCTTGCTTGTCCTAGATGTCAACTATTAGGTAAGATTACCAAGCATAATGAGCGGCCCTAACAATCAATTTTAGTTGTCAAAATATTTGAAGTTTGGGGTATTTACTTCATAGGACCCTTTCCCTCCTTATTTGGGTATATCTATATTCTTCTTGCTGTTGATTATGTGTCCAAATGGGTAGAAGCATTAGCCACCAAGATAGCCGACTATAGAGTTGTGGTGAATTTCTTGAAAGACTTAATTTTACCTAGATTCGGTGTACCTCGAGCCATAATTAGTGATAATGGTTCTCATTTTTGCAACAAAGTCTTTCGAAGCTTAATGTCTAAATATGGGATCACCCACAAAGTGGCCTTATCTTATCACCCACAAACCAATGGTCAAGCTGAGGTATCCAATAGGAAGATCAAACATATCTTAGAAAAAATGGTTAATCCCACAAAGAAGGACTGGAGTCTCTGCCTCCAAGATGCTTTGTGGGCATATCGTACTTCTTATAAGACTCCTATAGGAATGTCTCCATATCGCTTGGTGTATGGCAAAGCATGTCACTTGCCTGTCGAACTTGAACACCGTGCTTATTGGGCTATCAAGGCCGTGAATTTTAACTATGATAAAGCCGGAGAGCGTAGGTCACTTCAACTCGATGAGTTGGAGGAAATCAGAAATGATGCCTACGAGAGTTCAAAGATTTATAAAGCTAAGACCAAATTGGAACATGATAAACAAATTCTGAGAAAAGATTTCTCCCCAAGATAGAAGGTTCTTCTGTATAACTCTCGTCTTGGATTATTTCCTGGGAAGTTGAGGTCACGATGGTCTGGTCCATACTATGTCCACCAAGTTGGTAGTCATGGTGCTATTGAGGTTCAAAATTCCAAAAATAAAAAGTTATTCAAAGTTAATGCTCAACTTCTAAAGCCTTTTCTTGAGTTGGAGGCTCATAAAATTGAAAACATTTTCCTTGTCGATCCGGTCTATCCCGATTGATCTTTTTGGGGTACTATCTCTTTTGCGTCTGGCTGAAGACGTTAAACTTAGCGCTCCTGGGAGGCAACCCTGCCGGTTGATTTTAGAGTTTCGTAACTGTTTAGTTGTGTTGCTACTTAGTTTAGGATTTTTTGTAAACTCTATTTGGATATATTTATATTCTATTTGGGGTACGATCTTTGATTAATATGGTTCTAAATCATTTAGTCTATATTATTATGCATTTCATATTTGTAGGGACTGTACTTCTACCACACCAGAACAATTGAGGTAATTTATTCTAATATTTTTCAATCTGTCTCCAGCAGTACATTTTTACTATACTTTTAACACTAGGAACAATGTTGTATTTTGTTTCGGGGTGGGGTAGATTTATCAAAATGCATGCCTTTTTTGAAAATCTTTTGATCCAAAATAGAGTCATTTTTCTAATTTATTCAAAAAAAAAAAAATTTTTTTGGCAGTATAGTACCTTTACAATGATGATATTGGATTAACTTATGATCTGTTTCATGAAATCCAAGAGATGTTAATGTTTTGATCTAAATTGAACTTGTTATTAGGGTAATATAGTGATAGACATTATTGCATCACGGGCATTTAGAAGCAGAAATATTTTTTGCACAAAAGTCAAACTTTGCAATTCGAATTGAAAAGTGAGTAATCTCCTGATAATCTGGAAGATCTAATCGTAGAGACTTAGACCGTGAGAGCTTTCGTGCCTTTCACTTTTGTAGAGAGTTTTTATGCTAACTCCGAGTCACAAGATGACTCAATTTTCTTGGATACCATATTAAAAATTGTTGGTAGTCTCATTATCTTTCATTTTGGTTGATCATTGAGAATGAAATCACTTCGAGTTAAGAGAAACATAGGCCTTGTAATTTTATTTTTCTACTATCGTATCCTACCATAATCCTTCTTTCTATTGTTAGTTTCTAAAAAATGATACAGATGTTCTTGTGAAAAAAAAAAAAAAAGAAAGAGAATAAAAGGAAAAAAAAAGAAAAAGAAAAAAAGAAGAAGACAAGTTTTTCCTTTGAGATATTTTAAAGACTCATCACTTCCAAAAATATTCACCTACAGCCCCATCCTAATCACCACCTATAAGATTTATGGAAAGATATGATAGTAGGTAATAAGTGAGAAGGCGCTATGGTGGGTAACTAGATATTCTCCCAAAAGTGATCAATATTCCTGTCATGAGACTTTTCTATTTATATGTATCGGTTTTTCATATTAGTATGTGAGCTTGCTTTTACTTTGGAAACAAAGTTTCTACTCACATACAACTGAGAGAAATAGTTAGCCAAATCTCTGAGAGTTGTTCTTTTAGAGAGATATTTAGTTGTGAGATTTGAAGTCAAAAAGTCTTTTTGTTCTAGTGATTTGGGAATTACATTACTTGAATTTGAGGATGGCTTTTTGTCGACTTCACACACATTCACTCTACTTCTAGGTTACTTGTGGATCATTTTTCCTTGATGTTTATTGTTATAACACCCTAGTAACTTGTTGTATATGAGGAACTTATCAATTTCATTTCTTATTTTTCGTGTTTCATGGATATACAGGAGATTCTCTAAACAATAGGGGAAATTACGGCCTTAAAACAACTCTTCTTTGTAATAGTTAGAAAGTTTGTGGGTACCTTCACTGCAAACCCTCACGAGGCTATAACTCGTCCACTAGGGGTAACCTAGGGGTTTAAGGCCTTATTGCATATAGTAAATGCAATCGACGGTAGCCTGTGAAAGTGGTACATCTTTAGTTAGGAGTTAAATAAAAGTAGCAGTTTTGTGCATTAATCTCTTTTGCTTGTATTTGCTAGAGGACTAGCAAAAGCTTGTTTGGGGGTAATTTGATAAGTGTACAAAACTTGCTATTTTATATCCTAAAATGAGTTTTTAATTCATCTTTTATTTTATTTAAATGTTCTTATCTTTGCATTTTATGTTTTATAGGGGTTGATTTTCAAATAAGAAGAAAAGCAGCAAAAGAGGGCTAAAAAGGATATATATAGCCAAAGATGAACATAAGAAGAATTGTAGGAGAGATAGTATTCTATGCAATCTACTTTAGAAGAGATCTCAAGTTCAAAACTTTGCCAAATATTTTTTACACGGCCACGTCTGCAGTCCATAATTGAAATTAAAGATACGAAAATCAAATTTTAGATATTTAAATTCAAAATTTTGTATTTTGAATTTTTGTTTTTGAATTTTGAATTTTGTATTTTAAATTTTTCCCACCTAAACCATTCCCCTCTAACTCTATAAATAGGGGGTCTTAGGGGATGGTGAAGGGAGTTAGAAAATTGAAGAGAAATTATAGAAAAAAATAGTGTAATTGTTTTATTGATTCAATGATGAGTAGTAGTTTCATTTCTATTTGTTTGTTTTCTATTAATATGCAAGCGTAAACATCCTTCTCAAGGGAGTGATGAAGCCATCATGGCTGAAGTATAAGTAAGTTGGTTTATTTTCTTATCTACTTTTTCCTCCCAAGAGCATTCTTCTACTCTTCTATTCTGTATTTTATTTTCTAAAATTAGAGGGAGGATTCTTCGTGTTTGCCTAATAATGGTAATTCGAAGAATGCCTACCTCTGTTTACCTAGCCAATGTACATCAGATTAAGTAAAGAAATGTCTCTCTCATATATAATCAAGTCATTCCTTTTTATTCCATATTTTCCTTCATCTTTCCAAGTTCTAATTGGATTGATGAAGTGTATTGATTATTGGAGGAAAAACTAGATAAGAATATAAAAAAAAACTTTATTTATATGGATCCATGGTGGTGAATTCTCTTTCCTTGAGATTTGTCCATCACTTAAGAGTGGTTTGACACTGCTTATTACTATACAATTTTTAGTAGAGTTTTTGCAGGTTTTATTTTTGTACGAAGTGTAGAGAAGCAACGACAAACATCCACTATTCTAGACTCGTCGGGGCTCCCGTTGACTAAAAAGTCAAGCTGTTTCAAAAGTTGCCAAAACTTTCCAAAACTATAATCCAATCCTCTAAACATATTTCTCACATTCAAAATATGTTAAATATCATTTCAAAAGCATTTAAAGTAATAAGTGATGAAAAATTAAAAAATCGGCCAAAATTGGGCACGGTCTGCATAGTTGATCCCAGGGTTCAACTGACCAAAAGCTAACCAAAACTGGACTGAAATGAATTTTGACAACTTGGTATCAGGAATGAGTATGGATGTGGTGTATAAACCAATATGGAACCCATTGGGACGTATAATGATGAGCATACGCATACATAATTTTGTATGTTTAGATAGCTTCCACAATTGAATGGTTTTAATTTATGATTAGGAGTATGGATTTGTAGTTTAATCACCCTTGGTTTCTAGAAGACAAAAATTGGGGCGTGATAGTAACAATTTTGCTCAAAACATGTTTACATAGTTAGGAGGTTTTCACTTATATAAGTGTCATCAAACCTCTCTCCTAGGCAAAATGAGATGTTACAATCATTACCTCTTGGTATCCATCATCCTCGCTGGCTTAATCCACATGGGCTTGGCCCTCATTCCATATCTCAGGACCCGCCCTACCCTGTGTAGATAATGTCTGCTTTGCACACTATTTGATGCTCATAGTTTTTCTCAAAATATATTTATAGAATTTGGGGGTGTCTACACATATAATCACTAGCAACCTCTCCCCCAGGTGATGTGGGATGTGATGATCACCCCCTCTTGGAACCTAGTGTCCTCGCTGGTTTGTCCTTCATGGGCTTGTGCATGATCTCTTTATTTCTAGCTAAGAATTGACTCTGATACCATTTATCATGACTTGCCCCACATTTTGTAGATATTGTCTGTTTTGCACACTCTCTTCTTAGTGCTCATAGTTTTGCTTAAAATACATCTACCTAGTTTAGAGATGTCCACATATATAAATATCAATAGCCTCTCCACCCTAAGTGATGTGGGACATCACAATCACCCTCTTTTGGGACCCAACGTCCTCGCTAGCCGAACCCTCATGGGCTTGTGCACACTCCCCTTATTTTTGGCTAGATATTGGCTCAGATACCATATGTCAAGACTCGTCCTAAACCGTGTAGATATTTAATGGTCCATGAGCATGTTTGCCAAGTTTTTATGTCAAAAGTATTTTCTAGGGGCATTATAGTCCACTTTCTAAAATAGGGCAATTTTGGTCATTTCACATACTATGCTGGATTTGGATGTATTTCTAAGCTTATTTACATATGATTTTATTACCGCATATTAAAAATATGTCTACAAATGAATTATTCGCCATGACAACCCCATTAGTTACATCAATTTACTTCAAAAGCCCAAACTAGGGGCATTTTGGTAACTTCACTGTAAGGGTTCATTTGGATGACTATTTATGGTCCTTTATGTCCTTTTTATACTCCAAATATGCTAAAATTTTAATATTATTTGCTTTGTAAAAGTGCAGCCCCTAAAATGTTTTGTTTATAAGGGTATTTTTGGAATTCATCTTATAGCTGGCTGTGGTATGTGACATTCTTGCACAAATACTAGAATGATCCAATGCTTAAGAATATACCTAAATTCCCTCTGTTATCCTGCCATTACATTCACGAAATCTAGAATATTTTCTAGGGTAGACTTGGAAAGGCTAATGATTGGCCGAAATTCAAAATCAGCTATAAGACAAAATAGTGCAGCTGTCCTCTCAACACTATCAATTTGCTGCCATTAGAAGGGTCTATCCACTAATATATATATTTGATATAGTGTATAGTAGCATGTGTGTGCTTATAGATATTGGACCCTTGAGTGAACCTTTCTTTTCCTCTAAGAATAACATCTATTAAGAGCTTTTGAGTGAGTTGTATATGAAATTTTTGGGTAGTATTAGGTATGTGTTTAAGCTAAAAAAATTTCCAATTAAGATTATTTGAAGGATATTAGCAAAAGGTCTTGTTGCAGCCTTTGAAGAAGCGTTATTTGGACTTTTAAGATTCAACTATGATTGTTAGAGCTCTGTGAGTGTGTTCGAATTTATTTCAAGCTCAATATAAATTCATACATGGTAAAATAAAGTGCAATCTGATATGTTTTTCTCAAATTTTGATTTCCTATGCTTTTAAAAATCATGTCTGTGCAATTTGATCTTCAACTTTTAATCTAAGTTATTGTACGTTGATGTTTAGACCTTATTGAGCTACTATATCTATTGCATGAATATTTGATTCCAACAAGTGTATTCTTATAATATTCAAGGATTTAACCTAGTTATGAAGTCAATTTGGGGCTGCACCTGAGTTCGGACCTCTGAAGCTTGTTAATGCTCATAGTTGTTCTGTCATATTGCATATAGTTGTCTAAATGGTTTTGAAAGATCTCTGAGCAATCACTTAAATTTTAGATAACTATATATTTCATCATTTTGTGTCTATCATTGCTAAGCTGAAGTTGATTTAGGGTATATTCCAAAATCTTATATATTAAAACTCTCAAATTCTTAATGAACAATGAATTTCAATTTCTCTCTTGCTGATGTGTTGTTTAGTAAATATGCAAATGGTCATTTATGTCTAAAAAATAATTGAGCATGTTTATTTAAGTGATTTAAGGTTGAACAAGAACCTCGTTTGATGTTTTATAGCTGAATTTGAATGTTTCGTATCCTAAACCATAAACCGTGATATGCTCTGTTTTGTAACCCCAAATTGATTGTTGTGTAGACCTTAACCTATTTTTCTGGACTTCTAAACATCATGAACTTATGTATTAGGAATGTTAACATTCACAATTTTCATAAATGAACATTAGTTGAGACCTTATACTGATTTCTACTTATCAGAGTAACAGCATAAATGTGGCCTTGTGTCCCCTCTCCCTATTGACCAACCCCCTATTGTCCAGACTGATGACTCGAAAAAGTAGGAGTGGCTCCCTTGATAGATTGAGAACTCTGAACTAACTGTGTTGGCTAAGGTAGCTGTGGTGATCTGAAGCTAGACTAAGTTGTAGAAGATTGTGTAGGGCACGATTGTGGTCCTGTCACATTCTGAGTACCCCACCCCTAAGGGCAATCCCACCTGATGTGGCTACGCTGACCACATTAATAGCAACTCCTTTGATCCCCAACTGGTGCACATTATACCTGTGGACCCTTAAATCTATAATAGCTGGCTGTTGGCATCAATGTCACATTGCTTTTGACCTAAAGGATCTTGTAGGTATAGGAATTGATGGTGTTGATTGTGTTTACTGAGTAAGAGGTGTTTCTGTTATGCTTCTTCTTTGGACAACCTAGTGAATAAGATCCCACACTTCTGGACTGAACCCTGGGCTCTTGTATCCATTGAGAGTCCTGTATCTCATTAATTTTTATCATAGCTCTCTCAACCACAACAGAATATTTGAGCAAGTTCAAGGAGCAACTTTAGGCCTTATTGAAGTTTTGAATCCCCTCACAAATTGGTTGGCCTTCAAAGCCTAATCGACACCATTTCAAATGCAAAACGGGATAAGGAAGTATAGTTGGCCTCATACTCAATGATGCTTATGTTCCCTTGGATCAAGGTCATAAAATTTTCTATCTTGGCATCCCTCATCATTATCGAAAAATACTTGTCAAGGAACAACCTCTTAAAGGTGTCCTATTCCATCTCCTCAACAACATGAGTGTTTGTAATGGATTTTTGTCATAGATGTAGAGACCGGAACCAAGTTTGACCAGTTTTCAAATTTCTCATCATTTTCACAATAAATATGTTTCGAATGATGTTTTGGATGTTTCAAGAGTGAAAATCATGTTTAAAAACATGTTATAAGATTTTTGGAAGTTTTTGAAACTTTTGGAAAGGTTTGACTTTTTGGTCAGCGGGAGCCCCAAGATGAGGTTTAATGAGTCTGGGAATTCTAAGAAAATTTATTTTTAGCTATGGACTAAAAAAAATGTTTAGAGTGTTAAGGAAGTTATTTCAAGACCAACGAAGTTTTCGAAATCAAAAACAGAGTTCGGGAGTGTATGTTAAGTGGCCTGGGGGCAAAACGATCATTTTGCACCCCTAACAGTGAGATAAATATCCCAAGGGTCTGAGATATTTCATTTACACAGATCTCAATCTCTCTCTAACTCACCCACTTCATCTTTCTCCCTTCTCTCTAGATTTTGGAGGGTTTAAGTTGTGATTTGGAGGTAGCCGAAGAAGGAAAGTGTGTAGGAGGCGTCAAGGGCTTTGGTTTGAACCAATTAAAGTTTACATTTTGTGAAGTTGAAAAAGAAAAAAAATTTCAAATTTTGATTCCAAGCTTAAGATTTGAGGTAGGGGTGTCTTCTCATTCCTTTTATCGGTTCTCTAGGACCTTTTGTGATATATGGTAGTGTTATAATGGTTTAGGAAGGTAAAAGGTCTTTTCTTGATTTTCTTTGAATTTAAACATGCTAAGAATGTTCTTTGTATGATTTTTGTGTTGTAAGAAAAATATGTTAGTCCTATGCATGTTAAAAATTGAGTTTTGTTGTTATATGTGAGATGTATGATGTAGGTGACTTGTATGAATGTTATACATGAAAGATTGTGTGCTTAACATGCTAGTTATAACTTAATGATGTTTTTCACATGTTATGACTATTGGTTGAGAAACATGAGGTTCATTAGGCTTATCTTGAACCATGACTTGAATTATGTGAGCTTGAATGCCATATGTTAAAAAATGCATCAAATGAGTGATTTTTCACGTTAATGCATTTGGTGATTGTTGTGGGTGAAAATGCATGCAATATTATGCGTATGTTGTGATTGCTTAGGATAGGTTGCTCTTGGTGGAAAGTGGGATCGTTGTAGGAAATAGAATGAGTATTAAGGAAGTTGGACTATGAGAATGGATGCATACGGAAGGTGTGATGGGCTAATGTTTTCAATTGGTGAAAAATAGACTCCTCTCCTTCAATTGACAATTTTCAATTAAAGAGGAACCATAGTGGCAATCTTGAGGTTGATGGGTGTCAACATGTGATAATCTTGATGGTTGTGAAAATCTTGGGTTATGAGGTTGAAAGGATTTTAGTTTTTACATTTAGAGAATTTGTGGAGTTGAATATGATAAGTGTTCAATTCTATGCATTTGAACCCTCTTTATTGCATATGTTAGTCCCGTGTCTACGTTTACCGAGAATATGTTTATGGTATTTTTGTGTTTTTGATGTATTGCAGGTCTTGTAGTGAAAGGAGAAAAAATCTGAGGCTTTTTGCAGCTGAATAGAAAAGTTAGAATTGCAGCCAAGGCATCTCGATCAATCGAGATGTTGATCTCGATCAATCGAGATCTCGATTGATCGAGATCTTATTTCGATTGATCGAAATCTCGATCAATCGAGATTCTACAGAGCCACTTGCCCATTTGCTCACCTGCTTTCCCACTTGCAACAAAATCCCCCTTTTTGCACGACTTAGAGGGATTGTCTAACTTGAACAAGACTTTTGGGGACCTTTTTGATAAAGTTGGTATATATATTGATACATATATATATATGGTGGGCCCCCAAGGTTGAAAAGGTGGCCATAAAGCACAAAAGAAGCCATTTTCTCACATATCTCTCATACACATCAGAATACTAGAGGAGAGACATTCGGGAGAGGAGAAGGAGAAGCTGAACCAGACCAAGAAGCTTCATCTTCTCCATCAATGGAAGAGTGCAAGGCAACCATGAGCAACTAACTTCTCTACTAGGGTGTTGTTGAAGCCTCTAGCCATGTAAACTTGTTCATTTTTGTAGCATTTTGGGATTTGTAAATAAATGTTGATTATTTAGCCTAGTGACCATGTACACTAATACATTTCTTATACATATTCATTTGATGTTGAGTTTATTCTTGTCTTAGAGTAGATTCTTTCATGTGAATGCACAACATTTGCATATTCCACAAGAAGTGCAAATGATGGCTAGATAATGGTGTTTAAATGAATGTGTTGTGTTTGCTTGTATAAACCATGCCAAGATAAGGTAATTTGGATGCATGTAGGTTCACTTAGAAAATAACGTAATTAGTTAGGTTGAAGAGCTATGCTTGTTGAAGATGGATTATGATAGGTTGGCACACACATTAATCTTTTGATATGTCATTGAGGTCACAAACCTAATGACATTGTTAGGCATTTAATTTATGAATCCCATGCTTGCTACACTTATGAACATGTGAATGGCTAGTGGTGGAAACCACCCCTAGTTCTCTCTCCCAACTTTAAACTCTTTAAATTTATTGTTTTTACATTCATGTAATAGTTTTCTAAACAAAACTCAAAACCTTGTTTTTAGGATTAAAGTGGAATTAATCTTCCTTTAAGACCATTACGACTAGTCCTCGTGGGATCGATACCCTCTATATAGAATCGTATCTACAAAGATTCGTGCTCTTGCGAGTGGTTAAATTATATTTTGATAAAAGGGGCGAAAATAAGCTTACAATATAATTCAAGTTTCAACCACATCAGAATACTTGGGGTTAGATTGAGTTTGGTTTATGAATTGTTAATTCATGTAAAGATTGTGGTTTGTGAAATTGAGAGGCTTACTATGTTATTTCATGTTCATGTATGGTTGATTGAGTAATTGATATTTGTTACATTGTTACGTTGTTGATAACATGAGTATTGATCTTGCGATGTAGTGTAGGAATGATATGAGTCATATTATGTAGGTCAGCGTTGAGTCGATGCTTAGGTGGGTTTGGTCATCTCTATTGAGTCACCGTGGTGCTCACATTTTTCTCCCCAAACATTGTTATAGGTTAGGAACCAATGGTGGATGAGGCATGATTGACTTGATGGACTTTTAAAGTTCCTTTGAATTTTTGATCCCCTTTTATATGTAGATAGATGTCCATGCCTGCTTGTGGCATGTGGACTAAGTTGAAAGCATTGTAATTATGTTGAACTATGTTAGTATATTCTTGTTTCAATTGTAGTGACTTTATATATGTGGATCACATGTGACTTTTAGATTTGAATGGAAAGATGTTGGCTTCTTTTCTGTTATGTATAGTCTTTGGATATGAATTCTTGGGGTGTGACGATCTCGGGTATGATTTAATGCTTAGAATGATGTATAATTATATTTTTTTATCATTTGTACATGTTATGAATGATGTTTTAAATTTTTTAGGTTTTTGGAGAAGTTTTGGAGCCTATAAGTTAGAATTTTGGGCCAAAGAACAGTAAATTTTCATACTTCTTACGATACATGTTCAATGCATCGAAATTTCAATGGATCAATCTTGCCATTTCGATGCATTGAAATCACTATTCACAGAATGTTCTGAAATTTGCCCAAACTTCAATCGGACATAACTTTTTCGTTTTAAATCAAAATCGAGTGTAATTTTTTTTAAAATAGAGTATTTTAAGTCCTCTATCCAATGATGAAGGTTTCTATTTCAAGTTCCAATCACACAAGGATTTGAGTTCTAGAATTGGGGGGTTATGTAAGTGCGGCTTGAAGTTGGGCACATGAGGTTGGTTGTGGTTGAGGTTGAGTTAGCACATCCATGTGCAAGAAAATAGTTAAGCTTCCATAGTATTTGAGAGTGAAGAGAGTCATTAGGGATTAATGGATGAGTTCACCTTCGATTTTCAGAGAACGGAAATCGGGGCGTGACAACATGGTATTAAAATGCAGTACCATTATGGTTGGAGTGTGAATGATTAGCCTAGTCAAATTTGATTTTTGGAGAATAGAAATTGGAGCGTGACAATATGGTATTAGAGCATAACTGGGTTTGAATACCTAGGGACAACGGGTAATGGTCAGATCACATATGGATTTGAAAGGATTAGATCAAGTACTAGGTTGGAACACCTAGGGATGATGGGAAAATATTGATTTTCATTTTGAAGTTTGAAAAAGGATTTGATGATTTGAACCTTAGGTTTTCAACGAAGGGTGAAGTCCATTCACATTTTAGATTAGAATTGTGTGTTGACCTATGAGTTGTTTGATTATTTTTGACGAAGGGTGAGAATTTGATGTATATCTATTTGAGGTTAAAGACTTGACTTGAGATTTGTATTAGATATACGATTTGTGTATTGTCATATGTAATATGATTTGATGCTTACATATTTAGAACAAGCAGTTTAGGTTGACTTGATTTGAGATTTAAGTGTCTTCTTGTTGTCTATATAGCAAGGTGCCACCATAGAGAGTTCGCGAAGGGAAAGACACAGTCCAGTGGAAAGAAAGTTATGCATGATATGGTTGCAACCATGTGGCAAATTACTAAGGAAACACAAAAAGAGGCTCATGCATGACCTAGAGTAGCTTTAAGTAGGATGATGTTGACATTGGGGCATGTTAGGAAGCATAATCCACCATCGTACGTCGGAGGGTCTGTCCCTATGGTGGCTGAGAATTGGATAGATGAGATGGTCGAACTGCTTACTGCACTTGAGGCAGAGGAGAACTTGAAGGTGAAAGTGGCCACCCATTATCTTAAGGGTGAGGCTAAGCGTTGGTGAAAATCCATTAGGAAATGCCATGACAATGAGGTGATGGATTGGAATACATTTGAAGAATTATTCTTTGAGAAGTATTTTTCGGTAACGGTGAGGGATAGCTTAAGGCGAGAGTTCTATGATTTGCTTCAGGAGAATATGACAGTTATGGAGTACGAGACTATGTTCACAACATTAGCTCGTTTTACACAAGAGATGTTCTCTATAGAGGAACTTAAGGTAAAGAAGTTTGTGAGAGGTCTCCAAACCTCAATAAGGGATAGCATTGCAATTTGGGGCTTGACAAGTTATGCTGCAGTGGTGAAAAGAGCACTAATAGTAGAGGAGCTTAGTAATGACAATCAAAGGGTACAGGACGAGGAAAGGCGTGTTTCTTCTAAGAGTTAGCCAAAGAAGAAACAGAAAAATGGTCCTTATCGATTGGTAGGATCAGTGGGATAGTAGATGGCACATTTAGTGCCTACGACTTCCATGTTAGCATGGTTAATCAGGTCAAGGAGAGTGTGTCACCATTATCAACAGCCGGGTCACTATTAGTCTAAGTGTTCCAATATACATTTGGCACTAACAGACGAGCAGATTCATTACTGTTGTTATCAGACTGGTCATATGAAAGTGAATTATCCTCAAGGACAAGGTGCACAAGGTAGGACGGAGTCTCTTAACCCCATCGATCAATTTTTGGTGACCCAACTTGACTTAGTGGCAATGACGCCACCCCTGCCAGTGCAGTCTGCTCAGGTTTTGCGAGCAAGTATGAGGGGCCGTCCTAGTGGTTCAGGACAGCAGTCCAAGTATCAGGTTATGAGTTATAACAATGATTTATGCAAGTATACTAAGTTGCATATCATGAGTTTGTGAGATTAATAGAGCATGATGAATTGTATATGGTTGAAAAACATGCTTTTGGTTTAAGCGTAGTCGTCATAACATGCCTTGTGTCTAGAATGTTTTAATGTACGTTGCGTATCTGATTTCAGTATCCTAGTTTTGAGGATTTAATAAGTTAAACAGAGGTTTAAAATAGGTTGATTCACGAGATTGGAGATGTACCAGTTATACTAGACTAAGGTTGTGTGAGCCTAGAGCTGGTGGGGAAGAGTTGAGATATTTTCATATTTTTCATTCTGAGATTTTTGAGAATGGATTAGAGTTAGATATATTAGTCCTTGTATATGTTAGGAACTTAATATATGTGGTCCATTACCTTTGTGCCAGAATGGACAATTGTGATCGAGAGTAAGAGGGACAAGAAAGGCTTGTTATCGGAGTTGGACTAGTAGGAAAAAATGGCCTGACCAGCCATTTCTCTTTGATTTGTACTTCTCTTACAATGTGTTAGGTCCAACTAATTGTGGAATTGATTCAATAGGTATTGGCGAATAAGGAAATAAAATTTGAGTGTTGTGAGTATTGCGAGTTTTGCTCATAAATGGGTGTATGATTGAGATTGTGATGACAAGAGTAGGTTAGTTTAAGCTGCTTGATGTGGTCGGAACTAAATTATATTGTAAGCTTAATTTTGCCCTTTTTATCAAAATATAATTTAACCACTCGCAAGAGCACGAATCTTTGTAGATAAGGTTATATATAGAGGGTATCGATCCCACGAGGACTAGTCGCAATTGTCTTACGGGAAGATTAATTCTACTTTAATTCTAAAAACAGATTTTTGGTTTTGTGTTTAAAAACTATTGCATAAATGAAATGACAAGAAAATTAAAGAGTAAAGTTGGGAGAGAGAACTAGGGTTGGTTTCCACCACTAGCCATTCACATGTTCATAAGTGTAGCAAGCATGGGATTTATTAATTAAATGCCTAACAATGTCATTAGGCTTGTGACCTCAATGACATATCAAAAGATCAATGTGTGTGCTAACCTATCATAATCCATCTTCAACAAGCATAACTCTTCAACCTAACTAACTACCTAATTACTCTACTCTCTAAGTGAACACTACATGCATCCAAACTACCTTGTCTTGGCATGGTCTATACAAATTAACATCACACATTCAATTAAATACCATTATCTAGCCATCATTTGCACTTCTTGTGGAATATGCAAATGTTGTTCATTCAAGTGACAAAATCTACTCTAAGACAAGAATAAATTCCATATCAAATGAATATATAAAAGAGATGTATTTATGTACATAATCACTAGGCTAAATAATCAACATTTAAGTATAAATCCCAAGAGCTACAAAGATGAACAAGTTTACATGGCTAGGGGTTGAAACCAACACCCTAGTAGAAGAGTTAGTTGCTCATGGTTGCCTTGCACCCTTCCATTGATGAAGAGAATGAAGCTTCTTGGTCTGGTTCAGCTCTCTTTCTTCCTCTCCCGAAGGTCTCTCCTCTGATATTCTAGTGTGTCTTGAGAGATATATGAGATATGAGAGATATGGCCCTTTTTGTGTGCTTTTTGTCTTCTTTTTCAACCTTGGGCCCACCATATATATATATAAATATCATTATATATATCTCTTGTATCAAGAAGGCCCCCAAAAGTCTTGTTCAAGTCAGACAATCCCCCTAAGTCGTGCAAAAAGGGGGATTTTGTTGCAAGTGGGAGAGCAGGTGAGCAAGTGGCCAAGTGGGCTCTGCAGAATTTCGATTGATCGAAATTGAATTTCGATTGATCGAGATTTCGATCAATCGAAATGAGATCTCGATCAATCGAGATTTCGATTAATCGAAATCAACATCTCGATTGATCGAGATGCCTTGGCTGCATTTCCTGATTTCTTCTCTTGATTGCAGAAAGCTTCCAACTTTGCTCCATTTATTCCAATACCTGCAAAACATCAAAAACACAAAAATACCGTAAACATATCTCGGTAAACGCAAAAACGGAACCAACGTATGCAATAAAGAGGGTTCAAATGCATAGAATTGAACACTTATCACACCCCCAAACTTACATATTGCTAGTCCCTTAGCAATACAATATTAGAAAAATGAAATCAACTATCTTATACAAAAGTTTAATCATGCTCAGTCATCAACTAGATAAAGGCCGCTCATCCGTTCATTTCACATTTGGCAAATGCAACAAGTATTACAGAACTATGTGGTCATTAGCAAAAATGGACTTTCACAAGCTATAAATGAACGACAGTCCCCACATAATGGCCAGTCCAAACAACTCTAACCATTCCAGCCCCAAAATCCTCTTTGAAAAGTGAACATGCATTCTAACGTGCGGCTTTTGTCATATTTGGAGAAGAAAAACGAACAAATCTGTTTTTAAGAGAAAAACTCATTGAAAATGCTCGACTCGGCTGTTCATTATCACAAAACATTCATGATTGCTCATGTGCGGATGACCGTGCAATGCTTAGCTCTTTTTGCTTTCTTGCAAGCCCATGTAGCGGCGTTGGGCCAATGACTCCCAAACCAATTGATTTTAGGGCATTAGGTGAAGAAGCACCCCTCGGACTTAATGACCGAGCTTACAAGGCGATGAGCGTAAGCAAGCCACCTGCTTATTATTGCTCAACCTTACACACTTATACGCGAATATTTCCTGCTTTGAGGTATAGAAATCCGGTTTATTGAGTGAGAAGGCTTATTGCATATTTTTCTCTTTTTATTTATTTATTTATTTTTTTACAACAACCGGAAGAACTTATTCTTTACGTTGTTCAGATAAAAACAGAAATTTTCAAAAATTCTCCCTCAGACTTATGCCCCACAATTTAAAATGCATGTGTGCGAATTTGTGCGGTTAAGGACAAATTTAGGGCAAGAATTGTACGTGCTCGAATTTAGACAAAAATGTAGACCGTTCTAGCCTACTATAAAGCTTGCAAAAGTGCGGGTATTTACAATGTTAAAGTTCTTAACTACCTGCTGCATTTACCTCGGACATTTATTCGAATGACTTCCTTTAAAAAGCAAGACATCATGGCAAGCATCCAAAAATATCAAGAAGAAGAAAAACTGCTCTACAATGACACTCAAAATAATAACCGAACATTGCATGCGTATGCAAGTGGTATAGCATACCGCACCCCCAAACTTATATGTAACATTGTCCTCAATGTTTGGACAAGAAGAACAAGGAAAGAAGTTACCGGGATGGCAGAATGCGAGAAAAATGGTATTCCACAGCAGCAGGCATCGTGTAAATACGGAAAACCTGCATAGAACACCCACTGGATACCACGAGCATTAAAAGGAACAAAAGTAGATAATAGAACATAATGAAATAATTATGCACAAACTGACAAGGCCAATATCACTATATATCTAAGGGTCTGAACTGGTGTTTCTCAATTGTCTAAGAGGTCTATGCGACAAGATATTGACTATCCAGGCACGCTAACGTATAGCACGCAAAGGGGCTACCTTTCTTTATTACCACCATACTGTGTTGAAGCAATCTCAACAGTATTGGAAATTAAAACCAGGCGGTAATAAACGGAAATCATCAACTGAATCGCATATAACAATTAGACAAGTGGTACTACATACATAGTCAAAGTATAGAGAACAGATAAATTGACGGAAAGCAAAAAGAAAGACAGTAAAGATAACACATGACATAAAAGAAAATAGAAATGTATTCCATAAAGATGAAAATGAGTTTCAGTGCAAAGTGTACATGTAGGCGGAATACTCAAAAAGAAACTAAACATGGCCAACATGGCCTATCAAAAATAAAGAAAGAAAAATACAGAAAGTAAAGCGTAAAAGAGGAATAAAATGCAGCTACTCGAGGGCGGGTGGTGGTGGTGGCTCGGTGGGAGCAGAAGTGGAGGTGGAGGCTCGACCTGCGAACAGGAACTGCAGGTCCTACCGGAAGGCTCGGAACTCGTCTAAGATCGCTCTCTGGCCCTGTGCCAAAGAAGAAATGTCCATCCAAATACCTGCTAACTGACTCTGCGTCACCTGGACGTGCTCGTAAAAACCCTGCTGGAGCCGCTCTACGTCAGCCGCCAGGCAGGAATAGCCCGTCGCTAAGATATCATGCCGCTCTGCAGCGACATCCATCTCCTCCTCCTCCATCTCCTCGTCCTCTGACTCAGCCTCTGCTGGCTCGCCCTCATCCGCCTCCACCGGGGCATCCATATCTATATCGTCTAGTGGATCACCCTGATGGTCCTGTCGCTCTAAGTGCCACCTCACTCACTCCCACTGAGTAGATGTGAAGTGGGTGGCCGGTGCCAACTGAATGTCAGTCCGACTGACCGGTATACTGGCACTGCTGAGAAAAGCGACGATCAGGAAAGGAAAGGGAAGCCGCCAACTCGCTGCTCTCCTCTTCCTCTTGTTGACGAGGCCATCCCAGACTTTGTGCATCTGCCCCCAGATCAGCGATGGGACAGAAAACCAAGCGCCCGTATGGAAAGGATAGAGGCAACGGAGGAGGTCGCCCCTGCGCTCGGCCACGTGCTGCAGCGGACACGCGTTCTTGAGGAGAACGGTGTCCAGGAACCAATATCTGCTCGGGCACATCGATTTGGACATGCAGTTGTGACTGGGCGTGGTAAACGCCCCGCCACACGTGTCCATCACTATCGAGAAGAGCGTAGTGTCTGCTGGAAGTGCGGCGCTATAAAGTGGCTGACCGTCTGGGCCAACCATGTCCGGTGGCCGCTGGTGAGGGATGCCGAGCATATGAGCAATCCGGCTCGGCGTAATCGTGATCGTGACAGTGGCCACGATAGTCTCGAGTGTATCTGGCGCAGTGCAGGAGTAGGTCATATGCTCATAAAAGACCTGAACTAGGCGCTCGTGTGCCACGTCGGTGGGAGGCACACATAGCCGGTCGAGGCGACGCCTCCTGAGCTCGGCAACCGTCCACGCGGTGTCGGGACGCCTCTCGAACTCGGCTAAGTCAAAAACCTGCTCCGGGTGGAACTTCCGAGACCGGAAGGCTCGCCCGGGCACGTCACAAACACCACCGGTGGCGTTCTTCACCCTCGCCATGGTCTCAGAACAGTCTGCACTTGATTCCAAAAAGTACGTAAATAAAAGATGAGTAAGAAGAAAGTTAAACTACTAATAAACTAAAGGAATAAAAATAAAAATGAAGTCCTAGTCCATGGTACTGACAAGAATGCGAAAAGTCGCTCTCGAAGAGGCAATGTGAACGGGTGCAACCGAAACGAAGGTGTCGCGGTTACACACCGTACACTGAGTGTTTGAAACGAAGAAAATGCCAAATCTCACTCCTACATGATTTCCTACCCCCGAAACCCACAAAATCTCGCTACAGATATCGCAATCGCAACCAACCACCCCAACATTATCTAACTATGTTTATTACGCCGCAAAACCATCAAAAATGGCGAGAGAGTAAACAAAAAGTAGCCATGCATCACTTACCTCGTGAGGAAGAAGATGAAAGGCTCAACCGAAGAAAACTCCACTCGCAGCCGCGAAGAGAAGATCGCGCAAGTGCTAGCGGCGGCTTCGGACTGCGTCGGATGGCGGCGGATGATCGGGAATGGTAGATCGAGTGCTCGGGAGTGCTTGGAGAAGGCTTGGATCGTACGGAGGGAGAGAAGAATTCGGATGGTCTTTTAAAATGGGAGGGAAGCCCAACGGTTTAAATAGATTTTCGGCTCACGTGCAGGCTCCGCGTGCATCTCGATTGATCGAGATGTGCATTTCGATCAATCAAAATTTCGATTGATCGAAATCTTGCTTCGATCAATCGAAACCAGCTTCGATGGATCGAGATTGTCTCTTCGATCAATCGAGAATTCCTTCCCTGAATCACATTTTTACTTCGATCAATCGAACATTTAATTGATTCAATCGAAATTTTATTTCGATCAATCGAAATCCCATTTCGATCAATCGAAAGTTTCGATCGATCGAAGACCTATCAAAGTGCAATCGAAGAATACTACCTCTCGGGACTTTGGACTTGGCAACTCTCTGCAATTTTTCGATCAATCGAAACCAAAATCTCGATCAATCAAAATCTCAATTGATCGAGATCTTGGTTTCGATCAATCGAGAAGCTCAAAAACAGTCAGTTTAAAGTATGCTCCAGGGACTTGGATATTTGGGAATTAGATACTACATTCCTTAGATACAACCCTACTTCGGATTAAAGGGACATCATGGAAGCTTGATAGCTACCATGGCTTCGCCACCTTACACGTCTATGACGCGACGTCCGGATCGGCTCACGAGTCAAAATACACGGGATCCGTCAAAGTGACGACATCCACGTATTCGGTGGTGACTTGGTCATCCACGCACACTTTTAAGCGCTGCCCGTTTACTTTGAACATCGAGCCATCTTTCAAGTCCTTCAATTCCACCGCTCTGTGGGGAGAGACGGAGTTAACCAAAAATGGACCATCCCAACGGGAGCGAAGTTTTCCGAGAAACAAATGGAGGCGTGAGTTGTACAACCAAACTTTTTGGCCCGGCGAAAAAGTTTTGACTCGAATATTACGATCATGAAAGGCTTTGGACTTTGCCTTATAGATTTTCGCATTCTCATACGCGTCATGTCGCAATTCTTCCAATTCATTTAATTGGAGCTTTCGATTAGAACCGGCCTTTTTCATGTCAAAATTGAAAGTTTTGGTGGCCCACATAGCTTTATGCTCCAATTCAACCGGAAGATGGCACGCCTTGCCATAAACCAACCGATAAGGTGACATTCCAATGGGAGTTTTTTATGCGGTTCGGTATACCCATAATGCATCGTTTAGTCGCAATGACCAATCCTTCCGGTCGGGCCGAACAGTTTTCTGAAGAATGTTTTTAATCTCCCTATTGGATACTTCTACTTGGCCACTAGTTTGAGGATGGTATGGGGTGGCTACTTTGTGTGTGACAGAGTATTTGGTAAGCAAGGTCCGAAGGAACCGGTTACAGAAATGTTTACCTCCGTCACTGATGATGGCCCGAGGTGTACCAAACCGGCTAAAAATATTAGCTTGAATGAATTTAACCACGACTGCGTGATCATTGGTTTTGGTAGGAACAGCCTCTATCCACTTAGATACGTAGTCCACCGCCACAAGTATGTACTCATGACTAGTAGAGGGTGGAAATGGTCCCATGAAGTCAATGCCCCACACATCAAATATTTCAATGATAAGAATAGGGTTAAGAGGCATCATGTCCTTTCGAGACATCGCGCCAAGGCGCTGACATCGCTCACAAGAGCGGCAGAATGAATATGCATCCCGATGAAGTGTCGGCCAGAAAAATCCGCATTGGAGAATTTTTGCTGCGGTTTTCTTAGCACTAAAGTGTCCCCCACAAGCGAGTGTTCAATTCTATGCATTTGAACCCTCTTTATTGCATATGTTAGTTCCATTTTTGCGTTTACCGAGATATGTTTACGGTATTTTTGTGTTTTTGATGTATTGCAGGTATTGGAATAAATGGAGCAAAGTTGGAAGCTTTCTGCAGTCAAGAGATGAAATCAGAAAATGTTGCCAAGGCATCTCGATCAATCGAGATGTGGATTTCGATCAATCGAGATTTCGATTGATCGAAATCTCATTTCGATTGATTGAAATCTCGATCAATCGAAAGGCAATTTCGATTAATCGAAATGCTGCAAAGCCCACTTGGCCACTTGCTCACCTGCTCTCCCACTTGCAACAAAGTCCCCCTTTTTGCACGACTTAGGGGGATTGTCTGACTTGAACAAGACTTTTGGGGGCCTTCTTGATACAAGAGATATATATAATGATATATATATATATATGGTGGGCCCAAAGGAGCCAAAAAGCATACAAAAAGCACCAAAAGCCACATATCTCATATCTCTCAACATACACATCAGAAGACAAAAAGAGAGACCTTCGGGAGAGGAAGAGAAAAGCTGAACCAGACCAAGAAGCTTCATTCTCTTCATCAATGGAAGGGTGCAAGGCAACCATGAGCAACTAACTCTTCTACTAGGGTGTTGGTTTCAACCCCTAGCCATGTAAACTTGTTCATCTTTGTAGCTCTTGGGGATTTGTAATTAAATGTTGATTATTTAGCCTAGTGATTATGTACACAAATACATTTCTTATATATATTCATTTGATATGGAATTTATTCTTGTCTTAGAGTAGATTTTGTCACTTGAATGCACAACATTTGCATATTCCACAAGAAGTGCAAATGATGGCTAGATAATGGTGTTTAAATGAATGTGTGATGCTAGTTTGTATAGACCATGCCAAGACAAGGTAGTTTGGATGCATGTAGTGTTTACGTAGAGAGTAGAGTAATTAGGTAGTTAGTTAGGTTGAAGAGCTATGCTTGTTGAAGATGGATTATGATAGGTTAGCACACACATTGATCTTTTGATATGTCATTGAGGTCACAAGCCTAATGACATTGTTAGGCATTTAATTAATGAATCCCATGCTTGCTACACTTATGAACATGTGAATGGCTAGTGGTGGAAACCAACCCTAGTTCTCTCTCCCAACTTTACTCTTTAATTTTATCGTCATTTCATTTACGCAATAGTTTTAAACACAAAACCAAAAACCTGTTTTTAGAATTAAAGTAGAATTAATCTTTCTTTATGACAATTAACGACTAGTCCTCGTGGGATCGATGCCCTCTATATAGAACCTTATCTACAAAGATTCGTGCTCTTGCGAGTGGTTAAATTATATTTTGATAAAAAGGGCAAAATTAAGCTTACAATATAATTTAGTTCCGACCACATCAAAATTTTGGCGCCGTTGCCGGGGACTACGGTTTAATTGTAGCCATTGGAAGATTAAATCTGGTTTAATTCTTAGGCTAGAAATTCTTTCATTCTTTTTGTATATATCTTGTTCTTATATCTCAAACTTCTTGATTTTAGGTATACCACATTGCGGGCATCTAGAAGAATTCAAATTGGAACCCTTTGTGAGTATAACTTCAAAAATTGGTGGTTTGAATCATTCACATTCTTTTGTATATATTATTGTTACTTTGTGTGTAGAGGTGCTGTTCAATTGTTAATGCATGCTAGGTAGACGGTCATTGTCACTTCCTTTGCTTCCTTGTAATAGTGAACTTGAACGAACACTTAGACAACGTAGAGGAACCTCTAGGGACCCTATTTTGCCTAGAACTGAAAACATGGAACCAAATGAGAGACAACCTCCCGGTCTACCTCCTTTTAATCATGAACAACCACCTCCACCACCACCTCCTCAAGGAGAGTTGCTTATGGACTTTTACCTTCCGACTACATTTGAAGTACCTTCGTGTATTCAATTTCCGGATGTAGCGGCAAATCAATTTGAAATAAAGTCCTCCACCCTCAACCTTCTTAACAGCTTTCACGGTCTTCCTAATGAGGATCCATACCGGCACTTAGATTACTTCTTTTCCGTGTGTTCCACCATTCGTGTACCACACTTTACGGAGGATGATCTAAAGCTACGTATGTTTCCATTTTCCCTAAAAGATAAGGCTAGAAGTTGGTTCAATTTCCTAGAACCCAACTCAATCCATTCTTGGGCGGAAATGCAAATAGAGTTCTTAAAAAAATACTTCCCAATGGGTAAGACAAGTGATATTCGGCGAGCAATCACCGGATTCACCCAAATTGACCAAGAACAATTCCATGAGACGTGGGAGAGGTTAAAAGATCTCTTAAAATCTTGTCCGCATCATGCTGTCCCAAAATGGCAGCTAGTGCAAAGTTTTTATGATGGGGTGAGTGAGCAACATAGACAAATGATAGACTCCGCGTGTGGGGGTGGGTACCTTTTGAAAAGCCCCGATGAGGCATGGAAACTTTTTCAAACCCTAAGCAATAATTCAGCTCAACGCTCCTCCACTAGGAAAGGGAAGGCCACCCAACCTTGTAGAGGAGTGCATGAGATTTCACGGGTAGATGAGGTAGCCATGCAAGTAGAAGCCTTGTCCCGAAAAATGGATTTAATCATGAAAAATGGGCTGCCTATTCCTAACCAATCTGTCCAAAATTAGGAGGGGTGTTCCTTTTGCTATAGCACTTCGCATTTTGTGCGAGATTGTCCTATTGCCGGGCAATCTCCCGATTATGCTCAAGAGCAAGCGAATGCCTTGTACGCTAAACAAATGAATGATCCATATTCGAGCACGTACAATCCTGGTTACAAGAATCATCCGGCTTTTTCATGGAAGAATCAAGAATCAAGTCCCTCTTTCCAAGGGCAAAATTCTTTTAATTCCCAATCTCAACAGCCTCATTATAGGCCAAACCCTCAACCTTACAATCAAAGATCTAATTACCAACAACCACCACCTCCTCCGAGAAGCCAAAGCTTTGAAGAGCGAGTGATAAGCAATCTTGAGGCCAACACCCGCTTATTGCAAACTCACTCTCAATCAATCTCTAAGCTTGAGGCCAATGCTCAATCTATGGCTAGGTTAGAAGCTCAAATCGGGCAACTAGCTAATGCCTTAAATAGAAGGGAGGAAGGTAAGTTGCCAAGTCAACCGGTGGCGAATCCCAAGGGTGTGCATATGATTGAAGATCCATCATCTTCAACTTGTAATGCTCCTCCAGAGCAAGTTCAATCAATCACAACCTTGAGGAGTGGTAAAATCATTAACTCCAAGGTAGGGGAGGAAGAGAGAAAGGAATTTCAAGAGCAACCTAAAAATCCAAAAGAATCCCAATTAAATCCAAAATTGTTTCCGTTAAATCCAAATTTGCAAAATACCCCTTCAAATCCAAAAGGAAAGGCAAGTGAAGTTGTGTCATCATCGATTCCAAATCTTGACACCTCTTATGAACCTCCGGTTCCTTTCCCTCAACGATTGAAGGAACCTTCTCATTTCGGGAAGCAAGGAGAGAAAATTCAAGACATGATGGAGATCTTCAAACAAGTAAAGATCAATCTCCCTCTCCTTGATGCTATTCGACAAATTCCCTCTTATGCAAAATTCTTGAAGGACTTATGCACTCAAAAGCGCAAATCTAGGAATAATGTTCCTAAGAAAGTCCTCTTAACTGAGCACATAAGCTCCATTTTCCAACACCAAGCCCCTCCTAAATTCAAAGATCCGGGTGCTCCGACCATTTCGTGCACCATCGGAAATCAATCTTTTGAAAAAGCACTTCTTGACCTAGGGGCTAGTGTCAATTTGCTTCCATTCTCAATTTACCAACAACTAGGTTTGGGGGAACTCAAGCATACCACGGTTGTGTTGCAACTTGCCGACCGTTCGGTGAAGCAACAACGTGGCATCATTGAGGATGTCATCATTCAAGTGGACAAATTCTATTTTCTGGTGGACTTCATAGTCCTTGACACGGAACTGGTCCAAAATCCGAATCATCATATTCCTATCATTCTAGGTCGTCCATTCTTGGCCACGGCAAACGCTTGCGTTAATTGCCGTACTGGAGTGATGGACATCTCTTTTGGGAATATGAAAGTCCACTTGAACATCTTCAATGCTTCCCACCACACACCCGACGATGAAAGTGAGTGCTTTTGTGTCGATGTTGTGGACGACCTTGTTCAAGAAGCACTTCCTTCTATTCTTTCCACGGACCCTTTAGAGGCATGCCTAAATCATTTTAACTATGACGATTTTGACATTGAGCAATCCATATGTGAAGTCAATTCCATGCTCGATGTTAATACTGTCATGGATTTGCCTAAGTGGAGAGTTCCGAGAGAACCCTTGCCCCCTTTGTCCAAAACTCCCCAAACTCCTTCTTTAATTTCCCCACCACAACTTGAGCTCAAGCCTCTTCCAGCTACACTCAAGTATGTTTTCTTGGGCGCAAATGAGACCCTTCCAGTCATTATTGCTTCCAATCTCACAAATGATCAAGAATTGGAACTCATAAAGGTGCTCAAAGAGCACAAAGAAGCAATAGGATGGAGTGTGGTAGATCTTAAGGGAATAGACCCTTCTGTTTGTATGCATCGCATACACTTGGAAGAGGATGCAAAGACCTCAAGGGAGGCACAACGTCGATTGAATCCAAACATGAAGGACGTTGTAATGAAGGAGGTGGTGAAGTTACTAGATGCGGGGATCATATACCCCATCTCTGATAGCAAGTGGGTTAGTCCCACTCAAGTGGTTCCAAAGAAGTCTGGTTTTACGGTGCAACCTAATGATAAGGGTGAATTAGTTCCCCAACGCACCACCACAGGATGGAGAGTGTGCATTGATTATAGGAAATTAAATTCAGCCACTCGGAAAGATCACTTCCCCCTCCCATTCATTGATCAAATATTGGAGAGATTGGCCGGGCAAAGCTTTTATTGCTTTTTGGATGGATATTCCGGCTATAATCAGGTTGCTATAGACCCGAGGGACCAAGAGAAAACCACCTTTACATGTCCCTTCGGCACATTTGCTTATAGACGCATGCCCTTTGGGTTGTGCAATGCACCGGCAACTTTTCAACGGTGTATGATGTCTATCTTCTCGGACATGGTGGAAAAATTCTTAGAAGTGTTCATGGATGATTTTTCCATTTTTGGGCCTTCATATGAATCATGCCTCCAAAATCTAGCTTGTGTTCTCAAACGATGTCAAGAAACTAACCTAATTCTTAGTTGGGAAAAGAGTCACTTTATGGTTCAAGAGGGTATTGTCCTAGGGCACATTGTGTCTAAGCGAGGAATAGAGGTTGATAAAGCCAAGGTTGAACTCATTTCTAAACTTCCTCCACCATCAACGGTGAGAGAGATTCGTTCATTCCTTGGGCATGCGGGCTTTTATCGCCGTTTCATCAAAGACTTTAGCAAGATCTCTCGGCCTTTGTGTCGCCTTCTTGAAAAAGAGTCTTGCTTTACCTTTGATGAAACGTGCCTTATCGCTTTTGAAAAACTCCGCACCATGCTTACAACCGCTCCAATTCTAATCCCTCCAAATTGGGCTCTCCCATTTGAGATTATGTGTGATGCATCCGACTATGCCATGGGTGCTGTCTTAGGGCAACGAGTAGACAAACTGCCACATGTCATCTACTACGCAAGTAAAACCCTTTTCAAGGCTCAAATCAATTATACCACAACGGAAAAAGAATTGCTTGCGGTAGTATTTGCATTAGACAAGTTTCAAGCTTATTTATTAGGTTCAAAGGTCATTGTCTATTCGGACCATGCTGCCCTCCGGCATCTTTTGGCGAAAAAGGACACCAAGCCTAGGTTGATCCGATGGATACTCTTGTTGCAAGAGTTCAATTTTGAGATTAGAGACAAAAAGGGAACTGAAAATGTGGTAGCTGACCACCTTTCTAGAATTCTTGTTGAATCCCTCCATAATTCCATTCCAGTTTGTGAATCCTTCCCGGATGAACAACTCTTTGTCATCTCTCAAGAGAGTATCCCTTGGTATGCGGATGTGGTTAATTATTTGGCAACCGGTAAAATACCATCTTCTTGGACCAAACAAGAGAAGGATCGTTTTCTCTCCCAATCACGATCATATTATTGGGACGATCCTCAATTGTTCAAATACTGCCCCGATCAAATAATTCGTAAGTGTGTACCCAACAGTGAATTCCAAAGCATTCTTAAATTTTGTCATACACTCGCTTGTGGGGGACACTTTAGTGCTAAGAAAACCACAGCAAAAATTCTTCAATGCGGATTTTTCTGGCCGACACTTCATCGGGATGCATATTCATTCTGCCGCTCTTGTGAGCGATGTCAGCGCCTCGGCGCGATGTCTCGGAAGGACATGATGCCTCTTAACCCTATTCTTGTCATTGAAATATTTGATGTGTGGGGCTTTGACTTCATGGGACCATTTCCACCCTCTACTGGTCATGAGTACATACTTGTGGCGGTGGACTACGTATCTAAGTGGATAGAGGCCGTTGCTACCAAAACCAACGATCACGCAGTCGTGGTTAAATTCATACAAGCTAACATTTTTAGCCGGTTTGGTACGCCTCGGGCCATCATCAGTGACGGAGGTAAGCATTTCTGTAACCGGTTCCTTCGAACCTTGCTTCTCAAATACTCCGTCACACACAAAGTAGCCACCCCCTACCATCCTCAAACTAGTGGCCAAGTAGAAGTATCCAATAGGGAGATTAAGAACATTCTTCAGAAAACTGTTCGGCCTGACCGGAAGGATTGGTCATTGCGACTAAACGACGCATTATGGGCATACCGAACCGTATATAAAACTCCCATTGGAATGTCACCTTATCGGTTAGTTTATGGCAAGGCGTGCCATCTTCCGGTTGAATTGGAGCATAAAGCTATGTGGGCCACCAAGACCTTCAATTTTGACATGAAAAAGGCCGGTTCTAATCGAAAGCTTCAATTAAATGAATTGGAAGAATTACGACATGACGCTTATGAGAATGCGAAAATCTATAAGGCAAGGTCCAAAGCCTTTCATGATCGTAATATTCGAGTCAAAACATTTTCGCCGGGCCAAAAAGTTTGGTTGTACAACTCACGCCTCCATTTGTTTCCCGGAAAACTTCGCTCCCGTTGGGATGGTCCATTTTTGGTTAATTTCGTCGCGCCCCACAGAGCGGTGGAATTGAAGGACTTGAAAGATGGTTAGATATTCAAAGTAAACGGGCAGCGCTTAAAAGTGTGCGTGGATGACCAAGTCACCACCAAATACGTGGATATCGTCACTTTGACGGATCCCGTGTATTTTGACTCGTGAGCCGATCCGGACGTCGCGCCATAGACGTGTAAGGTGGCGAAGCCATGGTAGCTATCAAGCTTCCATGGTGTCCCTTTAATCCAAAGTAGGTTTGTATCTAAGCAATGTAGTATCTAATTCCCCAATATCCAAGTCCCTGAAGCATATTTTAAACTGACTGTTTTTGAGCATTTCGATTGATCGAAACCAAGATTTCGATCAATCGAAAATTTTGATTGATCGAAATTTTGGTTTAGATTGATTGAAAAATTGCAGAGATTTGCCAAGTCCAAAGTCCCGAGAGGTGGTATTCTTCGATTGCACTTCGATAGGTCTTCGATCGATCGAAACTTTTGATTGATCGAAATGGGATTTTGATAGATCGAAATAAAAGTTCGATTGCATCAATTAAATGTTCGATTGATCGAAGTAAAAATGTGATTCAGGGAAGGAATGTTCGATTGATCGAAGAGACAATCTCGATCCATCGAAGTTAGTTTCGATTGATCGAAGCAAGATTTCGATCAATCAAAATTTTGATTGATCGAAATGCACATTTCGATCAATCGAAATGCACGCGGAGCCTGCACGTGAGCCGAAAATCTATTTAAACCGTTGGGCTTCCCTCCCATTTTAAAAGACCATCTGACTTCTTCTCTCCCTCTGTGCGATCCAAGCCTTCTCCAAGCACTCCCGAGCACTCGATCTTCCATTCCCGATCATCCGCCGCCATCCGACGCAGTCCGATCCCCCGCTAGCATCTGCGCGATCTTCTCTTCGCGGCTGCGCGTGGAGTTTTCTTCGGTTGAGCCGTTCATCTTCTTCCTCACGAGGTAAGTGATGCATGGCTACTTTTTGTTTATTCTCTCGCCATTTTTGATAGTTTTACAGCGGAATAAACATAGTTAGATCATGTTGGGGTGGATGGTTGCGATTGCGATGTCTGAATCCAGTTTTTGTGGGTTTCGGGGGGTAGGAATTCAAGCAGGAGCAGAGATTTGGCATTTTCTTCGTTTCAAACGCTTAGTGTACGGTGTGTAATCGCGATACCTTCGTTTCGGCTGCACCCGTTCACATTGCCTCTTCGAGTGCAATTTTTTTTTTACATTTTTGTTAGTACCTTGGACTAGGACTTCATTTTTATTTTTATTCTTTTAGTCTAGTAGTAGTTTAACTTTCTTCTTATTCATCTTTTATTTACGTACCTTTTGGAATCCAGTGCAAACTGTTCCGAGGCCATGGCGAGAGTGAAGAACGCCGCCGGTGCTGTTCGTGACGTGCCCGGGCGAGCCTTCCGGTCCCGAAAGTTCCACCCGGAGCAGGTTTTCGACTTAGCGGAGTTCGAGAGGCGTCCCGACACCGAGTGGATGGTTGCCGAGCTCAGGAGGCGTCGCCTCGACCGGCTATGTGTGCCTCCCACCGACGTAGCACACGAGCGTCTAGTGCAGGTCTTTTACGAGCATATGACCTACTCCTGCACAGCGCCAGATACACTCGAGACTACCGTGGCCACTGTCACGATCACGATTACGCCGAGCCGGATTGCTCATATGCTCGGCATTCCTCACCAGCAGCCGCCGGACATGGTTGGCCCGGACGGTCAGCCACTCTATAGTGCCGCGCTCCCAGCAGATACCACACTCTTCTCGATAGTGATGGACATGTGTGGCGGGGCGTTTACCACGCCCAACCACAACTGCACGTCCAAGTCGATGTGCCCGAGCAGATATTGGTTCCTGGACACCGTTCTCCTCAAGAACGCGTGTCCGTTGCAGCACGTGGCCGAGCGCAGGGGTGACCTCCTCCGTTGCCTCTATGCTTTCCATACGGGCGCTTGGTTTTCTGTCCCATCGCTTATCTGGGGGCAGATGCACAAAGTTTGGGATGGCCTCGTCAACAAGAGGAAGAGGAGAGCAGCGAGTTGGCAGCTTCCCTTTCCATTCCTGATCGCTGCTTTTCTCAGCAGTGCCAGTATACCGGTCAGTCGGACTGACATTCAGTTGGCACCGCCCACCCGCTTCACATCTACTCAGTGGGATCGGGTGAGGCGACACTTAGAGCGACAGGACCATCAGGGTGATCCACCAGACGATGTAGATATGGATGCCCCGGTGGAGACGAATGAGGGAGAGCCAGCAGGGGCTGAGTCAGAGGAGGAGGAGAGGGAGGAGGAGGAGATAGATGTCGCTGCAGAGCGGCATGATATCTTAGCGACGGGTATTCCTGCCTGGCGGCTGACGTAGAGCGGCTCCAGCAGGGTTTTGACGAGCACGTCCAGGTGACGCAGAGTCAGCTGGCAGGTATTCGGACGGACATTTCTTCTCTGGTGCAGGGCCAGAGAGCGATCTTAGATGAGTTCCGAGCCTTCCGGCAGGATCTGCAGTTCCTGTTCGCAGGTCGAGCCTCCACCTCCACTTCTGCTCCCACCGAGCCACCATCACCACCACCCGCCCTCGAGTAGCTGCACTTTATTCACCTTTTATGCTTTACTTTTTGTATTTTTCTTTCTTTATTTTTGATAGGCCATGTTGGCCATGTTTAGTTTCTTTTTGCGTATTCCACCTACATGTACACTTTGTACTGAAACGCATTTTCATCTGTATGGAATACATTTATATTTTCTTTTATGACATGTGTTATCTTTACTTTCTTTTCTTTTTGCTTTCTGTCAATTTATCTGTTCTCTATACTTTGACTATGTATGTAGTACCACTTGTCTAATTGTTATATGCGATTCAGTTGATGATTTCCGTTTATTACCGCCTGGTTTTAATTTCCAATACTGTTGAGATTGCTTCAACACAGTATGGCGGTAATAAAGAAAGGCAGCCCCTTTGCGTGCTATACGTTAGCGCGCCTGGATAGTCAATATCTTGTCGCATAGACCTCTTAGACAATTGGGAAACACCAGTTCAGACCATTAGATATACAGTGATATTGGCATTGACTGTTTGTGCGTAATTATTTCATTTTGTTCTATTTATCTACTTTTTGTTCCTTTTAATGCTCGTGGTATCCAGTTGGTATTCTGTGCAGGTTTTTCTTATTTACAGGATGACCGCCGCAGTGGAATACCATTTTTCTCGCCTTCGGCCATCCCGGTAACTTCTTTCCTTGTTCTTCTTGTCCAAACATTGAGGACAATGTTGCATATAAGTTTGGGGGTGCGGTATGCTATACCACTTGCATATGCATGCAATGTTCAGTCATTATATTGAGTGTCATTGTAGAGCAGTTTTTTTTTTCTTTGATATTTTTGCATGCTTGCTATGATGACTTGCTTTTTAAAGGAAGATCATTCGAATAAATGTCCGAGGTAAATGCAGCAGGTAGTTAAGAACTTTAACATTGTAAATACCCGCACTTTTGCAAGCTTTATAGTAGGTTAGAACGGTCTACATTATTGTCCAAATTCGAGCACGTACAGTTCTCGCCCTAAATTTGTCCTTAACCGCACAAATTCGCACACATGCAGTTTAAATTGTGGGGTATAAGTCTGAGGGAGAATTTTTGAAAATTTCTGTTTTTATCAGAACAACTTAAAGAATAAGTTCTTCCGGTTGTTGTAAAAAAAAAAAAAAGAGAAATAAAAAGAGAAAAATTTGCAATAAGCCTTCTCACTAAATAAACCGGATTTCTATGCCTCAAAGCAGGAAATATTCGTGTAAAAGTGTGTAAGGTTGAGCAGTAATAAGCGGGTGGCTTGCTTACGCTCATCGCCTTGTAAGCTCGGTTATTAAGTCCGAGGGGTGCTTCTTCACCTAATGCCCTAAAACCAATTGGTTTGGGAGTCATTGGCCCAATGCCGTTACATGGGCTTGCAAGAAAGCAAAAAGAGCTCAGCATTGCACGGTCATCCGCACATGAGCAATCATGAATGTTTTGTGATAATGAAACAGCCGTGTTGAGCATTTTCAATGAGTTTTTCTCTTAAAAGCAGATTTGTTCATTTTCTTCTCCAAATATGACAAAAGCCACGCGTTAGAATGCATGTTCACTTTTCAAAGAGGATTTTGGGGTTGGAATTGTTATAGTGTTCTGGCTGGCCAGTATGTGGGGACTGTCGTTCATTTATAGCTTGTGAAAGTCCATTTTTGCTAATGACCACATAGTTCTGTAATACTTGTTGCATTTGCCAATTGTGAAATGAATGGATGAGCGCCCTTTATCTAGTTGATGACTGAGCATGATTAAACTTTTGTATAAGATAGTTGACTTCATTTTTGTAATATTGTATTGCTAAGGGACTAGCAATATGTAAGTTTGGGGGTGTGATAAGTGTTCAATTCTATGCATTTGAACCCTCTTTATTGCATATGTTAGTTCCATTTTTGCGTTTACCGAGATATGTTTACGGTATTTTTGTGTTTTTGATGTATTGCAGGTATTGGAATAAATGGAGCAAAGTTGGAAGCTTTCTGCAGTCAAGAGATGAAATCAGAAAATGTTGCCAAGGCATCTCGATCAATCGAGATGTGGATTTCGATCAATCGAGATTTCGATTGATCGAAATCTCATTTCGATTGATTGAAATCTCGATCAATCGAAAGGCAATTTCGATCAATCGAAATGCTGCAGAGCTCACTTGGCCACTTGCTCACCTGCTCTCCCATTTGCAACAAAATCCCCCTTTTTGCACGACTTAGGGGGATTGTCTGACTTGAACAAGACTTTTGGGGGCCTTCTTGATACAAGAGATATATATAATGATATATATATATATATGGTGGGCCCAAAGGAGCCAAAAAGCATACAAAAAGCACCAAAAGCCACATATCTCATATCTCTCAACATACACATCAGAAGACAAAAAGAGAGACCTTCGGGAGAGGAAGAGAAAAGCTAAACCAGACGAAGAAGCTTCATTCTCTTCATCAATGGAAGGGTGCAAGGCAACCAAGAGCAACTAACTCTTCTACTAGGGTGTTGGTTTCAACCCCTAGCCATGTAAACTTGTTCATCTTTGTAGCTCTTGGGGATTTGTAATTAAATGTTGATTATTTAGCCTAGTGATTATGTACACAAATACATTTCTTATATATATTCATTTGATATGGAATTTATTCTTGTCTTAGAGTAGGTTTTGTCACTTGAATGCACAACATTTGCATATTCCACAAGAAGTGCAAATGATGGCTAGATAATGGTGTTTAAATGAATGTGTGATGCTAGTTTGTATAGACCATGCCAAGACAAGGTAGTTTGGATGCATGTAGTGTTTACGTAAAGAGTAGAGTAATTAGGTAATTAGTTAGGTTGAAGAGCTATGCTTGTTGAAGATGGATTATGATAGGTTAGCACACACATTGATCTTTTGATATGTCATTGCGGTCACAAGCCTAATGACATTGTTAGGCATTTAATTAATGAATCCCATGCTTGCTACACTTATGAACATGTGAATGGCTAGTGGTGGAAACCAACCCTAGTTCTCTCTCCCAACTTTACTCTTTAATTTTATCGTCATTTCATTTAAGCAATAGTTTTAAACACAAAACCAAAAACCTATTTTTTAGAATTAAAGTAGAATTAATCTTTCTTTATGACAATTAACGACTAGTCCTCGTGGGATCGATACCCTCTATATAGAACCTTATCTACAAAGATTCGTGCTCTTGCGAGTGGTTAAATTATATTTTCATAAAAAGGGCAAAATTAAGCTTACAATATAATTTAGTTTCGACCACATCAGCGGTGCATACAAATAGAAGGGTCTATTCCCTTAAGATCTACCACACTCCATCCTATTGCTTCTTTGTGCTCTTTCAGCACCTTTATGAGTTCCAACTCTTGATCAAGTGTGAGATTGGAAGCAATAATGACTGGAAGGGTCTCATTTGCACCCAAGAAAACATACTTGAGTGTAGCCGGTAGGGGCTTGAGCTCAAGTTATGGTGGGGAAATTAAAGAAGGAGTTTGGGAAGTTTTGGACAAAGGGGGCAAGGGTTCTCTCGGAACTCTCCACTTAGGCAAATCCATGACAGTATTAACATCGAGCATGGAATTGACTTCACATATGGATTGCTCAATGTCAAAATCATCACAGTTGAAGTGATTTAGGCATGCCTCTAAAGGGTCCTTGAAAAGAATAGAAGGTAGTGCTTCTTGAACAAGGTCTTCCACTACATTGACACAAAAGCACTCACTTCTGTTATCGGATGTGTGGTGAGAAGCATTGAAGATGTTCAAGCGGACTTTCATATTCCCAAAAGAGATGTCCATCACTCCGGTACGGCAATTAACGCAAGCGTTTGTCGTGGCCAAGAATGGACGACCTAGAATGATAGGAATATGATGATTCGGATTTTGGACCGGTTCCGTGTCAAGGACTATGAAGTCCACCGGAAAATAGAATTTGTCCACTTGAATGATGACATCCTCAATGATGCCACGTGGTTGCCTCACCGAACGGTCGGCAAGTTGTAACACAACCGTGGTATGCTTGAGTTCCCCCAAACCTAGTTGTTGGTAAACTGAGAATGGAAGCACATTGACACTAGCCCCTAAATCAAGAAGTGCTTTTTCAAAAGATTGATTTCCGATGGTGCACGAAATGGTCGGAGCACCCGGATCTTTGAATTTAGGAGGGGCATGGTGTTGGAAAATGGAGCTTATGTGCTCAATTAAGAGGACTTTCTTAGGAACATTATTCCTAGATTTGCGCTTTTGAGTGCACAAGTCCTTCAAGAATTTCGCATAGGAGGGAATTTGTCGAATAGCATCAAGGAGAGGGAGATTGATCTTTACTTGTTTGAAGATCTCCATCATGTCTTCGATTTTCTCTCCTTGCTTCCCGAAATGAGAAGGTTCCTTCAATCTTTGAGGAAAAGGAATCGGAGGTTCATAAGAGGTGTCAAGATTTGGAATCGATGACGACACAACTTCACTTGCCTTTCCCTTTGGATTTGAAGGGGTATTTTGCAAATTTGGATTTAACGAAAATGATTTTGGATTTAATTGGGATTCTTTTGGATTTTTAGGTTGCTCTTGGAATTCCTTTCTCTCTTCCTCCCCTACCTTGGAGTTAATGATTTTGCCACTTCTCAAGGTTGTGATTGATTGAACTTGCTCCGGAGGAGCATTACAAGTTGAAGATGATGGATCTTCAATCATATGCACACCTTTGGGGTTCACCACCGGTTGACTCGGCAACTTACCTTCCTCCCTTCTATTTAAGGCATTAGCTAGTTGCCCGATTTGAGCTTCTAACCTAGCCATAGATTGAGTATTGGCTTCAAGCTTAGAGATTGATTGAGAGTGAGTTTGCAATAAGCGGGTGTTGGCTTCAAGATTGCTTATCACTCGTTCTTCAAAGCTTTGACTTCTCGGAGGAGGTGGTGGTTGTTGGTAATTAGATCTTTGATTGTACGGTTGAGGATTTGGCCTATAATGAGGCTATTGAGATTGGGAATTAAAAGAATTATGCCCTTGGTGATGGGCGTTGAATGTTACGCATTCTAGCCTCTTAATTTGCATATTTTATTCTCTTAGTGATAGGTTATATGTGATTTTACTCTGTTTTTGTATTTTCTGTCTTTTTCAAGGCCTTAATGATTATTTCAGATAAAACCATGATTTTGGGCTTTTAAAGATGATATCCAAGAAGGTTATATGAAGCCTACATCTAATGGATCCATTCAACTCCATATTTCAACTCAAATCCGTCCAAGGAAGAGGTTCTAGAGAATTACAACTGCTTAAGAAGATTACGGGCCTGAAGCCCAATTCTACACTTAATCCAGTTTTAATCCCGTTTTGGAAAGTGGACTGAAAACCTTATTTTTGAGTGTCAATTAGACTTAATTCCCGAAAAGGTTGAACGAAATTCAATTCTGGACACTTTTGTATCTCACGTAAATTTCGTGAATCGGACTTCTACTGGGTCAAAACTTGGGCCGAAAGTCAGCAAAAAAATCTACCTATTTAGGGCTACGGGAAAACCCTAATTTTCTCCTAATTGGATTAGGACTTTATCTCCTAATTGGATTAGGACTTTATGTATTCTCTTGGGGTATAAAGAGGTGAATTGGAGGTTGTTTTGAGGAGGAAACAAGTGGAGGCCAAGGCAGAGAAGACAGAGACAATCCGGGTTTTATTTATTCATTATGTCTTTTATTATTTTGTTATCTTCTTCTTCTATCATGTGTAACTAAACTCCTCAACTAGGGTTGAGGAGGAAACCTCCATTAATGAAGTGAAGTTCTTTTGTTCATTAATTAATTCTCATGTGTGTGATTTAATTGCTTATGATTTTTGCTTCTTGTGATTAATTATTTTATAATTCTTTCACCATCTATATCATGTATATGTGGTAGTTAGAAAGTATTATAATTAATCTAAGCTTGGGTTTGTATTTCTTAAAAGTGATAATCTTTGATCTTTTGTTTTTCATTAAATTGGATACATAGGATGCTTAAAATTTTACACAAGTGAAGCGAAGGAAAATCTACCTTTTAATATATTTTTCATAGTGCTTTATTGTTAAATCTTGAGTAAGCAATAGATTGATTTCTTGATTGCTGCTCTAACTTTGGGAATTAATAAATGAATATTAGAAACTTCATGGATTTAATGGTGGTGGAATCCAAAACCTTAGTTATTTTCTTTATTTGATTTCAATAGTGTTATTTTATTTATATGTTAGTTTAATTTATCTCAAATCAATCAACTTTTGTTTAAACTAGATTAGTGTTAAATTAATTTGAATTTGTGTTAGTTTTTCTTCTCAAAGCATTCCCTTGAGTTCGACCTCGTTCTTGCCGAACTATACTTTAATAGATTCGTACACTTGCGAGTTATTTAACAATTTTAAAACAACATCAAGTTTTTTGGCGCCGTTGCCGAGGAATTGCAAACAAGAAAACTAATCAAATTTTGATTGATTTAATTCTTCTACTAGTTATAATTTAGTTTTTTTTTTCTTTCTTTCTTTTGTTTTATTATTATCAAAAAAGAAAAAAAAAACTTTCCAATTTTAAATATTTTTACTAGGTTTTTTTAAAAAAAAAAAAAAAAAACTTTTTCTTTATTATTATAGTTTAGTTTTAGTTTTAGTTTTAGTTTTAGTTTTAGTTATTTTATTTTTATTATTATTTTTTTTAGTTTAGTTTTAGTTTTATTTTATTGTTATTGTTTTACCTGATACTTCTTGAATTCTATAGGTGGTATTGTTGAAAATTATTTTTTTCGCATGTTCTTGGGCACTACTTTGGAATCCAAGTAAGTACAATTTTTTTCCTTCCGTTTATTTTTATTTTTATTTTCTTTTCCTTTCTTAGATTAGGAAAACATAGATTTTTGTTTTAGGTTGATAACTTGTGCATGAGAACTCTAGGATAGAATAACTTAGAAATAACCCTAGGGTCACACTTTCTTCAAGTTTATTTTTTATTTTATTTTTAATTTTTTTCTCTATTTAAAGAAAAAAAAAAAGAGAAGAAAGACCACACACTCACTCACTTTTATTTTATATTTTTTATGGTGTGTTTTGTTTGTGCATTTTAATTTAGCATTCTTGCATTAAAATTTTAGTAAGGGCACAAACCCCCAACAAGATAAGGATTGGATTTCATCACCAATTCCTTGCCCAACTAGGTTAAAAATCTCCTTGCATTTGTCTATCCCAAGCCAAATTTAGTTTAAATTTAAAATCAAGTAGACATTGGCCATAGGAATTCACATAGCTTATAGGACCCTCTTGGACAGAGTTAACTTTTGGTAACTCCAGTGAGCACCTTCCAACTTCACAATGTCTAGGAAAGTTCTGAGGAGATTAGTTTTTAAGTGGGACCGTTTGTGACCCCTCCAATCTATCTTAGAAACTTTCCTGGTTGTATTGTTGGTGGGGCTTAACTGGTAATCCTCTAGTTCCTCTGAAAGGGAGTAGAAGCTGTCTAACTAGGTAAGAATTATTTTGGAACTAGTCCAGATAATTATTTAGGAAAATAAAAAAAAAATTAAAAAAAAATTAAAATAGAAATCACTAACCTTGAATTAAATTTGAAAAAAAAAAAAAATTTGCTTGTTTATTTGGTTGGTATTTTTGTGAGTCATTTTAGTTTATGTTAGGTCGTCGATCACTGAATCCAGAGTTGTTTCCATTAGATCTTGAGATTGAGAGAACCTTTCAAAAGGGTGTGAAAAATTCTAGTGTTAGAGATCCTTCTTTGCCCAAGATGGTAGATCCTGTTGAAACTAAATCCCTTAAGGACTATTACACTCCCGTGCATATTACAAACCCATCTTGCATTGTGTTACCTGCTACCCAACAGGGACATTTTGAGATACGGGCAGCAGTAATTAATTTACTGCCCACTTTTAGAGGTCTTAGTTCTGATGACCCATACCTCCATGTTAAGGAATTTCTAGAGATTTGCTCCACACTACAATTTCAACATATTTCTGAGGAGTCAATTAAATTGCGGTTATTTCCATTCTCTTTGAAAGAGAAAGCAAAATCTTGGTTATACTCACTAGAACCCGCGTCTGTCAATTCATGGGATGGGTTATGCACTAAATTCCTTACCAAGTTTTTTCCCATGCACAAAACTAACTCCCTTCGTCGAAATATCATGCAATTTACTCAAAAAGAGGGTGAAGAGTTTTACATATGTTGGGAGAAATTTAATGATATTCTCCTTAAGTGTCCACATCATAGTTTTGCCAAGTGGCAATTAGTTCAATTCTTTTATGAGGGATTGTCACCCTATAATCGTCAACTAATTGAGTCACGAGGTGGGGTAGAATTCATGTCTAAGAATGAGGATGAAGCATGGAAATTTCTTGATACGTTGTCAGAGAACTCTCAACAATGGGAGTACTCAGGGAGGGTTGAAATGAGTGGTCTATCAGTGCTCTCAGAACCCAAAAAGGGAGGAATTTACGAGTTCCGAGAGGAGACCGATTTGAGTGCGAGGATAGCTAGTCTAACTAGGAAAGTAGAGGCTATAGAGATGAGTAAAGGAAGTAATTCTTCTATTCGTGCAGTTAATGAGATGTGTCAATTGTGTGGAAGTTCTTCTCATACGGCACAAACTTGTCCATCTATTGCATCTTTTCATGAGTGTATAGCCGAACAAGCCAATGCACTTAATTCATATAAGAAACCATTTGGCAGCCCCTATTCTGACACATACAATCCTAATTGGAGGAACCACCCTAATTTTTCTTGGAGGCAAGACCAACCTCGGAACAACCAAGGGGTGCAACCTACGCAACCCCAAGGGCAACCACAATTTTCATATCCTTCCATGTCCCAAAATGCCCCTCCGTATGTTCCCCCACCTCAACAAAGACCAACTTTAGAGGATACTCTCCAACAGTTCATGCAACAGACCAGTCAGTCAATTTCTAAGTTAGAAACTCAAATAGGTCAATTAGCCACTGTTGTAGGAGAGAGGGAGAAGGGAAAGTTTCCTAGTCAACCTATGCCTAACCCAAAGGGCCAGTTTCATATTAATGATCAGTCCACTTCTAGTTCACATGAGCAGGTTCAGTCTATCACAATCCTAAGGTCAGGTAGACAAGTTGATAATGGAGTCCAAATGCCTATACATAATGAGAAAATTGAAAAGGACCATGTTAGCAGTTTAGGAAGGGAGGACAAAACTACATCTGAAGTTGAATCAGAAATTCAAGTCCCTAGTCTTGACCCACCATCTCAAATAAGCCCATCAGTTAGAAACTTTGTTCCTACTGTACCATATCCTCAAAGACTTCAAAAGCCTAAGAAGGGGAATCACTATAATGAGATTATGGAAGTGTTTAAGCAAGTCAAAATTAATATTCCATTTCTCGATACGATTCAACAGGTCCCCTCTTATGCAAAATTCTTAAAGGACTTGTGTACGGTCAAACGTGGCTTGCATGTGCACAAGAAAGCCTTCCTCACTGAGCAAGTTAGCTCAATCATCCAACATCGCACTCCACCTAAATTTAAGGATCCTGGATGTCCTACGATTTCATGTACCATAGGTGATCAAAAAATTAAGCAAGCTTTGCTTGACTTGGGTGCGAGTGTCAACTTATTACCTTACTCTGTTTACGAGCAACTAGGTCTTGGTGAGTTGAAACCCACGCAGGTGGTACTCCAATTAGCAGATCGTTCAGTTAAGGTACCTCGTGGTGTTATTGAGGATGTGCTCATTCAGGTTGATAAATTCTTCTTCCCTGTAGACTTTATTGTCTTAGACACTTAACCTGTAGCTAATCCTAATAACCAGATTCCTGTCATCTTAGGTCGTCCATTCCTAGCCACTTCGAATGCTCTAATCAACTGTAGGAATGGTGTTTTGAAACTTTCTTTTGGAAATATATCGGTTGAGCTTAATGTTTTTAACGTAAGCCGATAACCACCAGACTCTGAAGATATTTGCGAGTTAAATTTAATAGAGAGTCTAGTTCAAAATACTTTTATCCATGCAAGTTATAAAGACCCTTTAGAGGCATGCCTAGCTCATTTTGGCTGTGATTTTGATGTTGATAGTGCTTGTGAAGAGGTGAATGCCTTATTGGATTCAGTCCCTCTTATAAACATAGAGAAATGGAATGCTAAGGTGGAACCCCTTCCACCGATTGGGTCTAAAAATGTCTCATCTGTTGAGTCACCACCTAAATTGGATTTGAAAGTTTTACCTGCTGAACTTAAGTATGCTTACTTAGGTCCAAATGATAGTCTACCTGTTATTATTTCTTCTGAGTTGAATAAGGAACATGAGGAAAAACTCTTAGATGTCCTTAGGGAACATAGGTCAGCAATTGGGTGGACTATAGCAGATATTAAAGGTATATGCCCATCTGTGTGCATGCATCGTATTCATCTAGAGGAGAATGCTAAAACTTCTCGTGAAATGCAACGACGGCTTAACCCTAATATGAAAGAGGTTGTTAGAGCAGAAGTTTTGAAATTATTGGATGTGGGTATTATATACCCCATTTCAGATAGCTCTTGGGTTAGCCCTGTTTAAGTCGTACCTAAGAAATCAGGGGTCACAGTAGTAAAAAATAATGCCAATGAGTTAGTGCCTACCCGCATGACCACTGGGTGGCGAGTGTGTATTGACTATCGAAAATTGAACTCGGTCACAAGGAAAGATCATTTTCCTCTTCCTTTTATTGATCAGATGCTTGAGAGATTAGCCGGTCATGCTTATTATTGTTTCCTTGATGGTTATTCTGGTTATAACCAAATTCCTATTGCACCCGAGGATCAAGAGAAAACTACCTTCACTTGCCCTTTTGGGACATTCGCCTATCGACGTATGCCCTTTGGATTATGCAATGCACCCGCTACTTTTCAGCGGTGCATGATTAGTATTTTTTCTGACATGGTAGAACGTTTTCTTGAGGTTTTCATGGATGATTTCTCAGTATTTGGATCATCTTTTGAAGAATGTCTTCATCATCTAAAACTTGTGCTTACTCGTTGTGAGGAGAAGAATCTTGTCTTAAACTGGGAGAAATGTCACTTCATGGTTAAGAAGGGAATTATTTTAGGCCATGTTATTTCAAACAAGGGTATAGAAGTTGATAAGGCTAAGGTTGATTTGATTGCTAATCTTCCACCGCCACGTACAATAAGAGAAATTAGGTCTTTCTTAGGACATGCTGATTTTTATCGTCGGTTCATTAAAGACTTTAGCAATATTTCCAGACCACTTTGTAATTTGCTTGCAAAAGATGTTGCCTTTGTCTTTAATGACGAGTGTTTGAAAGCTTTTGAGAAGCTTAAGACGTTGTTGACTTCAGCCCCTATTATTCAACCACCGAATTGGGATGTGCCTTTTGAGATCATGTGTGATGCATCTGACTATGCAGTTGGAGCTGTGTTAGGACAACGTGTAAATAGGTTACCCCATGTGATATACTATGCTAGTAAGACATTGAATGATGCACAACTAAATTATTCTACCACTGAAAAAGAATTGTTAGCAGTTGTGTTTGCACTAGACAAGTTTTGGTCCTATCTTTTAGGGTCTAAAGTCCTCATATTCTCAGATCATGTTGCGCTTAGATATCTTCTTTCTAAAAAAGATGCTAAACCACGCTTGATTCGTTGGATCTTATTGCTACAAGAGTTTGATTTAGAAATTCGAGATAAGAAAGGATCCGAAAATGTGGTAGCAGATCACTTGTCTAGGCTTATTCTTGAGGCTCCATCTGATTCCATGCCTATTCTTGAATTTTTTCCTGATGAACAACTCTTTGTTGTCTCCCAATTACCTTGGTTCGCCGACATTGTGAACTATCTTGTCACTGGTGAAATGCCTCTACATTGGACTAAACAAGATAAGTCAAAATTTTTAGCTGAGGTTTGCCATTTCTTTTGGGATGATCCATACTTGTTCAAGTATTGTCCTGATCAGATTATTAGGAGATGTGTTCCTAATTGTGACCATAATAGTGTCATCTCCTTTTGTCATGATCATGCATGTGGAGGTCACTTTAGTGCAAAACGGACCGCTGCAAAGATTTTACAGTGTGGATTTTATTGGCCTTCTATCTTTCAAGATTGTCATTCTTATTGTTCAGCATGTGAGCGTTGTCAAAAGTTAGGGAGTATCTCTCGTCGAAATATGATGCCTTTGAACCCAATTTTGATTGTTGAGGTGTTCGATGTTTGGGGCATTAATTTCATGGGACCGTTTCCCAACTCTTTTGGTCATTTGTACATCCTTGTCGCTGTCGATTATGTGTCTAAATGGGTAGAAGCCATTGCATGTAAGACTAATGATCACAAGGTGGTGGTTAAGTTTTTGAAAGATAATGTCTTTTCACGTTTTGGTACACCCCGCGCTATCATTAGTGACGGTGGGAAGCATTTTTGCAATAAGGTTTTCGAAGCATTAATGAAAAAATACTGTGTCACCCATAAAATTGCACTTGCTTATCATCCTCAAACTAGTGGTCAAGTAGAATTGTCCAATAGGGAAATTAAGAAAATTTTGGAAAAAACGGTTAACCCAAATAGGAAAGATTGGTCTTTGAGACTTAGTGATGCATTGTGGGCATACCGTACTGCATTTAAGAATCCCATAGGAATGTCTCCGTACCGAATGGTGTATGGCAAGGCTTGTCATCTTCCTGTTGAGTTAGAACATAGAGCTTTTTGGGCTATTAAGCAACTTAACTTTAACCTTGATAAGGCAGGAGCCCATAGGAAGCTTCAATTGAATGAATTAGAAGAGATTAGGAATGATGCATACCAAAATGCGAAAACATATAAAGACCGTATTAAGGTAATTCATGACAAAACTATTCTTAGGAAAAGTTTTACACCTGGTCAAAAAGTCCTTCTCTATAATTCTCGATTGCATTTATTCCCAGGTAAGTTGAGATCTCGATGGTCTGGTCCATTCATTATTCGTGTTGTTTATCCTTATGGGGCCATTGAGATTGAAAATCCACAAAACGGTGAGGTATTTAAAGTGAATGGTCAGCGTTTGAAATCATTTTTGGAGTTACCGTCTCCGAAAGGTGAGGAAATCCTTCTGGAAGATCCTGTTTATCAGGATTGACCTATTTGGTCATCATTGTACATTATTAATTTTAGGATTTATAGCTCTTACGCTTTTTATTTTTAGTTTGTGTATTTAATTTTCAATTTTTCTTTAAAAAAAAAAAATCATCATGATCCGGTATAGCCGCCCATTCTCTGACTATGTATGTAGTACCAATTCTACAATTTGTGATATGATTGATAAAGTTGATGATTTCTGTTTATTAAAGTCTGGTTTCAATACCCAATACTGTCGAGATTGCTTCAACACAGTATGACTTTAATAAAGAAAGGCAACCCCTTTATACTCTATACGTTAGCGTATCTGGATAATCAATATCTTATCACATATACATCTTGAAAAATTGGGACCCACCAGTTCAAAGAATGGGGAGCAAAGTAGTACCCGTGGTTTTCACGTAAAGATTAGGTTTAAAAAATAAAAAAATAAAAAACTTGTTGTTTTTCCTTTCTGTTTCATATTTATCTTCACCCATGTTATTTCACTTGGTCGTTGGAGTGTAGTCGTTATTTTGACAGGATGTAGCATCCAAGTTTGGGGGAGTGACTTCATTACCTTCATGCTACTGATTTGCCATATTTTCTTGCCGCTACTCTCGTTTTCTGGTACTATCGTTCTACCCCTTCTCTATGCTTTGATTGGGTGTACATTGAGGACAATGTACAGTTTAAGTTTGGGGGTGACGCGATGCCTTATGTGCTTTATTGCAATGGGGGGAGATTTTTAAGAAAATTTTCTTATTTTTAGGACTTTTTGGTTACATTATTTTCATAGTTTGTTTTTTATGTTCTTTTGTTTTGTTTTTAGATAGGATGTTTTTACATTATTCAAGGGATTAATACTCTATGTAGGTGCTTAACTTGCAATTTTTGAATATGTTTTAAATTTTTAGAAACTATGGTTTGAATTAGTGGTTTAAATCATTATTTGCATTGGCATGCCTTGAGGTGATTGGTTTTAGTTTCTTCACATGCACAGGCACATTAGCAAAATCTTATGGGGTATAAACTTTGGCTTTGAGTTGTTGGGTTACAGATATTCTTGATATTAATTAGTATCTCTTGAGAATGAGTTCCGATGATGTGTTACTTGACTTCAAAAGAAAAAAAAAATGAAAAAAAAAAGAGAAGAAAAAAAAAAAAAAAGGTGATGAATAAGCAGATCAATTTGATCCTTTTCATGAGTAACCGGGCCTCTATGCCTCAGGAAGCACGGATCTTTCAGAAAGCTTAATAAATCAAGACATTGCACAACCAATGAAGCAATGAAAAAAAAAAATGAAAAAGTCATGTATGCATGTTGGGAAGTATGAGTTCAATAAGGGGAGCTAGTGAGTTGAAGGGGTATGTGTCTTAATATATTCGGAGCTAGGTAATGCCACATGAGAGGATTGCTAGTTCACTTTTCACGAGGGAGCTAGAATTGGTTACTTTGAGATATGTTGATGTGAATTATGTGTGGGGACCATTACTTTGAATTATGAAATTTGAAAATTTGAAATTATTCTTGAATGCAAGTTTGTAACTATATATTGTAATATTCTTTTTGATTAATGTTTAAACATAAATTTTGAATGTTTGTGGGTAACATTTCTGGAAACCCTCACGAGACTATAACTCGTCCACTAGGGGGAACCTAGGGGTTCAAAGGCTTGTTGCATATGTTAAATGCAATCGTTTCTCCCACGAAAGAGGAGTTGGGTAGTTTAGTTTGTGTTTAGTTAGTTTCCTTTGTTTTAGTTTTATTTTGTTCTATTGCTAAGGGACTAGCAATATGTAAGTTTGGGGGTGTGATGGGCGTTGAATGTTACGCATTCTAGCCTCTTAATTTGCATATTTTATTCTCTTAGTGATAGGTTATATGTGATTTTACTCTGTTTTTGTATTTTCTGTCTTTTTCAGGGCCTTAATGATTATTTCAGATAAAACCATGATTTTGGGCTTTTAAAGATGATATCCAAGAAGGTTATATGAAGCCTACATCTAATGGATCCATTCAACTCCATATTTCAACTCAAATCAGTCCAAGGAAGAGGTTCTAGAGAATTACAACTGCTTAAGAAGATTACGGGCCTGAAGCCCAATTCTACACTTAATCCAGTTTTAATCCCGTTTTGGAAAGTGGACTGAAAACCTTATTTTTGAGTGTCAATTAGACTTAATTCCCGCAAAGGTTGAACGAAATTCAATTCTGGACACTTTTGTATTTCACGTAAATTTCGTGAATCGGACTTCTACTGGGTCAAAACTTGGGCCGAAAGTCAGCAGAAAAATCTACCTATTTAGGGCTGCGGGAAAACCCTAATTTTCTCCTAATTGGATTAGGACTTTATCTCCTAATTGGATTAGGACTTTATGTATTCTCTTGGGGTATAAAGAGGTGAATTGGAGGTTGTTTTGAGGAGGAAACAAGTGGAGGCCAAGGCAGAGAAGACAGAGACAATCCGGGTTTTATTTATTCATTATGTCTTTTATTATTTTGTTATCTTCTTCTTCTATCATGTGTAACTAAACTCCTCAACTAGGGTTGAGGAGGAAACCTCCATTAATGAAGTGAAGTTCTTTTGTTCATTAATTAATTCTCATGTGTGTGATTTAATTGCTTATGATTTTTGCTTCTTGTGATTAATTATTTTATAATTCTTTCACCATCTATATCATGTATATGTGGTAGTTAGAAAGTATTATAATTAATCTAAGCTTGGGTTTGTATTTCTTAAAAGTGATAATCTTTGATCTTTTATTTTTCATTAAATTGGATACATAGGATGCTTAAAATTTTACACAAGTGAAGCGAAGGAAAATCTACCTTTTAATATATTTTTCATAGTGCTTTATTGTTAAATCTTGAGTAAGCAATAGATTGATTTCTTGATTGCTGCTCTAACTTTGGGAATTAATAAATGAATATTAGAAACTTCATGGATTTAATGGTGGTGGAATCCAAAACCTTAGTTATTTTCTTTATTTGATTTCAATAGTGTTATTTTATTTATATGTTAGTTTAATTTATCTCAAATCAATCAACTTTTGTTTAAACTAGATTAGTTTTAAATTAATTTGAATTTGTGTTAGTTTTTCTTCTCAAAGCATTCCCTTGAGTTCGACCTCGTTCTTGCCGAACTATACTTTAATAGATTCGTACACTTGCGAGTTATTTAACAATTTTAAAACAACATCACTTGGAAAGAGGGACTTGCTTCTTGAGGTTTCCATGAAAAAGCCGGATGGTTCTTGTAACCAGGATTGTACGTGTTTGAATATGGATCATTCAATTGTTTAGCGTACAAGACATTCGCTTGCTCTTGAGCATAATCGGGAGATTGCCCGGCAATAGGACAATCTCGCACAAAATGCGAAGTGCTATAGCAAAACGAACACCCCTCCTAATTTTGGACAGATTGGTTTGGAGTAGGCAGCCTATTTTTCATGATTAAATCCATTTTTCGGGACAAGGCTTCTACTTGCATGGCTACCTCATCTACCCGTGAAATCTCATGCACTCCTCTACAAGGTTGGGTGGCCTTCCCTTTCCTAGTGGAGGAGCGTTGAGCTGAATTGTTGCTTAGGGTTTGAAAAAGTTTCCATGCCTCATCGGGGCTTTTCAAAAGGTACCCACCCCCACACGCGGAGTCTATCATTTGTCTATGTTGCTCACTCACCCCATCATAAAAACTTTGCACTAGTTGCCATTTTGGGACAGCATGATGCGGACAAGATTTTAAAAGATCTTTTAACCTTTCCCACGTCTCATGGAATTGTTCTTGGTCAATTTGGGTGAATCCGGTGATTGCTCGCCGAATATCACTTGTCTTACCCATTGGGAAGTATTTTTTTAAGAACTCTATTTGCATCTCCGCCCAAGAATGGATTGAGTTGGGTTCTAGGGAATTGAACCAACTTCTAGCCTTATCTTTTAGGGAAAAGGGGAACATACGTAGCTTTAGATCATCCTCCGTAAAGTGTGGTACACGAATGGTGGAACACACGGAAAGGAAGTAATCTAAGTGCCGGTATGGATCCTCATTAGGGAGACCGTGGAAGCTATTAAGAAGATTGATGGTGGAGGACTTTATTTCGAATTGACTTGCCGCTACATCCGAAAATTGAATACATGAAGGTACTTCAAATGTAGTCGGAAGGTAAAAGTCCATAAGCAACTCTCCTTGAGGAGGTGGTGGTGGAGGTGGTTGTTCATGATTAAAAGGAGGTAGACCGGGAGGTTGTCTCTCATTTGGATCCATGTTTTCAGTCCTAGGCAAAATAGGGTCCCTAGAGGTTCCTCTACGTTGTCTAAGTGTTCGTTCAAGTTCACTATTACAAGGAAGCAAAGGAAGTGACAATGACCGTCTACCTAGCATGCATTAACAATTGAACAACACCTCTATACACAAAGTAGCAATAATATATACAAAAGAATGTGAATGAACTCAAACCACCAATTTTTGAAGTTATACTCACAAAGGGTTCCAATTTGAATTCTTCTAGATGCCCGCTATGTGGTATACCTAAAATCAAGAAGTGAGAGATATAAGAACAAGATATATACAAAAAAAGAATGAAAGAATTTCTAGCCTAAGAATTAAACCAGATTTAATCTTCCAATGGCGACAATTAAACCGTAGTCCCCGGCAACGGCGCCAAAATTTTGATGTGGTCGGAACTAAATTATATTGTAAGCTTAATTTTGCCCTTTTTATCAAAATATAATTTAACCACTCGCAAGAGCACGAATCTTTGTAGATAAGGTTCTATATGGAGGGTATCGATCCCACGAGGACTAGTCGCAATTGTCTTACGGGAAGATTAATTCTACTTTAATTCTAAAAATAGATTTTTGGTTTTGTGTTTAAAAACTATTGCATAAATGAAATGACAAAAAAATTAAAGAGTAAAGTTGGGAGAGAGAACTAGGGTTGGTTTCCACCACTAGCCATTCACATGTTCATAAGTGTAGCAAGCATGGGATTTATTAATTAAATGCCTAACAATGTCATTAGGCTTGTGACCTCAATGACATATCAAAAGATCAATGTGTGTGCTAACCTATCATAATCCATCTTCAACAAGCATAGCTCTTCAACCTAACTAACTACCTAATTACTCTACTCTCTAAGTGAACACTACATGCATCCAAACTACCTTGTCTTGGCATGGTCTATACAAATTTACATCACACATTCAATTAAATACCATTATCTAGCCATCATTTGCACTTCTTGTGGAATATGCAAATGTTGTTCATTCAAGTGACAAAATCTACTCTAAGACAAGAATAAATTCCATATCAAATGAATATATAAAAGAGATGTATTTATGTACATAATCACTAGGCTAAATAATCAACATTTAAGTATAAATCCCAAGAGCTACAAAGATGAACAAGTTTACATGGCTAGGGGTTGAAACCAACACCCTAGTAGAAGAGTTAGTTGCTCATGGTTGCCTTGCACCCTTCCATTGATGAAGAGAATGAAGCTTCTTGGTCTGGTTCAGCTCTCTCTCTTCCTCTCCCGAAGGTCTCTCCTCTGATATTCTAGTGTGTCTTGAGAGATATATGAGATATGAGAGATATGGCCCTTTTTGTGTGCTTTTTGGCTTCTTTTTCAACCTTGGGCCCACCATATATATATATATATCATTATATATATCTGTTGTATCAAGAAGGCCCCCAAAAGTCTTGTTCAAGTCAGACAATCCCCCTAAGTCGTGCAAAAAGGGGGATTTTGTTGCAAGTGGGAGAGCAGGTGAGCAAGTGGCCAAGTGGGCTCTGCAGAATTTCGATTGATCGAAATTGAATTTTGATTGATCGAGATTTCGATCAATCGAAATGAGATCTCGATCAATCGAGATTTCGATTAATCGAAATCAACATCTCGATTGTTCGAGATGCCTTGGCTGCATTTCCTGATTTCTTCTCTTGATTGCAGAAAGCTTCCAACTTTGCTCCATTTACTCCAATACCTGCAAAACATCAAAAACACAAAAATACCGTAAACATATCTCGGTAAACGCAAAAACGGAACCAACGTATGCAATAAAGAGGGTTCAAATGCATAGAATTGAACACTTATCACTGCTCTTGAGGTTATGAGTTTCTATACATGATAGGGTACTTGAGGTACATGTGAGATTCTTAAAAAGTTACAGACTTTAGGATGATCATTGTAGTGCTGTCATTTAGACGCAGTTTTGTTTACTAACATATTAGTTGGAGGATCGGTCTCATATGGATGTAGTTTTATCTATTGACCTATCCATTGTTGAGGCCCTTATCATTTAGACATAGTTTTGTCTATTGACATAGGTGATGGTGACCCGGGATGCAGTCTTGTCCATTGTCACATTTGTGGTGGTGTTGTTGCTTAGACGCAATTTTATCTATTAACACATCAGTTGAGATTCTTTTCATGTAAGTGCATTTTTGTCTATTGACAAGGTGGTAGTGACTCTGGGCATAATTTTAGTAATTGTCCCATTTGAGTGGTGTTGTAATTTAGATGCAGTTTTGTCTATTGGCACGTCAATTGAGGATTAGAGTTGTATGGATGCAGTTTTGTCAATCGACCCAATCATTGTCATTTAGTCATAATTTTATCTATTGACACAGGTGATGGTGACCCTGGATGCAGTCTTGTCCATTGTAACATTTGTGGTTGGTGTTGTTGCTTAGACGTAGATTCATCTATTGGCACATTAGTGGTGGGGGACGCAGTTTTATCTATTGGCCTATCTATTGTTGTTGGTTGTCGTCACTATAGATGCAGTTTTGTTGTTATTAAGACGCAACTTTGTTTATTGACATACTTGTTGATGTGAGATTTTCATCATGAGAGACAATTTAGTCTATGGATGTATCATTATGGGTAGTGTGACCTTGGGAGATTGAGTTTTGATTAACATATGAAATCTAAGTCAATTTTGGGACATGACTAGTTTATATGTCATGGGAAGATGACGGTGATAATACCATCGATTTGTCTTGGTTAGTTGTTAGTCGTGGAACAGAATTGATATGTGAGCAGCAAAATTTCTGCAGATTTTGTTTTCATGTGAACCGTACCTTATGGAATTAGTGAGAGTGAAATGATCCATAGATCAATTACGAGACTATGAGAGTAACAATTCTATACATTTTGAAAAGGTGATCGAACTAGTTAAGGATTAAGTTATTAATCCATGGAAAATGTTGGCCTTAGGCATGTATGAGATATGTAAGTTTGGATTGTGAACATGGCATTATCTTGTGAAAGAAATTAGGAAATTGTGATTCAAGGAGGATGAATTAGTAGAAAGGAGTGCATAAACATACTTTTGCTAATTGGAAAGTGAATTGGTTGTGATTTTATCTTCCTGAACTTTGTTTGGGAGATAATTGTGGCCGTGGTAGTTATTGTGTGGTGATTGTACTACAATTTTGGAGATGTCTGGACATCATTTAAAAAATGCCAGTAGTTGGATATTTTGTGGAAAGTAGAGTGAAGTTGTGTGGCATGAAAACTAAAATCTTTTTGCTCAAGGAATGAAAGTCGTGTGTTGGATAATGGCAAGTTTATAACTATTAGCAGTGATATAAAGAAATTTAGGAAATTCATTTAAGGTTTAGTGATAACACTCTGAGACTCGGAGTATGTTTCTAATTTCGAGGATGAAATTCTTTGAAGGTGGGGAGGTTGTAGAGTCCGGAACCAAGTTTGACCGATTTTCAAAATTTTCATCATTTTCACTATAAATGTGTTTTAAATGATGTTTTAGATGTTTTGAGAGTGGGAAATATGTTATGAGATTTTTGGAAGTTTTCAAAACATTTGAAAAAGTTTGACTTTTTGGTCAATGAGAGCCTCGGGATGAGGTTTAACGAGTCTAGGAATTTTGAAAAAATTTTGGAAAAATTTATTTTTGGCTATGGACTATACAAAATGTTTAAAGTGTTAAGAAAGTGATTTAAAGACCAACGGAGTTTTCGAAATCAAAAACGGAGGTCAGGAGGGTACATTAAGTGGCGCGGGGATAAAACGGTCATTTTGCGCTCCTAGGAGTGAGATAAATATCTCAAGGGTCTGAGATATTTCATTTCTACAGATCTCTCTCTCTCTCTCTCTCTCTCTCTCTAACTCACCCACTTCATCTCTATCCATTCTCTCTAGATTTTGGAGGCTTTAAGTTATGATTGGAGGTAGTCGAATAAGGAAAGTGTGTAGGAGGCATCAAAAGCTTCGGTTTGAACTGATCAAAGTCTGCATTTCATGAAGTTAAAAATGCTAGAATTTTCAAAGTTGGATTCCAAGTTAAGATTTGAGGTAGGGTGTCTTCTCCTTCCTTTCATCGGTTCTCTAGGACCTTTTGTGATATATGGTAGTGTTAGCATGACTTAGGAAGGTCGAAGGTATTTTCTTGATTTTCTTTGATATTTAAACATGCTAAGAATGCTCTTTGTATGATTTATGTGGTGTAAGAAAAACATGTTTGTCCTATGCATGTTAAAAATTGAGTTTTGTGGTTATATGTGAGATGTATGATGTAGGTGACTTGTGTGAATGTTATATATGAAAGATTGTGTGTTAACATGCTAGCTATTACTTAATGATATTTTTCATATGTTATGACTTTCATATGTTATGACTGTAGGTTGAGAAGCATGAGGTTCATTAGGCTTATCTTGAACCATGACTTGAATTATGTGAGCTTAAATGACATATGTTGAAACATGCATCAAAGGAATGATTTTTTATGTTAATGCATTTGGTGATTGTAGTGGGTGAAAATGCATGCAATATTATGCATACGTTATGATTGCTTAACATAGGTTTCTCTTGGTGGAAAGTGGGATGGTTGTAGGAAATAGAATGAATATTAAGGAAGTTAGACTATGAGAATGGATGCACACGGAAGGTGTGATGAGCTAATATTTTCAATTGGTGGAAAACAGACTCCTCTTCTTCAATTGACAGTTTTCAATTGAAGAGGAACCGTAGTGACAATCTTGAGTTTGATGGGTGTCAACATGTGATAATCTTGATGGTTATGAAAATCTTGGGTTATGAGGTTGAAAGGATTTCAATTTTTACATTTAGAGAATTTGTGGAGTTGAATACTTGGGGTTAGATTGACTATAGTTCATGAATTGTGAATTCATGTAAAGATTGTGGTTTGTGAAATTGAGAGGCTTACTATGTTGTTTCATGTTCATGTATGGTTGATTAAGTAATTGATATTTGTTACATTGTTACGTTGTTGATAACATGAGTATTGATCTTGCCATGTAGCGTAGGAATGATATGAGACATATCATGTAGGTCAGCGTCGAGTCGATGCTTAGGTGGGTTTGGTCATCTCTACTGAGTCGCCGTGGTGCTCACCCTTTTTTCTCCAAACATTTTTATAGGTTAGGAACCAATGGTGGATGAGGCATGATTGACTTGATGGACTTTTGAATTTCCTTTGGATTTTTGATCCCTTTTTCTATGTAGAAAGATGTCCATGCTGGCTTGTGGCATGTGGACTAAGTTGAAAGTATTGTAATTTGGTTGAACTATGTTAGTATGCTCTTGTTTCAATTGTAGTGACTTTATATATGTGGATCACATGTGACTTTTGGATTTGAATGGAAAGATGTTGGTTTCTTTTCCGTTATGTATAGCCTTTGGATATGAATCTTGGGGTGTGGTGATCATGGGTGTGATTTAATACTTAGAATGATGTATAGTGATGTTTTTATCATTTTTACATGTTATGGATGATGTTTTATAATTTTTAGGCTTTTTAGAGAAGTTTTGGAGCCCATAAGTTGGAAATTTTGCTCAACATGTAAAATTTCAATAGATGTTCGATGCATGTTTGATACATGTTCGATGCATCGAAATTTCAATTGATGAAACTTGCCATTTTGATGCATTGAAATCACTATTCACAGAATGTTCCAAAATTTGCCCAAACTTCAATCGGGCATAACTTCTTCATTTTAAATCGAAATTGAGTGTATTTTTTTTGAAGTAGAGTTTTTTGAATCCTCTATCCAATGATGAAGGTTTCAGTTTCAAGTTCCTGTCACACGAGGAGTTGAGTTCTGGAATTGAAGGGTTATGTAAGTGTGGCTTGATGTGGGGCACATGAGGTTGGTTGTGGTTGAGGTTGAGTTAGCACATCCTTGTGCAAGAAAATAGTTAAGCTTCTACAGTATTTAAGAGTGAAGAGAGTTCCTTAGGGATTAATAGATGAGTTCACCTTCGATTTTCGGAGAACGAAAATTAGGGTGTGACAACATAATATCAGAACGCGGTACCATTGTGGTTGGAGTGTGAATGATTAGCCCAGTTATCTTCAATTTCTAGAGATCAAAAATCTGGGTGTGACAACAGATTTACCTCCCTCGTACACTGATACGAGGTAAGAGAAATCCTTAATTCCTCCTCAATTCATAGCACACTAACGGCCTTTGTGATTTGTTCTAACCAATCTTTTGCAGCCATTAGATTCGGCTGACCTGAAAACATTGGAGGACTTGTAAAGCTTGGGCCTATTTTTAGCCATTTTTCTTTTTTCGTCATCATTTATACCAAGCCTATTTTTGGCCTTTTTTTTCTTTATCATTTATTATTTTAATTGATTATAAATGATGGTATGAATGTTTTAAATATGAAAACCTTGATTGGGGATTAGTTTAGTGGTCTTGGAAAATTTTGAAATCGTTTGACTCAATTTAAGATTTTGACGTTGGTCCGAGATGCGGATTGGGTGGGCCTAACAATTGGATATTTTTTCAAAAAAGATTATTTTTAGTTTTAGACCATTTTAAATGTTTTAAGAGAAAATGAATTAATTTCAGAGCCATAACTACTTTTTGAATTGAGAACGGAGCTCGGGAAGTTCTTACATTAGAAGGACATTTTTGTCATTTTAAGGTGAGATTTGGAAGGTACCGATGAAGGAAAGTTCATTCTACGCGGTGTGGGCTTGTTTTTGAGCGAACAAAGTGTAATTTGGGCAAAGTTAATTTGGTGGAAATTTGGAATTTTGTTTGAATACTCTTCCAAATCGAGGTAGGGATCTCTAACCTATGAATTTTGAGATTTTGGTGAGTTGGTTGGATGCTTAGGGCATACAACTAGGGTTTTGTGTGTATATATGTTTATTTTGTATGCAAAAGCATGCATTAATGCGGTGTTTAAATAATTTCAAAAGATAGAAAGCATGATTATACGTGTATATGCCTTATGTGAAATAATTAAGGGCATAACGTATGGGAAATTGGGGGCAAGGGTTCGTTGGTGTACTTTTGTGAAATATGATACCATGTGTTTGATAATATGTCGAAGTGAGATTATGAATGCATGCTTTATTTGCTAAGTGCAATGACATGAAGGCATGTGAAAATGAGCATATATATGGATGAAATGTTCATGCATGACACATACATAGTGGGGGTGTATGTGGGAGGATTGCAGAAGACATCTTGGATGGACCGAAACATGGATTCCAAATGTTAACTGGGTGGTCTTGGGTGTAACTTGACCGAATGGGCCTTCATTGAAGTTCAGGGCTTTTTGGTTCTGTGTGAGACATGGGAAGAGCATGAATGCATGGTATAGTGAATACATTCATAGTATGGTTGATAGCGTGTAATATTTGATGTATGTTGATTCTTTTCTTAGGGTGTGTGTGTGTGAATTCACGGGACCTTAGGAAACATTTTTTAGGGATTTCTACTGAACATGCAGCGGCTCATCCCACATTTATTATATAAACATTTTAGGTCATGGTAAGGAAGTAGCCGACCATTAGCAACCATAGTAGTTTGTAGCAATATGTTGATTCTTTTCTTCGGGTATGTGTGTGTGAATTCACGGGACCTTAGGGAACATGTTTTAGGAATTTCTACTGAGCATGCAACATCTCATCCCAGATTTATTATATAAACATTTTAGATCATGGCAAGGAAGTAGCCGACTATCAGCAACCTTAGTAGTTTAGAGCATAGACGTGTTTTGTGAAGTTTTAGATACTTTATATAAAGCATGTCCGAAATGTGATCTAAATACTTTTGATTGTATGTAAATGATTATACAATTAATAACATGTAATATCTGATGCATGTTGATTCTTTTCTTGGGGTGTGTGTGTGTATTCATGAGACCTTAGGGAACATGTTTTAGGAATTTCTACTGAGCATGCAAAAGCTCATCCCACATTTATTATATATATATTTCAAGCTATGGCAAGGAAGTAGCCGACTGTCACCAACCTTGAGTGGTTTGGAGCATGGTGTGTTTTAAGAACTTTTAGATATTTTGTATAAAGCATGTTTGGAATGTGGACTAAATGATTTTGATTGTATGAAAATGATTATACAATTGGGGATGTGATATGTATTTCTTTTGATATCTAAACCTTGAATGACTATAGTATCAATTTTAATGCATGTATGCCGGACATGGATCTGTTTTGAATGTGGTTTTATGTTTCATTATTGTAATAGCATGCTATGGACATTAGTGGATAAGTGTATAATTGTGGAGAATGTATGTCAAGGATGATGGATGAAGTAGGTGTAAAATTGTCTAAGGGAATAAATTGCGAAATTGCTACCTGGGGAGCTACGATGGATCGTAATACGCATTACAATATATCACAATCCCATAATGAATCGTAGGTTGTATTATGATATATCGTAGACTTGAGGAAGTTTGGTTGCCAAATCCCATACATTTCGATACATGTTACGACGGATGCACGATGTTTTGTAACTTCACGATGTATCATAATCTCCATTACGATGTATCGTAGAGTTACGATGGATCATAGCCTGTGTTACAATTGATCGTAACTCCTAATGGTGAGTTAAGCCAAGTTGATTGAATAATTTTGATTGGTGATCATTGAAACTCCCATTAGCAAAGATGGCTTAGGATATGATTACATGATAATTTATGAGATTACGATTCCACAAGTGTGAGACTAGAGATTGATTTGTCAGATAGGATTTTCGGGTGGGAAATGGATATCGTGATAGAAAGGGTTCCGCGATAAATGATGATCTCAGTGGTCCAGATCATAGCCGAGGGTGTTGAACATGATTTGAAATTGGCAGATTGGTATAGGGTTATTGCGCACTGATTGGGCTAGTGTGACACCTCACGACTTAGAGTTTGGGCTCAGACCGAGGGCATTCTAGTGGCTCAAATTTTGGGATGTGAAAACTTGGTATCAGAGCACCTAGGTTTGAGTACCTAAGAACAAAAGGTAAACGACAAACAATGAGTTGATTGGTAGCTTGTTGTTAGAGCTAGCTAGGTTTGGATACCTAAGGAAAAGGTTGAGTCATGTATGGATTCAGAATGGTTAGAGTCTATTGGTTCGAAAACCTAAGGACGACAAGTAGAACCGATTAAGTTAATTTGAGACTTGAAGTGCACAGGTTATGTAGTTATATGATAATATGTTTATATATTGTGCGTTTATGTGGTAACATACCTATGTGTTAATTGTTGTACAATGACATGGTTATATGCTATATGTTATGTAATATCATGCTTATGTGATAACATTTGTAAATGTTTGTTTAATGCGTATAACATGTTAAGTGGATAGTTTGAGAAATTTAATTATGATTAATCGATCTCTTAGACATATGTGTTGTATTATGTCTACTAGGGAGGATAGACAAGAGGAAAAGGAGGCTTGGAAATAGAGTAAGAATTTTGGTGATTCCTCTGAGGAGCAAGCAAAGAAGAAGCAAAAATGTGGTCCTTTACAAATAGTGGGTTGAATGGGGTAGTAGATAACCCCTATGCCATTGGAATGGATAGGGCATAATGAACATGTTTTCGATGTCGACAACTGGCGCATTATAGGGTTAATTGCCCTATGCATCTTAGTTTGAGACTTTGCTTTGGATGTGGTCTGTCTGGACATAGAGCTAGGCATTGTCCACAATGAGGCAGGGGTGTTAAGAGTGGGCAAGGTTCATAGCAAAGGTCGACTTAGCTTACATTGGCGCAAAGGTCGGGTTAGCCTGCAATGGCACCAATAGGTTTTGGGACATTACTCCCACCAAAACTAGCTGTAATTACTGGGGGTGTATGACTTATTGGAGTCCTTCCCCAGGCGTGCCTATGTAGCAATCTGGTTTTTGTGATGGTGGAGAGCAAGAGCACAAGGTTCAAGGCGTGATGAATGCCATTACTTTTACAGAGCTTTTTGCTGAACCTTTAGTGGTTTGAGGTATATTTTTGGGTAATACTTTATAGGTATGTGATTTTGTTTATAGTGATGCATCCTTTTATTATTGTATCATTTGCACAAGCATTGGAACTATAGGTTAGTCGATTGTATAGAATTGTTGGTGATAATATATCAATTGGTGGTAAAGTGAGTATAGACAAGGAGTGTTAGGGATGTGCTATTGGAATAGCCGTACAGACACTTAGTTTTGATTTCATCTTCTTTTTGAGATTGGAGATGGATGGATGTGTATGTTAGAGAGAAAAGTGTTTTAGTTATATGAAATGGATTATGAGGTAAGTGGTAAATGTTAGACACGATGTTTGAGTGGATGATGAGTGGTACAGTGGGGAGAGTTCAGATAGATAGTATCAGATTTTAAAGAAGATAATGGGATATGATTATTTTCTAAAATAATTGGTAAGGCAATTGATGTATTTGATAGTATTGTGAAATCGGTAGGGCATAAGACCCTAAATGTGGAATTGGATTCAATTACATGTATAGTCTATGAAATTGGACAGAATGGTGTGGCTTGTTTTGATAAGTGCACGGGAAATTGTGTTGCTTGATTTATCAAGTGCATAAGAACTATGTGGTTTGCTTGGAAAGTGAATGAAATTATGGATTACACCCGGAATGGTGTGCTTGTGTGGTAAAATATCTTTTCACCATGACAGATTATGGTGAGTAAGATAGTTGGTTAAGAGAAATTTGAGAACCTTGGATAGAGGTTGACCAGTTTTTGATTGGAAAATGTGAAATACACTGATGATGCTAAGTTCCAATAATGAGACAGGTGTTGTGAGTGTAGCACCTTGTATGGTGTACAAGAGCATTAAGGGTGAAATAGATCTCTTTAGGATTTGAGAGGAGTACGTATCTGAAGTTAAAAGTTGTGAGATATAGTACGCATATGTATATGGTGATAATGTTGTGGAGTTTTATGTGGATAGATGTACCAGAGGACTGGTCCTCGGTGATAGAAATATGTCAGTGGTTTATAGTTTAAGGAATGTGACACTGATTTATACAAGTACATTAGGTTGCATATCATGAGTTATGTGTTGCAATTAATAAAGCATAATAATTCTTATATGCTACAGACGATATGTTATATGCTATGGTTTGAGCATATTTAATGTGGTTATGCCTAGTTTTTCAGTTTTCTAGTTTTAAGGATCTGGTAGACCTAAACGGAGATTTGAATATAGGTTTATTAATGAGGTTTGGAATGTGCAGGTTATACTAGACTCATGTTATGTGAGCCTAGGGTTATTGGGAAAGGTTTGGAGTACCTTAGTGTTATTACATATTGAGATTGTAGAGATGATTTATATTTTGGTATATTAGTCCTTGTAGATATTTAGGGACTTGATATATGTGGTCCATGACTTTTATTTCAGGATGGGCAGTTAGGATCGAGAGTGTGAAGGACAAGAAAGACATATTGTTGGAGATGGGCTAGTGAGGGGAAACGGCCCGGACGGATATTTTTTTTTTATTAGCACTTCATTTACAAGATGTTTGTTCCATATAGTGGTTGAGTTGACTTGTGGGTATTAACAAGCAAAGATTGAAATATTGAGATTTTTTTAGTGTGGATGATTTCGAGTCATATGTTGGTATAGTTTAGTAAGGATATTTACCTTGGGTTACAGTTTTGGATAGGAAGATATGGTGCTTATCACAATGTTCATGAGAATAAGAGTAGGTTAGTTTTGAACCATTCTTGTTGTAGAGACTAGGTCTAATTTTGACCAGTTTTCATTTTATTCATCAGTTTTGCCATAAATGCATTTTAAATAATGTTTAGCATGTTTTAAGTATTAGAAACATGTTTACGAACTTGTTTAGAGGTTCTAAAATTTTTGGGAGTGTTTAGCGAGGCTCGAGACGCGGGTCGGGAGGGCACCAGAATCTGAAAAAAAATTAAAAAATATTTATTTTTGATTTTATACCAAATGAAATGTTTAAAGAGTTAAGGAAGTGATTTCAGAGCCGTAGCCGCTTTCGAAATCAAAAACGGAGGTCGGAAGAGTATGTTAAGTGACCTGGGGGCATTTTGGTCATTTCAAAGCCTAGATACTTTAAATATCTATATTGTAGAGATTATATCACTCTCTCTTGACCAAAACACATGCCCATCTCTCTCTCTTCTCTCCCACTTCATCTATCTTCCTTTTCTCTTCATTTCAGAGGTTGTAAGCTTAGATTCGGGATTTGTGAGTGAAAGACAACTTGTAGCATGGGGGTGAGGCGATGCCTTTGATGTGCTTTATTCCAAATGGGGGAAATTTTTTATGAAATTCTTCTTGTTTTAAGACTTTTTGTTTATTTTCTTTTTATATTTTTTTTTAGTTATTTTATTTTGTTTTGTTTTTAGATAGGATGTTTTTACATTATTCCAGGGATTAATACTTTATGTAGTTGCTTAATTTGCACTTTTTGAGTATTTTTTAAATTTTTAGAAGCTGTGGTTTGATTTAGTATTTTTAATCATGGTTTGCTTTAACATGCCTTGGAGTGATTGGTTTTAGTTTCCTCACATACACAAACACACTAGCATAATCTTGTGAGGTATAAAATTTGGCTCTGAGTTAGTGTTACATATGCTTGATATTATTTTGTATCCCTTTAGAATGAGTACCGATGATGTGCTTTACTTGAAAAAGAATACGTGATGAGTAGCAAATCAATTTGATCATTTACATGAGTAACTGGGCCTCTATTCTTCAGGAAGAACGGAGTGTTCGCGTCAAAAGTGAAGGGGTGAGAAAAGATGAGCATTGGTTGTCTTGATCTGTAGCCTGGTTAATTCGAGTAATTAGGTTCTTTGAGGCGTCTTAACACCTAGTGCCCTAAAGCCATCAGGTTTGGGAGCCAGTGACTAAAAGCTTGCTACATGGATCTTTCAGAAAGCTTAATAGACCAAAAGATTGTACAACCTATAAAGTAATGAAAAAATAAAGAAAAAGTCATGTATTCATGTTTGGAAGTATGATTTCAATAAAGGGAGCTAGTGAGTTGAAGGGGTATGTGACTTAATATATTCGGAGTTGGGTTACGCTACATAAGATGACCGCTAGTTCACTTTTCAAGAGGGAGCTAGAGTTGGTTATTTTGAGATATGATGATGTGAATTATGTATGGGGACTATTGCTTTGAATTATGGAATTTGAAATTTTGAAATTATTCTTGAATGCAAGTTGGTAACTATTTATTGTAGTCCTATTCTTGATTAATGTTGAAACAGAAATTTTGAATGTTTGTGGGTAACCTTTCTGGAAACCCTCACTAGACTATAACTCATCCACTTGGGGGAACCTAGGGGTTCAAAGGCTTGTTACATATGCTAAATGCAATCATTTCTCTCTTGAACGAGGAGTTGGGTAGTTTAGTTAGTGTTTAGTTGGTTTCCTTTTTTAGTTTTATTTTATTCTATTGTTAAGGGACTAGCAATATGTAAGTTTGGGGTTGTGATCGGCGTTGAATGTTGCGCATTCTAGCCTCTTAATTTACATATTTTATTGTCATAGTTATAGATTATTTATAATTTTACTTCAATTTTGTGTTTTCTGTATTTTTCGGGCCTTAATGATTTTTCAGTTAAAACCATGATTTTGGGGCATTTAAAGATGACATCCAAGTGGGTTAGATGAAGCATACATCAAGAGTATCCATTCAACTCTATATTTCAATTCAAATCAGCCCAAGGAAGAGGTCCAAAAGAATTATAACTGCTTAAGGAGATTATGGGCCTGAAGTCCAATTCTGCACTTAATACAATTTTAATTATGTTTTGGAAAACAACCCGAAACTCATATGTTCAAGCATCAATTCGACTTAATGCTCGCATAGGTTGAACGAAATTTGATTCTGAAAGCTTTTGTATTTCACGAACATTCCGTGAATCGGACTTCTAGTGGGTCAAAAGTTTGGCTGAACGTTAGTAGAAAAATTCACCTGTTTTGTGTTGTGGGAAACCCTAATTATCTCTTTATTGGGTTAGGACTTTATGTATTCTCTTGGGGCTTTAAAAGTGATGAATTAGGAGTCTTAGACACTTTTGGAGACTTTTGGATAGAATTTTCAGAGCTTTGGAGTCAAGAACCATTGGAGAATGAAGTCATGCGTGTATTCTATGAATATGACGCCTTCTTCCTCAACAGTTGAAGCTTGTTCTTCTACCATGAGTGGCTAGCTCATCCACTAGGGTTTTGATGTAGCCCTAACTAAACATCAATGGTTTGATTGTTCTAATTGTTGGGGATTTTTGTATTCATGCATAGATTTTGTAATTTAGAGGATTCTTCTTATAGAATTGAGAAATAAAGTCTTATAAATTCAGTTTCAATGACTTCTATCTTGTCTTAGATACTTCATTATTTTTATTGAACTCAATCTCTCTTATTTTCTATGATTATGAGCATGATTATTACACAATATTTTTCACTGAATATCTCATTAAAAGCTTTAATGGATTATTCCTAGAGAAGATAGGCCATACTATACCCTAGAGTAGAGTAGTTAGGCAGATGACCGATGACAATCGAAGATAGTCCATAACTAAGCCTTAATCATATGTTATGTTCTTGATGGATGAAGGTGAGCTTGTAGCCACCAACACCACTTATGCAAGATATAATTTTCCATAGTTAGTTCAGTTGGCCATTGATTGTGAAGTTAGTGGTGAAATCAACAACTCTAGATTTATATCATACTTTTTACACTCCTTAGTTTCTCTTACTTCTGTTTAATTGCTTCTCTAGTTAATTTAGATATAAAAATTAGAATTCTTTTCTTTAAAATTTAATTAGAATTAATTCCATGTACCAACTCATTCAAACCACAGTCCTTGAGGTTTGACACACCTTTCAATAGCCCTGTTCTGCAAGGAATTCATTCTATTGCGAAGTGTGGTAGTTTAATTGATACACTTACCAATGAATCAGTTTCATCCTCGTCGGCATCAACGGAATTGTGTTTCGTCTTTGCTGATCTTAAAATTTTTTTTGGTTCATCTCGATTCGTCGTCGTCAACCCAAACAGAACCTTCGGTTCATCATGATGGTATAGTCATTATAATTCTATTTTTTTCTTTTCACACATCACAGGCACATAAATAGTTAATCTATTACATATGTATATGCACACTTTTATAGGTGCACTTGTTAGGACTTTGTTGTTAACACACTCTCGCAGGCACATTGGTTGTGGATTTCTTCTTGACACACACTCATCATAGGCACACATGTTTTTGTGTTATATGTTCTTGAAATCTTTGTTTTGATCATCTTTGATGCTTCAAAATTGATATATATACAGTTTTGTGTGTTTCATGTTTTCTGTAAACACGATTTCTGATGCTTTAAAATTGATAGATATAAATATATATATAAATAGTTGTGTTTCGTGTCTCCTATAAACATGATTTATGATGTTCAGAAATCAATATATATATAGCTCCGTGTGTTTCTTGTTTTCTGCAAACATGATTTCTGATATTCTGAAATCTATTATAAAAATAATTGTTTCCGAAATCATATTGCTGAGTTGTTGTTGCTGATTTGAGGTTGAAATTTTTGAGTGCTATAATATGTTTTTAGAATCATATTGCTATTGTTTTCAAAATTTGATTTAGCCTCTTGAAATCTGAACTATATTGTTGTTGTAATCTATTTTCTGAATTATGTTTACTAGCTGTCTAAATATTATGTTTTTGAACTATAACTTTGCTGTCCAAAAATTCTGTTAATTGCTGTCTTGGAGAAAGTTAAATGCATAAATATTTGAGGTGTTAAATTTCTATATAGCTGCCATTTGAAATGTTAAATCATACATGTTGCTGAATTGCTGCTTCCTGAAAATTGTCTTTGTTGAAAAGTACTTGCTGTTAGAAGTTTCACTTTGATGAATACTATCACTTGCTACTACAAGTATTAATGTGCTGAATATTATTATTTGTTGCTAGAAGTTTTTTTTAATATGCTGATTTACTGAACTCATGTTGCTGATTTACAGAATTCACATTGCTGATTAATTGAACTCATATTGTTGTTTTTGAGAATTCAATAGTGCTAATTTGAGATTTATATGTTGTTGTTTTGAGATTTACATAGTGCTAATTTGAGATTTTTATGTTCCTGATTTGATATTTCTATAGTGCTATTTTGGGACTTTTATGTTGCTAATCTGAAATTTACTATGATGATTTGCTAAATTTATATGCTGATCGCTGAATTTATTTTGCTGATTTGTTAAATTGTGTTCATGCTATTTGTCTTTTGAGTTGCAAACTGCTATACTTGTATTCAAAGTTTTTGTGCTACTAAATTCTATTCTAGTTGCAGTCTAGTCTATTTTAAAAATAGGTACATAGACCAAGCAATACCAGAACAATTGTTAAAAGTGAATATACCAAGCTGAATAGAAGTCTGAGTAGCTGAGAAGGGGATTAATTGAAAGAGCAGTCTTCTACAAGTCCTTGGTAGCTACATTCATGGTTGTTCTTATTGAAGCCTATCACTATAGAAATTCAAGTGTCAGTATCTGCCAAAAGATAGAGTGGCCTTTTCATTATCAAGCTGGACTTTGAAGATTGACAATCAAAGCATAAAGAGTTGTAAATCTATACATTATACTGACCCCACAGTCATCATTGGCAGTCCAAGTATAGGGATACTTTGGACAAGGAGAGTTTAAGTGATTGTGGTGAGCTTGGTGAGAGATAGCTTGGGTTTTGGGAAGCCTAGGCTGGGTGAGAGAAGAAAGTTGTTGTGAGGATTGGTGAGAGTGGTTTAGGCTTAGGGAGACTGTGAACTAGGGTGAGAGCTGGAATGACTATGTGGTGAGTTGGGTGAGTGAGAAAGTGATTGGTGAATTACTGTACTATCCTTTTAAAGATAGTAGAGCTTAGTTTTGGCTTAACAGCCAAAGAGGATGTTTCCCCACATTGGAATTTTACCTTTATAAATCCTTGTGTTCATAATTTTGTGATTGTTCCTGTTACTTTTAGTAGCCATAACTTAAAGAAAAAGAAAGAATTGCACATGACCTATTCACCCCCTCCCCCTCTAGGTTCTTCACGATATATCGTAGATTTGAGGAAGATTGGTTACTAAATCTCGTGCATTTCAATACATGTTACGATGAATGCATGATGTATTGTAACTTCACGATGTATCGTAATTTTGAATCCTAAGTGTTGAGTTGAGCCAAGTTGAGTGAACAATTTTGATTGGGGATCATTGAATGGCCAATTAGTGAAGATAACTTAGGATATTATTACATGGTGATTTATGAGATTATGATTCCACAAGTGTAAAACTAGAGATTGATTTGGATTAGTCTTGGATATGATTTTCGGGTGGGAAATGGATAAAGTGATAGAAAAGTTTCCACGATGAATAATGATCTCAGTGGTTTGGATTGGAGCCGAGGGTGTTGGACATGATTTGAAATTGTCGGATTGGTCTGGGGTCATTGGGCACTGACTAGGCTAGTGTGACACCTCACAACTTGGAGTTTTAGCTCGGACCGGGAGTGTTTCGGTGGCTCGGATTTTGAGGCATGATAGGACATAAAATTTTAAATTCCCGTAGTGTAGTTATTGCCCTTGTCCCACCTCCAATAGTTTAGGTTTGAGCTTCATCATAGGCAGCTCTAGCCATTTGTTGCATGACTACAGTCGTATCTCTCATAAGTTGGGCTCCATCTATACGCCCTATGGAGAAGTATTGTTCCTCCAGTAGCTCTTTGAAAGAGTGTTCAACCACATATATATGATTAATCAATTATCCTTACGTTCACCCAACACCATGCTAAGTCACTTATCACATAGTATGCTACATTTTTTTCACATAATGAACATCATACTTCATAATAATTAACAAGTCACAATTCAAACATGTAGCCCTAAATTAACATGCGGTTCAAACCTTACCCATCGTCCTAGGGTATTTGAACTGACTCTGATACCACGCTGTCATGACGTGATTTTCCTAACCCGTTCTATAAGTGAGGGAAAGGATGTCTAAAGGTAATGGGGTTGAAACTATTCAATCATGAATCCTTAATTTTCTATTGATTTGGTACTTGGTTGCCAAAATTATTTTTATTTATTTATTTTTTCATGAATCAGTTGTAATTTATAAGAGGAAATCTCCTAACCAGTTGGGGAGTCTTTCGATTCTTGTCCAACTACTTAGAGAATTTTAACACAAAACCTCCAACCGGTTGGGGAAGTGTAACTACTCACTGGAGAATTACAAAACAATTTCTCCAACTGGTTGGGGAAACCTGCTGTCCAAAAATTCTCCCAACCCAACCAATCAACTACAAAATCTAATCCATGTACTCAAATAAATTTATCCAATGTCAACATACATAACTTAAAACTATAATGGATAACCCTATTCATTCAAAATAAGACAAATCACACCCCTCAATATATATATTCATCACACTCAATTATATTAAAACCACCATCGAAAGGCCATCCACATAGCACCGTCAATTAATACTTGGAAGAATTAGTTCAAACCCAAGCAAATATAGATAGATTAAATTCAAAAATACTCCAAGCATAGAAGTTGTTACATATAAGAGTATGGAATAGAAATCACATGGGAACAACTCAGAATATAACACGTCTTAACATACAAATCCAACAACCCATTGTTCCCACATCATTTCCCTCCTTTTACCCCCAAAAGTACCTAAGACATCAATACCACTTAATACAACAAAAGATCCAAAAATGGAAAAGTAAAATCCAAATCCATGGTGGGTCTAAGCGGCACCCGTGTCATGTTCCTTATCTGCAAAATGGTAGGGATAAGTGAATCGCCAGTGGATGATGCACTAACCAATTTAACCAATAATCATATAGATCATGAGAAAAAATACAGCATACACAAGGTGACAAGATAAATGTCTATTTCTCATGCTTTTAACATAATAATTCAATTATAATGGTCACAAATAATACAAATCATTACATGAGTATAGAGGCGAGAAATCACAATATAGTTGATAATAATCATTGTCATTACAATAACCATTATTATGTTGTGGCTTGAAAAATGAGCTTTGGACCTAGATTAGGACTCTCTTGTAACCCAGTATATAAGGGCATCTAGGGTTTGGAGTGAAAAAGGAGAAAATACACTGTAAATAGAAGAAAGAGAGTGAGAGAGCGAGAACTAGGGTTTGGAGTTGAAACTTGTAATCTCTTAATTTTTGCATAGTGAAAACTTTGAACAAATTTTCACCGTGAACATTGGCACAACGACGAACCACGTAAATTCTTTTGTTTTGTGTGTGGTGCTTATTTTGTTTTCTGTTGTCTTTCATGATTGTGCTAGGTTAATGGCTGTTTGTCACAACAATCACATTGAAGTAAATTTCCAATGCAATAACCTTTCAATTGAAATTCACCTTCCAAGTTCTCAACTTGCCAAATAGGTATCACATTCCAAAATCACACAACACTGAGATTGATCATAAACTTGAGTACTTGTCTTGAAGGCCACATAGCCTTCCCTTACTTTACGGGCAACTAACCTGACGATAATGACACCCACTTGGTAGATTTTTGGATTTCTCAACCCAAGGGACTCCAAGCCCTTCCTATTTTCTGACCGAATCTCAAAAACAAATATCCAAATTAACCAAGTTCCAAACACAATAAAATTAATCATTTCTAAGAAGTGAATCCAACATTCATACAATTATGATTTAACCATGCTAATCAATATATCACATATCGAACATGTGCTTACATCCATATCATAACATTCTAATCACAAAATGTCAACAATAAATAATTTCAAGCATAATTCTCTCACTTATGCATTTTATCAAACATAATCCGAATATCACATATGCTATCGTTATATGTTATATAACATAACTGATGAGGGAATTTGGCTTTGAATAAATCTTGATGACGTTGAGGAAAAGCCACAATGATAATGAGAGTCTCATAATTCTAGATAGATTGAGAATCTAAAGAGTCAGTTTCCTTACTAGATATGAAATGTATCTTGCCTTTATAAATACGATGGCAATTCATTAGCCAGGTACGCAATCCATATCGTCTGAGTGCCTTTACAGCTCCCATAGCCTTTTCGATTCTAACTTGATCGTCAGAGCGTAGTCAATCAGCACAACACAAATGTCCCTTCAGTTACTTTTTTTTTGGTCTTTTTTAGGCTAGCGTTGACCCATATCGTCTAACAATTTTTGCTTCATCAGTTGGCACTGTCTGTGGGAACGTAACTGTTCTTCTAGTTGCATAATGCATTTGCGATCTGGTTTCAACATTTGAGCAGAACAGGCCCTCCTGCCTATTACAATGCACTTGATATCTGGTTTCGACACTGGAGTCGGATATGCCTTACTACCAATCACAAACCTCCTACTAGACAGAACCCTCCTGTTAGTCACAATCTTCCAACTGGACCGGGCCCTTCCTGCCGGTCATAATCTTCCAACCGGACTAGACCCTTCCTGTCGGTCACAACATTCCCATCGGTGAAGATGGTGTCCCAAGGATCTGGGAGTATTAGAATCCCCTTATAGGAGGAGAAAGTGTGCGGGCCCCTCGTCATGGGGACTTACCCTGAGTACGCCCTCGTGCCCCGAACGAAAATGAGCATGTTACAATGTTGGAACACTAGATTAGAAACTTGAATTAAAGTCTGATATAGGTGCTCTAACAAAATGCGGCAATCCTATAACTCCTTCCCCCCATCAATCTGGTAACTTTACAGAGTCACCGCAATCCGACTAACCCAAAAGGAAACAACATTGTGCGACATGGTGGTCCTCCAGATGATGGTATCCAAAGTCGTGTGGGAGGCGGACGAATTGGGGGTAATGTCATCTACCCAGTGCCCCCTGAAAGAGCCCGCACTCATGGAGATTTCGAGCATGTGGGGGAAACTACTTATTATGACTTACAGATATAGGACCATGGAGCTAAGGTAGAGAGCATTACTAATACCCTAAAAGAAAAGGGACCCACTACAGTTGAAAACCTTGTTCAACAAACTAATCTCCCTTTTACCTCTAAAGTGATGAGTTGTCCTTTACCCAACAAATTCAAGATGCCAACCCTTAAAAAATTTGACGGGACCGAGGGCCTACTTGACCACCTTGAAACCTACAAGGCTTTGATTTACTTTCAGGGGGTGTCGGATAAGATCATGTGTATAGCTTTTCCCACTATATTGAACGGTTTTGCTTAGGTATGGTACAATAGCCTAAAACCTGGATCCATATATTATTTCAAAAGTCCGTATACTATATGATCATGGTACTGCGAGGGGATGAGGAAAGATATCTTATAATGGGGAAGCCAGCTTTTGCCTTGGTTATATCAGCTAGAAAACTTAGGCCCTATTTCCACAATAGTGGTGTTAACTAATCAGCCACTTCATCAAGTCCTCTTCAAACCTGAAACTTCTGGATGGCTGGTGAAGTGGTCTATAGAATTAGGAGAGTTTAACATTCGTTACAAACTGAGATTAGCAATAAAAGGCCAATGCTTGTAGATTTTGTTGCAGAGTTGACCTTTCCTCCTGTGGATAAGTAAAAATCTGAGGTAAGGGAGTTAGTCTAATAGAGCAATGAGGTTCAAATGGACCTAGAGCACATATAGATGTTGTTCGTTGACGGGTCCTTGATTACGCAAGCAAGTGGTAGAAAATTGGTGATAATTCCTTTGGAAGGATGGAGTTTGAAATACGCTTTGAGGTTTGGTTTTAAAGCAACAAACAATGAGGTCAAATATAAAACTCTAATAACAGGATTAAAAATAAAAAAAGGCTCTCGGAGTGCAGCAACTAAAGGCCTACATAGAATCCCAGTTAGTTACAGGACAGGTTCGTACAAAATATGAAGCTAATAGGGAAATGATGAAGTCCTATCCGCTGAAGGTTCATGAGTTAATTGCCTACTTTTAGAAATTTGTGATCCCCTGGATTACAAGGGAAGAGAATTCTAACGGAGACGTGCTTGCTCGCTAGCCACTGCAATCGAGCCTGCCACTAATGATACATTGCCCTTGGAGTACCTTGATGAACTTAGTGTAGCTTACAAAGTAAGGAATGAGGTGAACCAAGTGGCTCAAAGAATGGAATGGCTAATCCAATCATCAAGTATATCAGAGATAGCGAGCTGCCCCTAATTAGGTGGAATCACGCAAAGTAAAGATTAGGGCATGCAAGTATGCGCTCATAGATGGACTCCTTTATAAAAGAGGGATCTCATTGCTGTACTTGTGATGCATTTCCACAGATGAAGCTCAGTATGTCATGAAAGAAATTCATGAAGGAGAGTGTGGAAATCATAGAAGGGGCAGGTCATTGGCATATAAGGCTATTCGACATGGTTAGTACTAGCCTACTATATAACAAGATGTATTAGACTTTGTCAGAAAGTGTGATAAATGCCAACATTTTGCCAATATCCCAAGGCAGCCCCCAAAAGAGTTGACTCCTTTGACAAAACCATGGCCCTTTGCCCAATGGAGATTGGACTTATTGGTTCCTTGCCTAAGTGAAAGGGAAAAACAAAGTTTACAATTGTAACAGTTGATTACCCTACCAAATGGGTGGAGGTAAAGTCCTTGGCTTGAATAGGTGAGAAGAACGTTCGAGATTTCATTTAGAAGTCGATTATATGTAGGTTTGGAGTTCCAAGGATCATTGTCATAGACAATAGGAAATAATTTGAGACAATAAAATTTCTACCCCAGTCACAGTGTAAGAAATCATATATTACTCGTCACCAGCACATCTACAGGCAAATGGACAAAACTACAGAGCATCCTGTGGGCCTATAGGACCATGACGAACACTCCCACTATAGAAATACCTTATCTCTTAGCTTTTGGAAGTGAGGCAGTAGTTTCAGTGGAAATTGGGCTAAAAAGTTATCGAACTAAGCACTATGAGCTGAGCCGTAATGAAAAACAACTGATGGCTAATGCTGACTTTATTAAAAAAAGAAAAGAGCAGGCGCAAGTTAGAGTATGCATACTAGCAAACTATGTCTCAATATTACAATGCCCGAGTCAAGCAAAGAAGATTTTAGGTGGGAGAATTGGTCCTTCACATAGTCACTCAAGCAACAAAGAGGCCAAGCATGAGAAAACTATCTATAAGAATGCTAGCCCATCCTTAGAATGCTGAGCATCTGAGGAAATACTATCTATAAGAGTTTATTCAACTTTATGTAGTGACATTTGCTTTACTTATTTTAGTATCGTCTTTTACATTTTTTGGTTAGAGCAGTAGCTTAGCGGATATACTGTCCCTTATATAGCTATTTTTTTCAACGAACTACTTAAGACATCAATAAAAGTTCTGTTCATCTTTAAAAGTATTCGTTATTTAGACAAGCAAGTATAACATTATTTAACTAACTCTATTGGAGCACACCTCATTTAAGAGGGTCTTTAATGAAAAAGGTGGGATGAATGAATTCTGAGAACATTATTTGAGTAACCCCATTGGGGCACACCTCATGTAAGAGGGCCTTTAATATAAATGGTAGGATGAATAAATTCTGAGAACATTGTTTAACTAACCCCAATGGGGCCACCTCATTTATGAGAGCCTTTAATGAAAAAGACAGGATGAATGAATTTTGAGAACATTGTTTAACCCCATTGGGGTACACCTCATTTATGAGGACCTTTAATGAAAAAGGCAGGATGAATGAATTTCAAGAATAATTTTTAACTAACCCCATTGGGGTGGACCTCATTCAAGAGGGCCTTTCATAAAAATGTACGATGAATTAATCTCAAGAACATTGTTTGACCAATCTCGTTGAGGCACACATTAGAAAGGAACCTTGTTGAAAATTACTTTTTTTTTTATTTAAAAAGGGGATCAACTTTTTTTGAAAAGGTTATGATAAACAAGTTCTGTTAAACCATGTTACAAAGAACAAATAGTTAAATACTATTAAAATTAAAGGTCCATCCATAATAGTAAAATGTGAAATTTCATTGATACTAATAGTAGTACAAGTTACAAATCTTGGAAGAAGCATAAAAAAAAGTATAAGGCTCAAAGGCTTTCCACATAGGAAAGTTGTCTAAGCATAAGGTGACAGCTTGAGGATCAACGGCCTTGACCATCACCTTCGCTCAATTATAACCAAGAAAAGTCTACACTTGGATACTCACCCTGTGCCCACTCTTGAAAATACTCAAACCCCTCAGCGTAAGGCTAATTGCAAATATTATTAAATTTAGTTTAGTTCTTGAACTACTCGATTTCTTCTATCCTCACCACAGGCTTATCAACTTTAAACTTGGCCACCTCACTCTACTAATGGTAGAGTTAGGAGCTGAGAGTGTCAATCTCGCTCGAATGAGAAGCACGTAAAGACAAAATCTCGTAGTTTAGATTTGTTCACTTCATTTTAAAGACAGCTCTTTCTCTTGAAAGAGTATAATCTATCCATAAAAGACAGTTGGATATGCTTCGAGAAAAAGTCATGCCTACAAGCATGTAGAGGCTGTGTAAACATGGACACATTATATAAGCACTAGAGGAAGGAGAGATATTGAGAAAACAAACCTTAGCCAGGTTGGCTATGAGTTGCCTCATGGTCACAGGAGATCCTAGAGAATCCAATTGTTCCAACTTTTTTCTGAAGGAAGAATTGTCTCACCCTACCAATGGCGTATGATTGATCATTTAACATTGAGCTACTTGAGGTAATAGACATTTGAGACTGCTAAAATCTGCTGCCCATGTTTGTGCTTCCAAATGAATGGGCGGAGGGTACTATGAAAGAGCTGGGGTTAAGAAGACTTGTTTGTGGAATGGCAGACAATGGGGAGGTCCCAACTAAGGGGAGACAACATGCTCCCTTGCCCAAGAATGATGGACCTTCTTTTTTTTTTTAAACGCAAAAGGTGAGGTTCCATCCCATTTTTCCCGAGAAATAAGGTATTTTCTAATGCTTTTCTTTGGGGTGCCTATGTATGTTCAAAAAAGTGGTAATGAAAAATGATCTTAGAATTTACAGGAGGGAGGGAGAAAAGAGTACAACACCTCGCTCCACTACGCGTGGCTTGAAGCCTAGTGTGAGTAACCCTTGGTCAAAAGTTAGGGCTATAGCATCCCTAATTGGATGATTGAAAGCATGATCCAACATATTTTCCTCTAGTTCTGTTATGTTAGGCTCAACCTTTGCAATTAGGTTTGGTACATATGGTTAATTCATGGGCAATAAAAGAACGCAGGCTTGCAAAAAGAAATGAAATCGTTTAAGCTTACCAGTAATGTCGTTATCCGTCCAGGTGTGGGGGATGTGGAAGGTGGAAGTTCCAAACCCCCTGAAACAAAGAAGAATCAATTCTTCCACCCTCTAATATGCGTGCCTATATCTATAACCACTAGAGAATTTGACAAGTCTCTCCCATTGAAGCAACCATGAAAGTGACGCCAATCCAAATTTTTTGATAGGATGTAGCAACACAAGAATTTATTGATGAAAAATGAATTGTTTCTATAGGCCTTCAAAAGAACTAATCATCTTATAAGGATTCTTGAAGAATTTGGACTTAGCTGAGAACGACAAAGGTTTAGGGCATTGATGTAAAGACCGTGCCTATTTTTTGCCAGTTTTCTTTTTTTCTTCATCTCTTATTGTTTTTATCGATTATAAATGATGGTATGCATGTTTTAAATCTGAAATTCATGTTTGGGGACTTGTTTAGAGGTTTGGGAAGGTTTTGAAGTCGTTTGGCTTAATTTGAGGTTTTCGGGATGGCGGGCCCTAGGACATGGGTTGGGTGGTCCCAGGAAATCGATTTCTTTTTTGAAAAAATTTATTTTTGGTTTTAGACCATTTGAAATATTTTAAGAGATAAGAAATTGATTTCGGAGCCATTACCACTTCCGAAATTGAAAACATAGCTCGGGAAGTACATTAAGTGACTAGAGGGGTATTTTGGTCATTTTGTGCATAAGGCATTATTAAAACACCCAAGTGTAGAATTTTGGGATGTTTTGGAGACATTTTAGTTAGCCACTCTTCTCTCTTCCTTTTCTCTACATTTCTGTCATTTTCTTTAGGTTATGAAGCTTCTAAAGTGATGTTTGGGAGACACCAAAGAAGGGAAGTTTGTTTTATACGGTGAGAACTTGAATTTGGTCTAAAAAAAGTTAATTTTGGAAAATTTTCATTCGAGGAAGATTTAGATTTTTTTTTGGAAACGCTTCTAAACTGAGTTAGGGATCTCTAACCCATGAATTCTGGGATTTTGGTGAGTTGGTTGGATGGCTAGGGCATACAACTAGGGTTTCGGGTATTTATATGTGCATTTGTATGAAATATGTAGCCATGTGTTTGTATTAATGCCTTAATGAAAATGTGCAACCATGCTTTATGTGTAAGACATGAAATTATAATCCTTGTGTATGCATTTAGCATAAGAACATGTGAAAATGAGCATATATATAAATGAAATGTTCATGCATGGCACGTACATGGTGGGGCTGTATGTGGGAAGGTTGTAGAAGACATCTCAAATAGACCAAAATATGGATTTCAAATTTTAATCAGGTGCCCTGAAATTGGAATCCAGGTATCTTGTGGGAGATGTATGACTATACCGAATGGATAGTCATTGGAGTCTGGGGCTCATTGGTTGTGTGAGACACTGAGACATGGGAAGGGCATGAATGTATGGCATAATGCATACACTCATGGTATGGTTGAAAGCATGCAATATTTAATGCATGTTGATTCTTTCCTTATGTGTGTGTATTCACTAGACTTTAAGGAAAATATTTTAGGGATTTGTATTGAGCATGCAGGAGCTCAATCTCCTATATATAAATTTTTGTTAGGTAATGGCAAGGAAATAGCGGAGTCTCACCAACCTTGAGTTGGTTTGGAGCATAGATGAGCTTTTGGACATTTTTGTAATTACTTTGGAATGCATGTTCGAAAAGTGGACTAGATGCATTTCTGACAATGTATGTAGTACATTATATTTTAGAGAACATGTTTTATGTCATAAGTATCATGGATCTATAGATAGTTTGAATTATGCTAGCATGTATGAGGATCCTTCCATTTAGTATATGTACTAACTATAGAATGATCTTTTGAGTTCAATTCTATATATAAATGAATTTGAGATGATTTAAACAATTTTTTAAGCTTGCTTTTATGCTTAGATATCCTTTGTATTGTATTGGATTAAGTGAATAGAAATTGTGGTTGAGAAGTGGCAAGGTATGAACATTGAATAATAAAGCAAGATTCAGTTAAGTGGCTTTAGGCAGAATCGTAATCAAGCTTACGCGGAATCGTAGTGATACAATGAATAAAAATTGAGAGGATTAGAGATCCATTTCCAATGGGATTACGCAAAATGTATGATGAATCATAATTACGCAAAATCATAATTGATATTATGTAAAATTGTAATAGAGATTGCCCGGAATCGTAATTTTCATTACGATTCAACGCAATGTGTGAAGGTAGGTACCTCTTTAATTGGGATTGTATTGGGTAGTCATTTGTGGGACCCATCCATGGGGGTTGTTTAAGACCCATTTACTTATAAGTACATGTGTAGACACTTCCATGAAGTTGCGAGACCATTATTTTAGGTTATTGATTGAGATTTGAAATTCAGACCCAAGTGTTCTACATAAGAACATAGGGTGGACTAGTTGAGCTTTTGCAAGATTGATCTCGGTGGTCCAGATTAGAACTGTGGGTGACATGATAGTAATTGTTGCGATTGTTTGTGGACATTCAACGATGACTGATAAGTGTTCAATTCTATGCATTTGAACCCTTTTTATTGCATATGTTAGTTTCGTTTTTGCATTTACCGAGATATGTTTACGGTATTTTTTGTGTTTTTGATGTCTTGCAGGTATTGGAGTAAATGGAGCAAAGTTGGAAACTTTCTGCAGTCAAGAGAAGAAATCAGAAAATGCAGCCAAGGCATCTCGATCAATCGAGATGTTGATCTCGATTAATCGAAATCTCGATTGATCGAGATCTCATTTCGATTGATCGAAATCTCGATCAATCGAGATTCAATCTCGATCAATCGAAATGCTGTAGAGCCCACTTGGCCACTTGCTCACCTGCTCTCCCACTTGCAACAAAATCCCCCTTTTTTGCACGACTTAGGGGGATTGTCTGACTTGAACAAGACTTTTGGGGGCCTTCTTGATACAAGAGATATATATAATGATATATATATATATATGGTGGGCCCCAAGGTGGAAAAAGAAGCCCAAAAAGCACCAAAAGCCACATATATCACATATCTCTCAACACACATCAGAGAGAGAGGAGAGACTTTCGGGAGAGGAAGAGAAAGAACTGAACCAGACCAAGAAGCTTCATTCTCTTCATCAATGGAAGGGTGCAAGGCAACCATGAGCAACTAACTCTTCTACTAGGGTGTTGGTTTCAACCCCTAGCCATGTAAACTTGTTCATCTTTGTAGCTTTTGGGATTTGTAATTAAATGTTGATTATTTAGCCTAGTGATTATGTACACAAATACATCTCTTATATATATTCATTTGATATGGAATTTATTCTTGTCTTAGAATAGATTTTGTCACTTGAATGCACAACATTTGCATATTCCAAAAAAAGTGCAAATGATGGTTAGATAATGGTGTTTAAATGAATGTGTGATGTTAATTTGTATAGACCATGCCAAGACAAGGTAGTTTGGATGCATGTAGTGTTCACTTAGAGAGTAGAGTAATTAGGTAGTTAGTTAGGTTGAAGAGCTATGCTTGTTGAAGATGGATTATGATAGGTTAGCACACACATTGATCTTTTGATATGCCATTGAGGTCACAAGCCTAATGACATTGTTAGGCATTTAATTAATAAATCCCATGCTTGCTACACTTATGAACATGTGAATGGCTAGTGGTGGAAACCAACCCTAGTTCTCTCTCCCAACTTTAAACTCTTACTTTTCTTGTCATTTCATTCATGCAATAGTGTCTAAACATAAATTCAAAAATTTGTTTTCCGAATTAAAGTAGAATTAATCTTCCTTTAAGACAATTGCGACTAGTCCTCGTGGGATCGATACCCTCTATATAGAACCTTATCTACAAAGATTCGTGCTCTTGCGAGTGGTTAAATTATATTTTGATAAAAAGGGAAAAATTAAGCTTACAATATAATTTAGTTTCAACCACATCAAAATTTTGGCGCCGTTGCCGGGGACTACGGTTTTATTGTCGCCATTGGAAGATTAAATCTGGTTTAATTCTTAGGCTAGAAATTCTTTCATTCTTTTTGTATATATTTTGTTCTTATTTCTCAAACTTCTTGATTTTAGGTATACCACATGGCGGGCATCAAAGAGAAGTAAACTTGGAACCCTTTGTGAGTATAACGCCTAAAATTAGTGGTTTGAATTCATTCATTCTTTTTGTAAAAGTTATTGTTACTTTGTGAATTGAGGTGTTGTTTGATTGTTAATGTATGCTAGGTAGACGGTCCTTGTCACTTCCGTTGCTTCCGTGTAACATTGAACTTGAACGAACACTTAGACAACGTAGAGGAACCTCTAGGGACCCTATATTGCCTAGGACTGAAAACATGGATCCAAATGAGAGACAACCTCCCGGACTACCTACTTTTAATCATGAACAACCACCTCCACCACCACCTCCTCAAGGAGAGTTGCTTATGGACTTTTACCTTCCGACTACATTTGAAGTACCTTCATGTATCCAATTTCCGGATGTAGCGGCAACTCAATTCGAAATAAAGTCTTCCACCATCAATCTTCTTAATAGCTTCCACGGTCTCCCTAATGAGGATCCGTACCGGCACTTAGATTACTTCCTTTCCGTGTGTTCCACTATTCGTGTAATCACACTTTACGGAGGATGATCTAAAGCTGCGTATGTTCCCCTTCTCCCTAAAAGATAAAGCTAGAAGTTGGTTCAAGTCCTTAGAACCTAACTCAATCCATTCTTGGGCGGAGATGCAAATAGAGTTCTTGAAAAAATACTTCCCAATGGGTAAGACAAGTGATATTCGATGAGCAATCACCGGATTCACCCAAATTGACCAAGAACAATTCCATGAGACGTGGGAGAGGTTAAAGGATCTTTTAAAATCTTGTCCGCATCATGTGTCCCAAAATGGCAGCTAGTGCAAAGTTTTTATGATGGGGTGAGTGAGCAACATAGACAAATGATAGACTCCGCGTGTGGGGGTGGATATCTTTTGAAAAGCCCCGATGAGGCATGGAAACTTTTTCAAACCCTAAGCAACAATTCAGCTCAACGCTCCTCCACTAGGAAAGGGAAGGCCACCCAACCTTGTAGAGGCGTGCATGAGATTTCACGGGTAGATGAGGTTGCCATGCAAGTAAAAGCCCTATCCCGAAAAATGGATTTAATCATAAAAAATGGGCTGCCTACTCCAAACCAATCTGTCCAAAATCAGGAAGGTTGTTCGTTTTGCTATAGTACTTCACATTTCGTGCGAGATTGTCCTATTGCCGGGCAATCTCCCGATTATGCTCAAGAGCAAGCGAATGCCCTGTACTCTAAACAAATGAATGATCCATATTCAAACACGTACGATCCTGGTTACAAGAACCATCCGGCTTTCTCATGGAAACCTCAAGAATCAAGTCCCTCTTTCCAAGGGCAAAACTCTTTCAATTTCCACTCTCAGCAGCCTCATTATAGGCCAAATCCTCAACCTTACAATCAAAGATCTAATTACCAACAACCACCACCTCCTCCGAGAAGCCAAAGCTTTGAAGAAAGAGTGATAAGCAATCTTGAGGCCAACACCCGCTTATTGCAAACTCACTCTCAATCAATCTCTAAGCTTGAAGCCAATGCTCAATCTATGGCTAGGTTAGAAGCTCAAATCGGGTAACTAGCTAATGCCTTAAATAGAAGGGAGGAAGGTAAGTTGCCGAGTCAACCGGTGGCGAACCCCAAAGGTGTCCATATGATTGAAGATCCATCATCTTTAACTTGTAATGCTCCTCCGGAGCAAGTTCAATCAATCACAACCTTAAGGAGTGGTAAAATCATTAATTCCAAGGTAGGGGAGAAAGAGAGAAAGGAATTCCAAGAGCAACCTAAAAATCCAAAAGAATCCCAATTAAATCCAAAATCGTTTCCGTTAAATCCAAATTTGCAAAATACCCCTTCAAATCCAAAAGGAAAGGCAAGTGAAGTTATGTTGTCATCGATACCAAATCTTAACACCTCTTATGAACCCCCGGTTCCTTTTCCCCAAAGATTGAAGGAACCTTCTCATTTCGGGAAGCAAGGAGAGAAAATCCAAGACATGATGGAGATCTTCAAACAAGTAAAGCTCAATCTCCCTCTCCTTGATGCTATTCGACAAATTCCCTCTTATGCGAAATTCTTGAAGGACTTGTGCACTCAAAAGCGCAAATCTAGGAATAATATTCCTATGAAAGTCCTCTTAACTGAGCACATAAGCTCCATTTTTCAACACCATGCCCCTCCTAAATTCAAAGATCCGGGTGCTCCGACCATTTCGTGCACCATCAGAAATCAATCTTTTGAAAAAGCACTTCTTGATCTAGGGGCTAGTGTCAATTTGCTTCCATTCTCAGTTTACCAACAACTAGGTTTGGGGGAACTCAAGCATACCACGGTTGTGTTGCAACTTGCCGACCGTTCGGTGAAGCAACCACGTGGCATCATTGAGGATGTCATCATTCAAGTGGACGAATTCTATTTTCCGATGGACTTCATAGTCCTTGACACGGAACCGGTCCAAAATCCAAATCGTCATATTCCTATCATTCTAGGTCGTCCATTCTTGGCCACGGCAAACGCTTGCGTTAATTACCGTACCGGGGTGATGGACATCTCTTTTCGGAATATGAAAGTCCGCTTGAACATCTTCAATGCTTCCCACCACACATCCGACGACGAAAGTGAGTGCTTTGGTGTCGATGTTGTGGAAGACCTTGTTCAAGAAGCACTTCCTTCTATTCTTTCCAAGGATCCTCTAGAGGCATGCCTAAATCACTTCAACTGTGATGATTTTGACATTGAGCAAGCCATATGTGAAGTCAATTCCATGCTCGATGTTAATACTGTCATGGATTTGCCTAAATGGAGATTTTTGAGAGACCCCTTTCCTCCATTTTTGGTTAATTCCGTCGCTCTTCACGGAGTGGTGGAATTGAAGGACTTGAAAGACGGCTCGTTGTTCAAAGTGAATGGGCAGTGCTTAAAAGTGTGCGTGGATGACCAAGTCACCACCGAATACGTGGATGTCGTCACTTTGACGGATCCCGTGTATTTTGACTCGTGAGCCGATCCGGACGTCGCGCCATAGACGTGTAAGGTGACGAAGCCATGGTAGCTATCATGCTTCCATGATGTCCCTTTAAATCCAAAGTAGGTTTGTATCTAAGCAATATAGTATCTAATTCCCAAGTATCCAAGTCCCTGAAGCATAACTCAAGCTGACTGTTTTTGAGCATCTCGATTGATCGAAACCAGGATCTCGATCAATCGAGATTTCGATTGATCGAGATTTCAATCTCGATTGATCAAAAAATTGCAAAGATTTGCCAAGTCCAAAGTCCCGAGAGGTAGTATTCTTCGATTGCACTTCGATAGGTCTTCGATCGATCGAAAATTTCGATTGATCGAAATGGGATTTCGATTGATCGAAATAAAAGTTCGATTGAAGGAATTAAATGTTCGATTGATCGAAGTAAGAAGGTGATTCAGTGTAGGAATTTTCGATTGATCGAAGAGACAATCTCGATCGATCGAAGCTGATTTCGATTGATCGAAGAGAGATCTCGATCAATCAAAATCTCGATTGATCGAAATGCATATCTCGATCAATCGAGATGCACGCGGGGCCTGCACGTGAGCCAAAAATCTATTTAAACCGTTGGGCTTCCCTCCCATTTTAAAAGACCATCCGAATTCTTCTATTCCTTAGCGCGATCCAAGCCTTCTCCAAGCACTCCCGAGCACTCGATCTACCGTTCCCGATCACCCGTCGCCATCCGACGCAGTCCGAAGCCACCGCTACCACTTGCGCGATCTTCTCTTCGTGGCTGCGAGTGGACTTTTCTTCTGTTGAGCCGTTCATCTTCTTCCTCTTGAGGTAAGTGATGCATGGCTACTTTTTGTATACTCTCTCCCCATTTTTGATAGTTTTACGGCGTAATAAACATAGTTAGATAATGTTGGGGTGGATGGGTGCGATTGCGATATCTGTAACGAGATTTTGTGGGTTTCGGGGGGTAGGAATTCATGTAGGGGTGAGATTTGGCATTCTCTTCATTTCAAACGCTTAGTGTACGGTGTGTAACCGCGGCACCTTCATTTCGGTTGCATCCGTTCGCATTGCCTCTTCGAGAGTGACTTTTTGCATTCTTGTCAGTACCATGGACTAGGACTTTATTTTTATTTTTATTCTTTTAGTTTATTCGTAGTTTAGCTTTCTTCTTATTCCTCTTTTATTTACAAAATTTTTGGAATCAAGGGCAGACTGTTCCGAGGCTATGGCGAGAGTGAAGAACGCCGCCGGTTCTGTTCGCGATGTGCCCGGGTGAGCCTTCCAGTCTCGGAAGTTCCACCCGGAGCAAATTTTTGATTTAGCCGAGTTCGAGAGGCGTCCCGACACCGAGTGGATGGTTGCCGAGCTCAGGAGGCATCACCTCGACCGGCTATGTGTGCCTCCCACCGACGTGGCACACGAGCGCCTAGTGCAGGTCTTTTACGAGCATATGACCTATTCCTGCACCACGCCAGATACATTAGAGACGGTCGTGGCCACTGTCACGATCACGATTACGCCGAGCCGGATTGCTCATATGCTCGGCATCCCTCACCAGCAGCCGCCGGACATGGTTGGCCCGGACGGTCAGCCACTTTACAGTGCCGCACTCCCAACAGACACTACGCTCTTCTCGATAGTGATGGACATGTGTGGCGGGGCGTTTACCACGCCCAACCACAACTGCACGTCCAAATCGATGTGCCCGAGCAGATATTGGTTCCTGGACACCGTTCTCCTCAAGAACGCATGTCTGCTGCAGCACGTGGCAGAGCGCAAGGGCGACCTCCTCCGTTGCCTCTATGCTTTCCACACGGGCGCTTGGTTTTCTGTCCCATCGCTGATCTGGGGGCAGATGTACAAAGTCTGGGACGGCCTCGTCAACAAGAGGATGAGGCGAGCAGCTAGTTGGCGGCTTCCCTTCCGTTTCCTGATCGCCGCTTTTCTCAGCAGTGCCAGTATACCGGTCAGTCGGACTGACATCCAGTTGGCACCGCCCACCCGCTTCACATCTACTCAGTGGGAGCGGGTGAGGCGACACTTAGAGCGACAGGACCATCAGGGTGATCCACCAGACGATGTAGATATGGATGCCCCGGTGGAGACAGATGAGGGAGAGCCTGCAGGGGCTGAGTCCGAGGACGAGGAGATGGAGGAGGAGGAGATGGATGTCGCTGCAGAGCGGCATGATATCTTAGCGATGGGCTATTCCTGCCTGGCGGCTGACGTAGAGCGGCTCCAGCAGGGTTTTGACGAGCACGTCCAGGTGACGCAGAGTCAGCTGGCAGGCATTCGGACAGACATTTCTTCTCTAGCACAGGGTCAGAGAGCGATCTTAGACGAGTTCCGAGCCTTCCAGTAGGACCTGCAGTTCCTGTTCGCAGACCGAGCCTCCACCTCCACTTTTACTCCCACCGAGCCTCCACCACCACCACCCGCCCTCGAGTAGCTGCATTTTATTCATCTTTTATGCTTTATTTTCTGTATTTTTCTTTCTTTATTTTTCATAGGCCATGTTGGCCATGTTTAGTTTCTTTTTGAGTATTCCACCTACATGTACACTTTGTACTCAAAATCATTCTCATCTATATGGAATACATTATATTTTCTTTTATAACAGGTGTTATCTTTACTGTCTTTATTTATGCTTTCGGTCAATATATCTGTTCTCTATACTTTGACTATGTATGTAGTACCACTTGTCTAATTGTTATATGCGAATCAGTTGATGATTTCCGTTTATTACCGCCTGGTTTCAATTCCCAATACTGTTGAGATTGCTTCAACACAGTATGGCGTTAATAAAGAAAGGCAGCCCCTTTGCATGCTATACGTAGCGTGCCTGGATAGTCAATATCTTGTCGCATAGACCTCTTAGACAATTGGGAAACACCAGTTCAGGCCCTTAGATATACAGTGATATTGGCATTGTCAGTTTGTGCATAATTATTTCATTATGTTCTATTTATCTACTTTTTGTTCCTTTTAATGCTCGTGGTATCCAGTGGGTGTTCTGTGCAGGTTTTCCTTATTTCCAAGATGACCGCTGCTGTAGAATACCATTTTTCTCGCATTTTGCCATCCCGGTAACTTCTTTCCTTGTTCTTCTTGTCCAAACATTGAGGACAATGTTGCCTATAAGTTTGGGGGTGCGGTATGCTATACCACTTGCATACGCATGCAATGTTCGGTCATTATTTTGAGTGTCATTATAGAACAGTTTTTTTTTCTTCTTGATATTTTTGGATGCTTGCCATGATGTCTTGCTTTTTAAAGGAAGTCATTCGAATAAATGTCCGAGGTAAATGCAGTAGGTAGTTAAGAACTTTAACATTGTAAATACCCGCACTTTTGCAAGCTTTATAGTAGGCTAGAACGGTCTACATTTTTGTCTATATTCGAGCACGTACAATTCTTGCCCTAAATTTGTCCTTAACCGCACAAATTCGCACACATGCATTTTAAATTGTGGGGCATAAGTCTGAGGGAGAATTTTTGAAAATTTTTGTTTTTATCTGAACAACGTAAAGAATAAGTTCTTCCGGTTGTTGTAAAAAAAAAAAAAGAAATAAAAAGAGAAAAATATGCAATAAGCCTTCTCACTTAATAAACCGGATTTCTATGCCTCAAAGCAGGGAATATTCGCGTATAAGTGTGTAAGGTTGAGCAATAATAAGTGGGTGGCTTGCTTACGCTCATCGCCTTGTAAGCTCGATCATTAAGTCCGAGGGGTGCTTCTTCACCTAATGCCCTAAAATCAATTGGTTTGGGAGTCATTGGCCCAACGCCGCTACATGGGCTTGCAAGAAAGCAAAAAGAGCTAAGCATTTCACGGTCATCCGCACATGAGCAATCATGAATGTTTTGTGATAATGAGCAGCCGTGTCGAGCATTTTCAATGAGTTTTTCTCTTAAAAACAGATTTGTTCGTTTTCTTCTCCAAATATGACAACAGCCACACGTTGGAATGCATGTTCACTTTTCAAAGAGGATTTTGGGGTTAGAATTGTTATTTTTGTTCGGGCTGGCCTTTATGTGGGGACTGTCGTTCATTTATAGCTTGTGAAAGTCCATTTTTCCTAATGACCACATAGTTCTGTAATACTTGTTGCATTTGCCAAATGTGAAATGAGCGGATGATCACCCTTTATCTAGTTGATGACTGAGCATGGTTAAACTTTTGTATAAGATAGTTGATTTCATTTTTGTAATATTGTATTGCTAAGGGACTAGCAATATGTAAGTTTGGGGGTGTGATAAGTGTTCAATTCTATGCATTTGAACCCTTTTTATTGCATATGTTAGTTCCGTTTTTGCGTTTACCGAGATATGTTTATGGTATTTTTTATGTTTTTGATGTCTTGCAGGTATTGGAGTAAATGGAGCAAAGTTGGAAACTTTCTGCAGTCAAGAGAAGAAATCAGAAAATGCAGCCAAGGCATCTCGATCAATCGAGATGTTGATCTCGATTAATCGAAATCTCGATTGATCGAGATCTCATTTCGATTGATCGAAATCTCGATCAATCGAGATTCAATCTCGATCAATCGAGATGTGGATTTCGATCAATCGAGATTTCGATTGATCGAAATCTCGATCAATCGAAATGCAATTTCGATCAATCGAAATGCAATTTCGATCAATCGAAATGCTGCAGAGCCCACTTGGCCACTTGCTCACCTGCTCTCCCACTTGCAACAAAATCCCCCTTTTTTGCACGACTTAGGGGGATTGTCTGACTTGAACAAGACTTTTGGGGGCCTTCTTGATACAAGAGATATATATAATGATATATATATATATATGGTGGGCCCCAAGGTGGAAAAAGAAGCCCAAAAAGCACCAAAAGCCACATATATCACATATCTCTCAACACACATCAGAGAGAGAGGAGAGACTTTCGGGAGAGGAAGAGAAAGAACTGAACCAGACCAAGAAGCTTCATTCTCTTCATCAATGGAAGGGTGCAAGGCAACCATGAGCAACTAACTCTTCTACTAGGGTGTTGGTTTTAACCCCTAGCCATGTAAACTTGTTCATCTTTGTAGCTTTTGGGATTTGTAATTAAATGTTGATTATTTAGCCTAGTGATTATGTACACAAATACATCTCTTATATATATTCATTTGATATGGAATTTATTCTTGTCTTAGAATAGATTTTGTCACTTGAATGCACAACATTTGCATATTCCAAAAAAAGTGCAAATGATGGTTAGATAATGGTGTTTAAATGAATGTGTGATGTTAATTTGTATAGACCATGCCAAGACAAGGTAGTTTGGATGCATGTAGTGTTCACTTAGAGAGTAGAGTAATTAGGTAGTTAGTTAGGTTGAAGAGCTATGCTTGTTGAAGATGGATTATGATAGGTTAGCACACACATTGATCTTTTGATATGCCATTGAGGTCACAAGCCTAATGACATTGTTAGGCATTTAATTAATAAATCCCATGCTTGCTACACTTATGAACATGTGAATGGCTAGTGGTGGAAACCAACCCTAGTTCTCTCTCCCAACTTTAAAATCTTACTTTTCTTGTCATTTCATTCATGCAATAGTGTCTAAACATAAATTCAAAAATTTGTTTTCCGAATTAAAGTAGAATTAATCTTCCTTTAAGACAATTGCGACTAGTCCTCGTGGGATCGATACCCTCTATATAGAACCTTATCTACAAAGATTCGTGCTCTTGCGAGTGGTTAAATTATATTTTGATAAAAAGGAAAAAATTAAGCTTACAATATAATTTAGTTTCAACCACATCAATGACCAAGCAAGCATGACCCCTCATGACCCGGGGTTTGGGCTTGGACCAGGGGTGTTTTAGTGGCTTAGATTTTAGGGCGTGACAATTGATGTTGTCTTTGATGAACTCCGAAATGGAAAAGCATAAACCATATATGAAGGCGCCTTCATAAAAGTAGGTTTTCCTTCAATGATGCAATAGGCTCTCTCTGTACTGGTGGGAGCCCTAGTAGAGACACCTTCAAGAAAAGAATACTTGAGTGAAATTGCTCTCACTTCTTCAGGAGTCATTGAGGAGTCCAAATCTTGGCATTTTGAATAGTCTTTCATGAAGAAATAGTGGAAGTTGACAGCCTCCTAGATGGCTGAGTTAGAGCAAAAGGCTCTAAAGAGGGCTTGGTAAATTTATGGCAAAAGAAGTGGCAATACGGAGCAAGGAAAGAGGAAGTGGAGTTTTTGCGTTGCTCTGGTTTAAGCATATGGAATAGGGCAGGTCATTCACATACCTAGATTTTATATAGCCTAGAGGCTAATGGTTACATTTCATAAAAGTAACTTTTTAATGTTCATATATTAATTTGTTGAGAAACAAGCCCCCAATAACGAACCACCAAATATTATGATGTGATGATAAGTAAAAATACACGAAAAAATTTACAAGAACACACCAAGAATTATATGTGCTTCGGCTAAACAAGCCTATTTCCACGGAGAGCTCAATTTCACTATATAAATTATAACAATACAAATTGAAAGATTGTATCAAGAGTACGCTCAACTCTTAATCCTTAACCTTTATAAACCCAATCTCACTCAAAATGAAATCATAAATTCTAAACAAGAATTCTCTCTCTAAGTGTGCTCTTAATAACAATGAGAGTATTACATTTACACAAGAGTTACCCTCTCAAATACAATGACAGTATTGCCTCTTTTCTTCTCACTCATCTCAACCTATAACATAGGTCACTATTTAGGGAGCCCATAACCCAATTTCTAAGTGGACAAGGATTACAATTCCTTAGAGTCATAGACTTGCCTAACAAGAACTTTTCTTCCTTGAGACCAAGACATGTCTACTAAGAAATTACCTAATAAGATACAACTTTATAATAGATACCTAATCACAATAGGAATTTGAGCAAACCCAACAAATCTCCCCCTTGGCAAAATATTTAAAAAGTCTTTAATACACAAACTCCCGTCTGCAAATCCACAAATGATCTATTAGCCTTTCAAACTTCAGCTACATAAAGTATGAAACAATACTCTCCCTGATCCACACGACCAATATATTCATGCAGTTGTATCAAGTTAACACTATCAAGTGACTTTTGAAGGGGGCTTTAATAAAAACCTTTTCCAAGTAGGAACTTTCATCTCACCCTCATATGTTCGAAAATGTCCAACCCGTGTCTTTGATAAATCAAATGAAACAAGTCTCAAGATCTTGTTACTATGTGTACCCCATTTTCTATCCATAATTGAAGTCTAATTACTGTTGGCATTCCCCACCAGATGATACAAACCTCCACTCTCTTCTCCTCGTATTAATACCATTCAGCCCCTGGTCATCTTCACGACTCCCCTTGCAATGGGGCACTTACAACCCATGGAGTGCAACCAACTCAAGAAAATTAAATTACACTGTAACTTGGGTGAATCTAAAAACCCCTCATGTTGAGTAAGAGTGTCACCTTTGTAAATTGTGAGAATATTCCCAATACAGAGTCAAATAATGTTGACACACCTTGACTCTATATCCTGTCAATCATCAACTGACATTTTTTTTCTAGTTTTCATCCTTCCGTTTCAACACCCGCGCTAGGCTTTGTTGAACTAGAATGTCCTTCACCCTCCTTTGCCATAGGGTGAAGCTACCCTTATCATCAAATCTCTGTACCTTGTGTTGTGTAGCAATATTACCGGCCAAGACTTTCACAAGTTCCAAAGACGAATAGTACCCGTAATATGAAGAAAAAATCTAGACAAAATTTTTATCAAACATTTTGTGTGTACCTTGAAGCTCTGATACCAATTTGTTGAGAAACAAGCCCCCAATCACAAACCACCAAATATTACGATGTGATGATAAGTAAACAAGTACGAAGAAATTTACAAGATCACACCAAGAATTATACATGATTTTACTAAATAATCCTACATCCACGGAGAGCCCGATTTCACTATATAAATTGTAATAATACAAGTTAAAAAATTATATCAAGAGTACACTCAACCCTTAACCCTTATACACCCAATCTCACTCAAAAGGAAATCACAAATTCTAAACAAGAATTCTCTCTCTACGTGTACTCTTAATAACAATGAGAGTATTACCTCTATATAATAGTTTTCCTCTCAAATACAATGAGAGTATTGCCTCTTTTCTTCTCACTCATCTCAACCTATAACATATACTATTTATAAGACCCATAACCCAATTCCTTGGTGGACAAGGATTACAATTTCTTAAAGCCATAAACTTTCCTAATAAGAACTTTCCTTCCTTGAGACAAAAACATGTCTACTAAAAAATTACCTAATAAGATACAATTATATAATAGAAATATATTCACAATAGGAGTTTGAGCTAACCCATCATAATCTTTATATATTAATGATCATTTATCATGAGTCATTCTCCATTGGAAAAGGAGTGTTCAAAAGTAAAGTGCTGACATTGAGCCTTTGTAAAAACTGCAGCCCACCTCATGGTAGCCCGTCATTTGTATACATGCCTGGTTTGTATCTTCGTTTACAAGTTGTAAATGTATCCAAGCCGTGACATACACGTTTATACCAATCAAGAGGAATTTGTATTAGGTTATATGGAGGATCAAAGGATATGCTAAAGTGTGCCATTACTTTTGGGTTCCACTATTCTACACCATATACAGCAAATGGGATTTACTTAAGTGAGCCATTACTTTTGGGTTTTGTTATTGTGCACCATTAATTTGTTTTGGCATTCAAAAGTAACTAACATGTAGTGCAAGTTTCGGCCAAGCAAGACCAGGGCCTGCCAGCCCCGACAGTGATGAATCCGGGACCAGTATACCAAATGATAGATAAAACTTAAATACAAAGGAAGATCGAACATACATCCAGTCATAGTTTTTAATTTGACAATACCTTCAGAAACACCCAAATCTAAGTGAGTGGTAGTCCTTCGAGATCCAAATAGGATGACAATACGGTAGTCCTTTAAGATACAAATAGGATGACAGTACGCAGATGTTACTAAAATCCTTGAATTTCAATATCCAAACCCTAATGATAATATTGAACTTCAATATCCAAACCCTGATGATAATATTCAACTTCAACCAGACGCTGATGATAATATTGCAATATTTCTTGAAGCCTTCTAATCTCATAACAATGAAAGTCTCGTATGTTTTCAGAGAGCCTGTGTCCATCACTTTAAGACATAAAGGTCAAAGCTTGCTAGCCCTGGTAGTGATGAATCTGGGACCAACCATACAAAATTGATGTATTTTAGCCTAGGTAGTGATGAATCCAGTCCTAGTTGGACAAAATCGGGGCCTACCGGCCTCGACAGTGATGAATCTGATCCCAGCCAAACAAAATTAAGGCTTTTCATCCCAGACAATGATGAATCTAGTACTAGTAAGTCCTGGCTACAAAAAATCGAGGCCTGTCAGCCTTGACAATGATGAAACCAGGACTAGCTAGTCCTGGCCGGACAAAATCGAGGCTTGTCGACCCCAGCAGTAATGAAACCAGGACCAACAAGTCTCACTTGGACAATATCGAGGCTTTCTAGCCCCGACAAAGATGAAATCGAGACCAGCCAATCCTTTCCAGATAAGACCTAGGCCTGTCGACTCTGGCAAAGTTAAAATCGGGACAAACCAGTCCTAGCCAAAGAAAATTGTGGCCTACCGGCCCTAGCGATCTCAAAACAAGGACCTTTCGGTCCCAGGAAGATGGGCCAGGGCTGGCCGACCCTAGTATCATCGAGACTGAGACTTGTTAATCTTGGTAAAGAGTAGCTAAACCCAGCTACATAGTCTTGTGATCAAATGGGTAGTTAAAGTGGATGAATTTGGTTTTTGGGCCTCCAATGCAGATAAGTGCACCATCCTCTCATTTCCATAATAATGAGGTTTGGTACGCAAGTCGATTCCTCTGGGTTAGAAAGTGCCCAATTCATCCTAGGTTAGCAAGTAAATTGCAAATATAAGTTTTAGCACGTGTATGTTTGTAATAATTTTTCGTTCAATGATGGTGTTAGAACAGGTAATTTGTAGAGACCGTGACCAATTTTGGCTGATTTTGAATTGTTCTCATTCTAATTGCCATAAATACATTTTGAGTGGTGTTTAATATGTTTTGAGTGCGGGAAACATGTTTAAAAAGTGTTATAAGGGTTTTGGTAAGTTTTTGGAAGAATTGGAGAAGTTTGACTTTTTGGTCAAACCGGGGCTTGGGATGAAACTTAAATGGGCCCAGAATTTTGGAAAATTTTTGATAAATATTTATTTTTGGGAATGGCTTAGATGAAATATTTAGAGAGTAGAAGAAGTAATTTCAAGACCGTAGGAGTTTTTGAAATAAAAAATGGAGCTCGGGAAGGTACGTTAAGTGGCCGGGAGCATTTTAGTCTTTTGCGCGCCCTAGATATTTTAAATATCTGTGGCTGAGAATCCCAACCATTTCTCACACCTCCTTCTCTCTCTAAAACTCTCCATCTTCTCCTCTCTACCTTCCTTCTACATTTCAGAGTCGTTCGGGTGTGATTCGGGTTTCGTTGAAGAAGGAAAATACGTAGGGGATGGCAAGAGCTTCGGTTTGAACCAAACAAAGTTGCGATCTGGTAAGATAGACTCCGCTAAAAAATTGGTGAAGTGCTTGGGAGGCCTTCATTTTTGAGGTAGGGGTTCTTCTTCTCTCCTAATTGTCGATCCTAGGGTTTCGAGTGAAGAGGAGAAGTGTAAGTTGTGTATCACATGTTTTAGGAGAGTGAGAGGGGTGGAAAGTTAGATTTTCTCCTTCTCTTGAGTCCTATATTTGCACATTTGGTGTTCTTTGTGTTGGTTTTAACATGTGGGTTAAAGTGTGTGAAATGAAGAAATTGAGTATATAGGTGTTATGTGCTCAATTTGGAATTTATGTGCAAATGCCTAACCTTGTGTCATATATGTGATTATATGTGAAATATGTGGTGGATAAATGCATGTTAGTTCTATGTGCTAAAATTATGCATTAAGTGTAGCATGACTAAAGTATGCTAATTTTGAAGTTGCATATGAGAGGTTATATGCATGTGTTATACATCTATATGCTATGTGTGGTTTTGTGGAGATGAAATGCAATAACTAGATAATGCATTGTGAAGCATGAATACTGTGTGCTTAAGTACAATATGTTTGAAATGCATATATAGGACCGTTGTGAGGAAACAGGAAAAAGTGGTCGAATTGCCTATAGTAGGTCAATACTCGGTGAGGGTGTTAGAGTGGTTAAACCACCTTGGAGGTAAGAGTTCTCGGTGAAAATCTTGAAAGGGTCTCATCACTTGGTAGGACCGATGTTCTCGGTGGTGTAGTCTGAAGATATCTTATCACTTGGTAGGCCCGATGTTCTCAGTGGTGCATTCTAAAAATATCTCATCACTTGGTAGGACTGATGTTCTCAGTGGTGCATTCCAAAAATATCTCATCACTTGGTAGGACTGATGTTCTCAGTGGTGCATTCTGAAAATGATCTCATCACCTAGTAGGACCGATGTTCTCGGTGGTGTGTATTGAAATAATCTAATCACCTGGTAGGACCGATGTTCTCGGTGGTGCGTATTGAAACAGTTTCATACCTGGTAAGACCGATGTTCTTGGTGACGAAAGCTCTGAACTTGTGTGGAAAATAGCCCAGGTCGTATGGTTGGTCAAGAATCATGCTAGGGTCTTGGGGTTGAGTCCGAGAGAAGGACAAGTGTGTGGTTAATGCTTCCATTCTAAATTGTGAAGCATGTTATGTGTTTAATGCATTCTTTTATATATGCATTGCTTGTGAATGAACATGTATATGTTGGATGATACATGTAATGTAGTGACATGCATTCATGTAGGTCGTGTCGGGTCAGCACTTAGGAGGGTTGGGGAACCTTTACTGAGCTGCAGTGGTGCTCACCCCTTTATTCTAAACTCTTTTATAGATAAGGCGCCGATGACGGATGGGATTTGAGTGTCCAAGTGGAACTCTAGTAGCATTTTGATATATATTGGGATATTATGTATTTTTGTGGCTATCCGTGCTGGCTTGTGGCACGTTGAATATGAAATTGTAGTCGTGGTTGGATTTTTAGCATTTTTTGGACCTTATGTATGAAATCCTTATAGTGACTATAAACTTGGAAGCCATTTGGATTTGGTAGGTATATTTTGAACCCAATGAGTGTTTTTGGGATTATATAAATGTTATAGTTACATTATCTTATATGTAACTTGTGTTCTTCATTCGAATCTTGTATGTATAAAGATGAGGTTGGTTTATGAGAGTTTTTGGACATATGTAAAGATATGTGTAATCTTGATGAGAAAGAATATGGATTGTGAGATCTTTGTGATTCAAATGTGTGATTTGATAAATAGGTATGGTGATATAGCATTTCTAAATTATTTGAATGCTATTGGATGAGTTCTAGGTGTTGGAAAGGTTTTGATAGGAGTTTTGGGGTGAATTTTGGTCAAAAAGGTGAAAAACGGGGTTCCGAGGTTGAATAAGTCGACTTACTTCTTTCTATAAGTCGACTGATTTGGACAGTGCGTTTTAGATCTTTCTAGAGCAGCAAATAAGTCGACTTATCCATTCAATAAGTCGACTTATTCACTCATAAGTCAACTTACTTCTTTCTATAAGTCGACTAATGCAGAATTTTCACAATTTGAAATAGGCATAACTTAGTCATTTCAAACCCGAATCAAGTGATTCTTTTTTGAAATTGAGTATTTTGAAACCCTCTTTCCAATGGTTTTATTTTTAGCCTATGATAATAAGCGTACAAATAGTTATGTATCCGTGCTTGTGTGAGGTAATCATTTGAAGGGCGTATATTGGAGGCCCATTGATATATGTTGTATACACCAATATATGTAGTTGATTAAGCTTCCACAAGAGCTAAAGGTTAAAATGGTTTATTCATGGGTTGAGTGAACAGGTTCACACTCAAGATTCAGGTCAGCCCAGGGGAGTCCCGACGGTCCTAAATTCGGGGCGTGACATAATGGTCCTGAGATTCAGGAACAACCTTCATGAACAGGGGAAATTGATGAGGAAATTAAACTTCAATTGAATTTTGATGACGTAGAGAAAAAGCCACATTGATAAACCCTAATGAGACTCTCTTACTTCTAGATAGACTGAACATCTAAATAGTCAGTTTCCTAGCTGGATATGGAATGCATTTCGCCTTTATAAATATGATGGCAATTCATTAGCCAAGTGTGCAATCAATACCTTTTGAGTGCCTTTATAGCTCCCATAGCCTTTTTAATTCTGACTTGATTGTTAGAGCGTAGTCAGCCAGCACCACACTAGTGTCCCTTTGGTTAGTTTCTTTTTGTCTTTTTTAGGCTAGCATTGACTCGGATTGTCTAACGATTTCTGCTTCATCAATTACCTTTAACATATAAATCATATATTATCATGCTCATCACTAACTCACATATCAATATCATGAAATATACCTTTCATTTCATCAAAGGTTACAACATCTAAAGCTGATAGCAATATATGACATATCTGAATCTTCATAACGCACTAAACATCCATTCATGCTTTAAGAACATATTAGATATCATGAAAAATATATAGAAGGAAATATTAGCATATTTATGGCATATAAGGTCACATGTAAGTACAAAAACATAACCTATAGACAATGGGTTAAAAGAGAAACACACCTCTACCTCAAATGCCAAATCCAAGCCTACCCATATTTCAAAATAGCTTCGAATTGAAACTCACAAATGGTAAATGATTTGTGGACCATAAATCAAACCACTTTAATTCTTGGAGCACCCTAGAAAATCCTACACATGCTATGACGGTAGAAAGAAGTGGAGAATGAATAGTGACTTAACCCTTCAACAATCACTATCTTAACCCACCTTTTGGTACAATTACTACCTTGCCCCCAAACATTTTAAAACGTCATCTTCAAAGCCCTCAACTCCACAATTTTTAATATTAACCCATAAAATGTTTTTCTAACAAATCATTAGGTAGCACACCTCCACTCAAGAAGTCCAAAATAAGTTCCTATTCAACCCACTCATCCCGAGCCCACACACCGAACTAATTGTATACTAAATTCATCATAATCATACACACTTACATATATTTTCTCTATAAAATCTCTTAATTAACTCATAAATGATAAAATTAAGATCTGGGTCTTTACATTGGCAAAGTGGCTGGGTATCAATCTAGGTCAAAGTCAACATACTCGTGCTTCAACATAGGTGATTTCTATATTGTGGATTATTATCCCGTGATTTTAGTTTCCTTGAGATTTTTCACTTAAAAATTAGTTTTTTGTTTATTTGTGATTGGTATGGATTTAAATGTGTAATTAACAAATGAGCATGGAGACCTTTTCACCCCCTCTAGGTCTTTAGAAACATCAGATTACACTAAATAAACTAACCACTTCCGCACGACGCAACTCATAACTAATGTTATTATTGGTAGTATAAGACTAGCACGTGTCTTGGTAAACCCCCGACTATAACTCAACTTAAAGTATAAAGACAAGATCTAGGGAAGTTGAAGGGTTATCAGACCAATCTAGGTTGTGAGTATGAACTCTTGATCATGAGGGTAGAAATCAATTTTTGTCGTGGTTGTCAAGATCTAGTTGTGTTCTCAACCGAAGAGTGATTAGATGCAAATCCTAGGTCACCAAAACCAAGATAAAAGATTAATCTCGACCAGCTAATGGTCATATTGTCGACCGTTATGGCCAAGAAGCAAGGTGGTCGAGGAGTTAATGGGTAAGTGATAAGAAATCACATGATCAACCAATGATTGAGAGAAGTGGTTGGGCTTCGCAGACCACCCCATGGTCATGAGTCTTTACCATGCCTGCGAAGGAATTTTATTTCTAACCATGGTTAAGAGTCTTAACCATGATCGAGAAGGAACTTTATTTATTTCAATCCCTTAATCAGGAGCGTCAACCACAATTGAGAAAGAAATTTATTTCTAACCCATGATCAGGAGTCTCGAACACAATTAAGAAGGCTAGAAAATTATTTCTGACCATAATGAGCAAAAAATCAAGTCGTGGTCAAGGCCAAAAGAGCCTCTTGATCACAAACCAACCCAATGGTCAGAGACGTGATTAAATAAGGAGTGACCAAGGAAGGAGATCCAAAGTCGCCAAAATCAAATAAAGGTTTAAGCTAAAGGGGAACTCATGGTCAGGCCATGACATGTCGATATTGGTGATAGAGAGTCCAAACCTAACTATCCGTCAAGTTGGGGCTAAGATAGATTTAATATCTTCTCAAGTTATGGAGACAAATATTTGGTCCAAGTCAAAGCAAAGATTAACCTCGAATTCCAAGGTCACAAGAAATCTATAGTCAACTTTGAAAATTCAAAGGAAGTTGAAAAGGAAATGACAACCAACCCATGTTTATGGTTCAGAAACCGAAGCTACAAATAAAAATATGTTATTCCAAAATGGATCATGAATGATCATTTTCACTCAGAACCCAACCACCTAGAGAAATGTGAGATGAAAAAGACAACAGCAGATTAAGCACTCTATGAATACTTGCTGGAAGTCCCACAAGCAAGGGGTCTCCGCACCAACACATTATCATGTCTCTTTATCTTCCATGGATTTTACCTTCATGGCTTGTAGCTTTACTTTCTATATATATTTAGTTTATCAGTCACTTTATTTTTTAAGATCCTAGCCAATAGCTTATCAACTTGGCTATAATTTCTATCTTTTACATTCAATCTTGTAACTTAGTTCTAGTAGCTATAGTTGGTAATCTCTTATGCATTATCAGCGGAATTCATCTTTTAGTTCATATGTCTCTCAACACACTTGCTCGATCAGTCTCTTCTAGTCATTATGATCCATACAACACTTCTCAGTATCCATCCCCATCTTACCACCACCCACCCGATAAAGTTCCAAGTCGCTATTATCAAGGTAGTGCGGACCACACGCCTTGGTACCAAGGCAATGGCAACCCAACTGGAGGGCCCTCTCTTGTCTTCATACAATCACCTGACCACTACCACCACCATCTCTACAGATTGTCCCCTGTAACGGTCAATACAAGGGCATATGGTTCACCTCACACCTCAAGTCCATGTCAAGGACTCTGGCATGCCCACGCATCACCAACCCAAATAGAGGCAAAAGATGTGCGGACAGCCTTTAGTAGATTTTTGTGCCACCTGTTTGTTATGGTGCTGATTTTTTTTTAAGGATCATAGATGATGGCGGATGGGATTTTAAATCAAGGTGTGACTTGCGAAATTAGGAATTGAATGAAGTAATTTTGATAAAAATGCCAGAGTGGTTTGATGTTTGTGGCAAGCTTGAATAGTTTTCCTGATGTCGCACTGGCTCTACATATATATGGCAAGTTGGATGGTCTTACAGAGGATGCTTGGTATAGGAAGCCATTGTCCTTGACAGTACTTTTTTAAGAAAACATAAAACGTACATTTTCTTCTCAAGGAGTTCATGAATTCAAGAAGCAGAAATGGTTTCACTAAAAGGAGGTTGGATAGTTTTAATGGAGTGTTTGCAGCAGCAGGGTGAACTTATAGATTATGTTTGCTTTTTCTATACATGGTAAGCCTAAATAGTTGTTTTGTTTATATATAGGTTTGGGCAAACCTGCAAGTTTTTATTACCTAACATTACAGCAGGAAGCCCAAGAAACAAAGACATATAACTGAGCATTGCCTTCACACTTATTCTTGAAGTCCCCAGCATAAAAGAGAAGAAGCTAGTACAGTAACATGAAGGAGCAGACCTTACTAGATAAAAAAATGAAATAAAAAAGGAGCATATTACAAAAGGTCTTTAGGGACACTACCAGAAGAAATTGAGTTGTGATTGAGATTGAGTATCGTCCTCATCTTGTGATGGAAAATGCACATGCCTCCCTTCATAGGTTGTTATCACCATTCTTGGATCCTCCGCTAAGCGCTCCACTCTTTTCTTAACGCGACAATTATCCTGTGTACAACGGTAATAGCTCCTGTACACAATTCGCAGATCAATGTCTTTAGCAGCTAGCTGTCTATGCATGGTGGGTTGAATAAAGTGCAGCAGTAAATTTTATTCTATGAGGGATACTAGAGACAATGCAAAGCTTGAAGCAAACAAATGGAGAAGCTAGCTATTTCTGTTATGGTAATTAATATCTAGCCTATACCCTTTTCTGATTCATGAAATTGTGGCCTGATTGATCATGCTCCACATGGATATGTAGCTGCAAACATGCATTCTTGAAGCAATGATAACATCCTATATTTGTCTAGTTCCATGTCATGTGCCAGCAATTTATTTTTTTTAAAAAAAAAATTTAAAGTAAAACTTTGGCTTTTGAAATTACGTTTCTTTTTGCAGTAAGCTTGAACTTGGATCAGTGCTGATAATTTGAGGTTCTCCATTATCAATTGCTTTTCACCCACTTTATCATGTTAAAAGTTGCTTGTGGGAAAGTTAACCTTTGGTGATCATAAGAGCATAGCTCCATAAAAGGGGAGAGATATATAATTCACACTAATCATTAAACAATAAAAGTTTGGTTTCTTTTTCACATAAAGCCAAATCATGTGAAGAGGTCCCCATGGGATCCAGAAGTGATAATCATTTAGCTCCAGGAGGGGCTTTTACCCTAGGGTTTTTATTAAAAACTGTGTATATTAAATGTTAAGTACTTCTCAAGTCTTCCTCCAGAACTTTGCTCTATCAGAATAGAACTGTGTAACGTCCATTTATATGTATAGATCCAACCAAATACTAGACATCTATGTGTGTCTATCTTCCTTTTGCATATAAAAAAAAACCCTAATATGAAAATCATATTAATTCTCATGTTGTAATAGTGTTTTCTCTATGGACCATCCTACTTAAGAAGAATTGTTAGACCTACACTTTTATATCTATTGGATTCATGTGATAGGTCACACCACATACATCTTATGAATGAAAATTATAGGTCTGATAATTTTGCCTAACTATTATTTTCCTTTCTCTATATACATTTCCCTTCCGTTATGAATGCAAAGAACCCCGTGACCATTCTTACAATATTTCAAAGTTGTGTGCCTACATATAAGGCCTATTATGCATTCCGGTCTACTAACTTTTTCTATCAGCTGCTGCTTAATTAAAGATCAAATTTTTTTTTTCTTTGTACTGTAATTGACAATCCATTGCACATTCTTAGTCTCTCATTGTGTTCATATTCTTGTAATTTCTTATAGCTTATCTCTTGAACTTATTTATATCTTGATGATTCATTATGTACATATATTTGCCCATAATATCTCCTTCTTCAAGCCTTTAATTAATAGCTAGCATAATAAATAAAAAAATAAAAATAAAAATGTAAGAGGAGAGAGAGAGTACTAAGCTCAAATTCTATCAAATTGAATGCAATATAACTTATCTTCTTACTTGATTAAAGCAATTTAAAATAATCGAAAGATAATATTTGAATGTCGAACCTGGGATGCTGAGTGTTCTTTACCACTTTCTGGCCATACTTTCTCCACTTGTAACCATCATCTAAGACATCTACATTGCTCATGGTTTTGAAGCAAAACCTAGGCTCCCTTACCTTTCTCCTAATTGCTTTCATCTTCTTCATCTTCATTGCTGAAACTCCCAGATTATAATCATCTCCACCACTTCTCTTTTTGCTCATGCACTCATTCACTTCACCCCATGCCCTGAAATCAATTCAAAACATACCCTTCATGAATAACTATATATATATATACATATATATATATACATGCATATACATATGTATATAAAAAAAATATCGGAGAGGTAGAAAACAAGGGATTGTACATGAAAATTTTGAAGGAACATAACATAATTCTTACTACCAGAGATTTCCATTTGATCTTTGCAAGAAGAGAAGTTGAGGACCTTCTAAATGAGAAGTGATGTCTTCTTTTTGCTTTGGAGTTCCAGAAGAGAGGAGTGTCTCATTGAGACTAGTGGATGCATCTACTACCAGTGAAGGAGGCATGCTTGTAAGGGATTTTAGAGATTGATTGCACTCAAATAGAGGTATGGTTAAATTTGGAGGAAAAGGAAAGGAACACATTTGTGTGCACATCTCTTGATCCTCAAACACTCCCTGGTTAAGCATCTCTCTCTCTCTCTCTCCCCTTTGAAGATTGATGTATAAGATAAAAAAAAAACAAGGTAGCTGCTAGCTTGGCTTAAAACTTTGGAAGTCTCGTTTTTTTCTACCTAATACTCCAGTTCAGAAAATAAAAGAAGGCCTCTCTCAAACTTTGAGGATTAGTTATAGAAAAATGAGCAATGCTACACGTCATAAAAATATTTCATGAATTTTTATCTTGAATGATGTGCCAATTAAATAGTAAGTTAGTATTGGTGGAATTTCCCTCATACACGGAATTCCAATGGTATTATCACCTGCCACATCATTTATGATAACAATTCATAATAAAATTTCATGACGTTTAGCATTTCCCTAGAAAAATAGTATTGAATTATTTTTAGAAAATTACGGCCCTAGAGTCTAACGATATAGTCTAACGATAGTCTATAAGAGTAAAAGTGAGTGTAAATTCTTTGTCAAAGTAAAAAAAAATTAAAAATTAAAAATAAAATATAAAAGTCATAAAGTAGTGAGTGCTTCTCATCGATGGAGAAATAAATAAATGAGTGCAAAAAACTGAATCACATTTCAATAAGAGAATTGAAACTTATGGTAAATTATAACATATCATGGCTTTCAGAAAGAAAAAAAAAAAAAGGTGTATTATATATATTATTCTAGGGTTTGAGTTTCTTTTGGACGCCTAAAAGAAATATCTTGAGCAATGATGTTAAATCTTAGGTGCATGTCTCTTTATCTGAATCTACGGTGAAGATATCATTATGATTGAAGAAAGAGGCCCTATTTGACTTTTGGCCACAAAAAAAAAAATGAGGTTCTCATTCTCCTTTTTGCTATATTAATTATTATCTTCTTATACTTCCTCCCAACCCCACACCAACCCACCACTCCTTAAGTTCCAGACCACCCTATAATATTGTTATGATCTCTTCAATTGATACTAGTCATTTGTTTATTTAGCAATTATCATCTAAGAGATATTTGCTTCTCGTAACCCTTGTTTCATTCATAAAGTATTGATGGCCAATACTAAGTTTGTGTTATCTATTTAACATTATGGCTCTAGTAGAAGAAAGCTACTTATCATATGGCCACTGGGTTAGTTGGTATATATATCTATATATATATACAATGAGATGAGGTTAAAAGAGGTATTAAAATTTTTTATGTTACGTGTCATGAAAAAAATTCACGACTATCAATCTCTTAGATAAATATTTGTGTGTGCGTGTGTATATGTTTTGGACATTTGTACCAATCAAATCTCATGGTAAAGTAGGTTTAAATATAAAATATCCTTAAATTTTGAAGGCTTTCTCGAATTGATGTCAGATGATTTGAAAATTTTAAAAGAAAAAAAATATCATTTCATTAAAAAATAGTAATGATAGGTATAGCGAAAGTTATTACCGAATTGAGAAACTAAATCACTTTCATTTTAGATAGTGCAAGTGGGACTCACATTTGCACAATTCAATAGATTGACACATGTTTGCTATACATTCGGTGATAATTTTTCACTTTACAAATTATTATTCTTAAAAAATTAAAGTTTCAGAAATGGACAACTAAAGTGGAAGCTGAAAGTATACAAATAACGACCATTGTAACGAGCTTTACTTAAAATTATCATATTTTGAGAGTGAAAAATCAGGTATGAATCATATTATCAGGTTGTTTGTGTTAAAATGGTCCTGAAATAAATAAAAAAATTATTTCAAAATACCTTAAAATAACTTCATATTTTAATGACTATTCCCGACTAAAAACTAGTATCTTTCACCAAATAATACTAAAAATTATATTTAAACCTTCCAAATACCAACACATAATAATAATAATAATAACGTAATTCTTTTCAATAAGTAATTCTAATTTTTATGTCGTTGTGACGCGGCATTGACGTGCGCATGATGTCAGGCTAGACGTACTATGAGGGAAAATGTCTCGCACCGTTTTTCATGACAACTCTCTCTCTCTCTAGATAGGCAGTGGCAAACGACATCATTTCTTTTTGTCTTAGTTAATATTAGTGGCATCATGACACTCAGATTAATCTCATTAATCCGTTTCTGGCGCCATCAACCTTTCTAGCTCTTTTTCATTTTCTTTTACTAAAATTTCTTTCATGCCAAACACACCCCCTCTGCTTTGGAGCCTAGTGGCTGACCCAACAATATTTGCTTATTCTGGTGATAAGAAACCCCCTACATACTAATGTGGCACAATGATATAATTACAATGTCTATTTTACAATTAAAAAAATAAAAAGAAAAATATATAAAAGAATTTTAAGTTTTCCTCTTTTATATTTTAAATTCAAAATGAACATATGTTATTCTATCATTATGTCACATTAACAAAGAGAAAGAAGTTTCAACTCATCGATGAGTGGGCAGCATTGTCCTAACTGACCTCATCATGATTAATTAACACTCAAATTACTTGATTGTACCATGCTCAAATCCTCTCTAATGATCTTGGAATGTACTCTCGATGCATATCTAATGGATAAGAGCACACAACTTTAGCTTTATTAAATCTTTCCAAAAAAGACCGTGTTCAAGCTTGTAACACTCTTATTTTGGAATTGTTGTGACATATATTTTTGTACTTTACAATCTTTGGTGTCAAAACCAAACATGATCGAGTTGTAATCTTTACTTTATATTCTTATCATTGATCATGTAATTGAAGTCTCAGAGAGAGCATGAAGTTCTATACCAACCATGCAAGTGTTTTCAAATAATGAAGCTTGAATCTTCAAAAAGAGACATCACATGTCTAACAAGGAATTAATTAATTAAAGTTTTCGGATAGTTCCAATTGTATGAGGACATCATTGATCACGTACGAGAGTCACATCGTCCAGGTAAAGTGGTGAGAACCAATATATTTCAAACCAAGAGGTTCTGACCTTGAATAGAGGGACTTTTAAGCAAAAAATGAAAATATTCAAGGTTGGACCGGTCCAAGGTGAAGTCTAGACTAGTCCAAGGTGAAGGTTGGACCAGTCCACACTTTTGTTCTAGCAGAATTTTGTACTGCTAAGTCCTATTTTGACTCGAATTTGACCTCGAAATTTTCTAAAACACTGTGACTTGTTTCCTATTAATTTTTAACTTATTTTTAAAGAAAAATTAGAGTTATTAATGTCTATAAAAATCTCATATGGTTTCTCTCTCATTATACTTTCAACATATAGGAAATTCATATTCTAGAGAAAGAAAATATTGAGATATTTTTCTAGTAAAAATTTTTTCACTCAGATTCTTTGTTTATATTTTTGAGAGTACACACATATTCACTGAGTGATTTAAGGTGTCTCTATTTACTTGATCAATTGTTCAAAGACTGCATTGAAGATTTCTTTATGATCAAGTTACTGGATTGGTTTCTTTTACAACTATTCGTTGGTGAGGAAAGAGAAAATGATCGTTATACGAAGGGGACAAAATACTTGCTGAGTGTTCGGGTTCTTCTAGTTCCCCTTCTACAAGGATATTAACGTTAGTCGAAAATCTGCATCAATTGGATGAGGTAGTTACAAGAGTAAGCTTGAGGTGTTTCGTATCAAGTTCTTATTAGAGTAGAGTGGGTGTGAGTTTGGAAAAGAGTCTATTGTACTTTGCTTCGACAATAGTGGATTTGCTTCTTTGGGGTTACAAAGCCTCACCTGTGATTTTTTTCAATCTGAATTTTTCAATTCCTGGTGCATTCATTTACTTTACTGCATTATTTTTTATTTACTTGCTTTGTGGGATTGTTTAAATTTTAATTAGACTTAAAATTGGGTAATTTGAAAGATTAAGCAAAAAGTGAGTAGACCTAATCACCCCCTTTAGATTTTAAATCTAACTTTCGTAGTCACTTCTACACTGCGTAACTCACAATTGGTATTAGAGCAGTATTCTCTAATTTGTGAGTAGTTTCTTGCGAAGTATTTTTAAAATCAAAATTTATTTTTGTTTTCAAAAATCATCATGGAATCTAGTATGAAAGATGGTGGATCAGTTCAACGAACTCCTTTGTTTGATGGTTCAAATTATACCTTTCAGAAATCCTTAATAAAAGCTTTTCTTAAATCTTAAGGTGAGAAAGTATAGATGGCTGTTGAGAATGGGTATATAATTCCTACCACTACCACTGGTGCTGCTAATGCAACTGTGAATGTAGCTATGGATAAAGTAACATGGTCTAATGTAGAACATAAAGATGCTAATCATAACAACAAGAGTTTATATGCTATATTTAATTCTTCTGTTCCTTCTGCATTTGCTAGAATCTCTACTTGTTTCACTTTGAAAGATATATGAAATATTTTACAGGTAACTCATGAGAGTACCACCAAGGTAAAGAAATCAAAGTTACAAATGTTAGCACCTACATTTGAAACAATTAGAATGAATGAAGATGAGATGCTTTTTTATTTTTATTCTAAGTTTAATGATATTTTTCAAAGTAGTGCTAACCTTGGTGAGAAAATTTTATCTTTTTAGGTTATTAGAAAAATCATGAGGTCATTACCTGATAGGTTCTAAGCCAAGTTGGAAGCCTTAGATGAGAGCAGAGATGTTGATTCAATGGAGGTGGCAGAATTAGTTGGATCAGTATAAACTTTTGAGATAAAATATCCAAAACTTTAGAAAATAAAAACTTTGGCTTTAAAAACCTTAAAGATTTCTAAGTCTTCAAGTTTGTCAAATATTTCAAATTCTTCAAAATTTGAAGTTGAAAAAGTTTAAAGATTTGAATATGATTCAGATAATGATGTTGCACTCCAAGCTAGAAAATTTGGAAAGATCCTTAAATATGAAAATGATAGAAATCTTAGGAAAAGAAATCCTTCTAAATTTTATAGTCAAAGCTCATTATCTAAAGGTAAGGATAGGAAGGAAAAAGAAGTTGGTGACTCTAAGGATTTTGAAATCACTTGTTAGACATATGGTGATAAAGGTCAGACTACTCAATGTCCAAGTACAAGAATAGCTTTATTATAAAGAAAATTTTAAAAGATAAAAAGTCATGAAAGTTATTATTTCTGAATCTGAGTCTTCTAACAATGATAGTGATTCTTCTGTTGAGAATGATGCTCTTGCTTTTGTTCTTTTACTGAATGATGATACTGCTAATGATTCTTCTTCTGATGTAGGTGAAACAGAAAAATTTAAAATTCTAAGCCAAGATGGGTTTGATGATTCTGAAGATGAAGGAAAAGAAGAATGAACCTAGGAAGAATTGTCTAAGGCTTTTGAGGAGTTGTTTACAGAAACTGTTAAAATCAAGAGAGCCTACAAAAAGCAGGCAAAGCAATTTGAGATGGTGGAAAGTGAAAAAGAAGCTTTGATGGAAGAATTTGAGAAGATCCAAAAGGAGATTAAAGAGGATAAAACAAAAATTATGAATTTTCTAAGCAAAGTCAAGTTTCTCCAAAGTGAGGTAAGTCAAGTTATCTCTGTTAAAGATGCTCTCATTGCTAGAATTAATATTCTTGAGCCTGAATTGAAAAAGTCACAACAGAAATTGATTGCATTTACTTTTGGACAGATTAAGCTTACTAGCATGATTCGTATTGGTAAGCCTGTAGGAGATAAGATTGGACTAGGTTTTGTTGGGACATCATCTAAGGAAAAAACTATTTTTGTTCGGGTCCAATTTTGATGGTTTTCTTTTTATTCATCATTTTTGCCATAAATGCATTTTAAATGATGTTTAGGGTAAATTTGAGAATTTTGGATCACCGAGGCTAGGGACGCGAGTTAGGTGGGCCCGAAATTTAAAAAAAATTTCAAAAAATATTTATTTATGATTTTTGGTCAAATGAAATATTTAATGAGTTAACAAAGTGATTTCGGAGTCATAACCTCTTTCGAAATCGAAAACAGAGCTCGGGAGGCACGTTAAGAAACTTAAGAGTAAAATAGTCATTTTGCACTTAGTGAATTGTAAATACACATATATGCATATTACTAGACAGATTAGGGAGAGAGAGATATCAACAATTAAAGATCCTCTTAAGCTCTTCTTTTTCTCCATCTTCTTCTTTCATTTCGAGCACTTTAGAGTGAGATTTGGAACTTGCTTCAAGAGATAAAGTTGTTCCCCTTTTCTTCATCTTCAAATTGGTGGGTTCAAAGTCACTCTTTGGAGACTTTTGAAAATTAAGGGTAGTTGAAGTTTGGATTCGAGCTTCGTCCAAGAAGGAAAGTTTGTTCTCCTTATCCTGATCTATGATCCTACAGAAAGAAAGTTATATTTGGCAAAACTTGAAGTTTGGTGATTCTAGGGTTTGTTAGGAAAAGCTTCACACTTGAGGTAGGGGTGTTTCTTCCTTCTTATTCATCAATTCTAAGGATTTTTGGTGAATTTAAGATTGTTTTAGTTATGCTAGCATATATGGGTGAGTGGTTGGAGTTGAGTTAATTGTCCTTATATTGTGTAACTATGCATGATAGAAGTGTTTATCTTGTGATATGTGATGAATTGTGCAATTATACATGTATTGTATGTGAAATGAGAACATATCTTGTTATGATGTGTATTGTATGCATATGTGAGTAGTATGCATGAATTGAAGCATATATATGACTATATAAGAATTGAGTAGATTAAATGCATACTAGATATAAATAAAGCAAGAATGTGCATTGAAAAACATAAGAAATGTATGTTATGTGAAGTGTATGTGTCTTACGAACATGTATACGTGTGCATTGGAATTTTGTCCAAGTGTGATATACATAGAATTCGAAGATAACCAACCATGTATTTGAAGTGGTGAGAATATCCACAATGGGATGATCGTCAAAGATGCCCAATTATAACCCAAGTATTGTGATGGTCAGAGTTGCCCAATCACAAGTTTAAGGCTTAGATAATGCAAGAAATATATGACCGTCGGAGTTTTCCCTTCATACGAGTGTCATCGGAGTTGACCAACACTTTGGTGTCATCGGAGTTGCCTAACACCATATGATCATCGAAGTTGATCAATCATGTCTATATATCAGATTCTCAACAAATAAGATGTAAATATCTTGATACTTATGTGTTTTAACTGTTAAGCATGTTGTATGGATTAAATGTATAAATGTTGAGTTGCATTGAATTGGTTGACATGAGGATTTGATATATATCATGTAGTGTAGTGACATCATGGTTGCATATCATATAGGTCGATGTCGGATCGATGCCTAGGTGGATTTGGACATTCCTGCTGAGCTCGTTGATTTGCTCACCCCTCTCCCTCCAAATCCTTTTACAGATAAGGTGCCAATGACGAAAGGGACATAAATGTCCAAGTGGAGTTCTTTGTGGCATTTTGAATTTATTTTTAGATATTGTGTATGTGGCTATCCATGCCGGCTTGTGGCATGTTGATTTTGTTATTATTGTAGTTATAGTTGAATTGCTTCCCGAGTCCCGAGAACCGAGCTGCGACTCTGAGAGATCAACACTCACAATAATCACAATGTAATCATACAAACCCAATTTTTTATTTTTATCAAGAAAATTATATATCTCCAATTTAAATAAATCAAATCCTAGATATCCATCTTATATACATAAATCAAATGGACAACTGTGAGAAACTATCCAACATAAATGTCTAATATATTTAATACAAATGTAAAACATCTATTCAACATCCTCGACATACATTAAATTTTAAGGAATTTAATCACTACCTCTGCAATCGGTATTATCAGTCCCTAATTGACTCCATATCATCAGCAATACTTGCAAAACCTGAGGGGCTGTGAGCTTAAAAGCCCAACAAGGTATGTCGAACATACTATCATTGCTGTAGCAGGTCGATCTTCACATATTCTCAAAAATATACACATTTAAATATATCACAATATTTAAAATCATGCTCCTCCTAGCATACATGAACCAACAATGCATATAGCAATTCTAGCAAATATGAACATATAAATCTACTACATATGATTTTTAAAAATCATTTTCAGCATGCTCAATAAGCAGTAAACATCCAACATCAATATGTATATAAAAATATATGTCAAAGTATTTACAAAAATAATGTAAATCAATTACCACATCCTCTACTCTACAAGTAGCAAATATCAAACGCAATATAGATGCATTTAAACCGTACAGCATGCTTAACAGTCAATCACGTAAGTATAAAGACATACTCTCTCCCTCAGGTCTCACCCGATACCCTAACATAATTTTGACCAACCATGTGACCTAGGACGCCTCCCTCATGATTTCAACACCATCACTGGGTATTTACCTACTCAAGGTGATTAGACCTTTTCAGAACCATCACCGAATATATATCTACTCTAGGTGATTAGGCCATTTTAGAATCGTCACCGAGTATTTACCTACTCCAGGTGATTAGACCATTTCATAACAGTCACCGAGTATTTACTTACTCTAGGTGAATAGACCTTTTTAGAATCGTTACCGAGTATTTACCTACTCCAAGTGATTAGGCCATTTTAGAATTGTCACCGAGTATTTACCAGGTCCAGGTGATTAGGCCATATCAGAATTGTCACCAAGTATTTACCTACTCCAGGTGATTAGACTTTTTTTTCCCATTTTCTCACAATGGCCCCATATATGCATTTCGAACATATAATGATCAAGCATTAAATTTCATGCTTCAATATGCATAAGCTAGTTATAAGAGTACATAGCATGCATTTCACTCCCCCAAAGCCACATATATATTCACCTATACATGTAAAACCTAGCATACAATTCACATATGCTCATAAGCTTCACTTAAGCACATTTTAGTCATGCTTCACCAATGCACACATTCTCAACATGTAAGATAGTATGCATTCCTCTTTATACATACACACATATAATCACGTCACCAACACATAATCACATACATATCAAATACTGCATATAAATCACATATGCACATATACTAGCATAAATATAATCACGCTCTAATTCAATACATATATTTACCATAAATGTCTAGCATGCATTCTAACCACGGTATCCACATATAATTTCTACATGTCAAATCCTACATATAATTCATATATGCACGTATAATTAGTACAAATAAAATTGTGTAATCACTCAATGCATGCATTTACTATAAGTAACTAACATGTATTCCTATCACAATATATAATCGCATATATATTCTATCTCTCATATATCACACTTAGCATATATCATGCTCTTGAAATGATCATCAATGCTATAATCATATTTAGCATGCATTTCTACTACTACGCTAATATATAACCACATTTATATTTAACCTATGCATAAAGTCCACCTATGCATACGAAACAACGCTGAACTAAACATAGATAATTTAGCATACTTACATGGGCTTAATCCACGTCATATACATATCATTATGTAAAACAAGCATTCAAAATATCATGCTTTCATTTCCAAACACACACACACACACACATATATATATATATATATATATATATTAATAGACTTAGTAAAGTAATGGTCTTTTTCAAATTTGATTTAAAATCAGGATTTTGGCAAATCCAGATAAATAAAAAAGATAGATACAAAACTACCTTCACCACACCCTTTGGTCATTATGAATGGAATGTCATGCCCTTTGATCTAAAGAATGCCCCTAGTGAATTCCAAAATGTCATGAATGACATCTTTAACCCATACAGTAAATTTGCTCTTGTTTATATTGATGATGTCCTTATTTTCTCCCAGCCCATTGATGAGCACTGGAAACATTTATTTACCTTCAGGGCTCTTATTAAACAAAATGGTCTTGTTGTTTCTGCATATAAAATTAGCCTTTTCCAAACTCGAGTCAAATTCCTTGGATTCCACATTTACCATGGGAAAATAAGTCCAATTGATCGAGCCATCCAATTTGCTGATAAATTTTCTGATGTCATTACAGACAAGACTCAGTTACAACGATTTCTTAGATCCTTAAATTACATCCCAGACTTTTATCATGATCTACGAAAGCAATGCAAACCCTTATTTGACAGACTTCGGAATAATCTGTCTCCTTGGACATCAGTTCACACTGAAATTGTTCAAAAAATTAAACTCCATGTCAAAACTCTACCTTGCCTTGGAATTCCTTCAGTCGAATCTTTTAAAATCATTGAAACCAATGCCTCTGATATTGATTATGGTGGCATCCTTAAACAGCACATCCATCCAGATTCTCCGAAACAGATTGTTCATTTTCACTCTAGAACTTGGAATAGCACACAAAGTAATTACAATATTATTAAAAAATAAATTCTTTCTATTGTCTTATGTGTTTCAAAGTTTCAAGATGAAATTTTAAATCAAAAATTCTTAGTCAATGTTGATTGTAAAAGCGCTAAATATGTTCTTGAAAAAGATGTCAAAAATATTGTTGTTATGCAAGTCTTTGCCAGATGGCAAGCTATTTTAAGTATTTTTTATTCTGATATAGAATATATCAAAGGTAGTCACAATTTTATACCTGATTCCTTACCAGAGAATTTTTACAGGGTAAACATGACAGACAAAGCCAAAAACAAGGACAAGGTCCCTTAAGGGACAATAAAAACTGAACATTCATCCTTAACCCCTTATCCATGACAAACAGATTTGTTGTTCTTAGTCAACCTCCAAGACCTTCTTTCAACTCTTCCCTAGCCTCTCCAAGTCCTAGTCACCTTCACCTCCAATACCCAAGTCATCTCCCAACTACTAATCCTTTTTTAAACCAACATGTTCAACCTCTACAACCAATTCGTCCTATAGCTCCCAGTCAATTTACCGAAAATCCCAAGTCTAATTACACCCATAACTACACCTCTAACCTTTTTCACATTGAACCTTCTCATAGTCACTTCAAAGACCCCATTGATATAGGAAAAGCATTTCTTTCTCCAACATGGTTTTTTATCCCAAGTCATCTAGAAAATTCATTATCCTTTTACAAGGATATATTGTTCTCTACAGAATCAATTCGAATCAAACCAATTTATGATCAAAATGATTCATCAAAAGTCATCTACCACTCTCTATACATTCAGAAATTTATTTCAGTAAAAGAATGGGGTTCTCATCCCTCCATTCTCAAAGTTTTGCCAAAGCATCAAGTCCAATTTAACTATTATGATTACAAAGATGCTTGGTTTAAGCTCCTCCTCTACCAGAATGAGTCCTTTACTCATTCTTGGTTTATTAACTTTGATAGTAAATTCAAAAGTCAAATTCCCACTTGGTTTCTTAGGTGGTGTACGCAATATGCTTCCATACCTCAAATCTTCCCAAGTTCTCTTCCTGATCAAGTTAAATATTTCTCCTCAATATACAAATTTAATGCTCACCAAACTCAATTTTCTGCTATCCTCCTATTCTTCAATAAATAAAAAGTCCCATGGATTTTCAAATGGCAGTTTGAGATTCTAGACAATGTAGTCATCCGATGATATTTTGTCAAATGGTGGGATTCTTTCAAGTTTGAGAGAATTATTTCCCAAGTTCAAACTGAATTTCCAGTCCCCCCATCAACTTCACCTTCTACAATCTAGAAGAATTTTGAGGCTCCCTCAAACTCAATAGAATCCATCATGGCTTCAAGCTCCAAGTCAGAACTAGCACATCTTGCTAAATAATTGCTAAGTCACATCTCAAGTTTATCAGAAGATGAAGATGCCTCATCTGCAGGCTCAAGCCAACTAGTCAAAGATCCCTACTCCAGCCAAGCTCTCCAAGTACTCAAGATCCTTATGATCTTGGTAAGGATTGATCAGATCAATTTCGTGCAATCATAGTCAACATCAGACAAAACTGCTACAGTAAAAAGAATCAAATCACTGTTCACCACAATCACTGCCGACAAAACAATAACCCGACAAAATACTGTTCATGAACAGTACTATTCACTTTTACTGTTCACTACAGTTAGATCCAAATTTTTTTGGAAAAGATGGTCAATTCTCTCTATAAAAGGATGTTGGCCCTTCAGTTGAAGACATCGCCAATTATTCACTTACTCTCTGAACCCTCAGAATCACTCTCACTCTGCAAATCTATTGTAATACAGTTTACATTTGTATACAGTTATGTTTCAAGTTTTGATTTCTTCAAGCTTGTACTAGTAATCAAGTCAGTCATTTGTAAGTTAATCTATTGTTGTATTTTTTGAAATACAAAACAGTTATATTAGTATACATTATTTTCCTGTATTAATTTTATATGGAAGGCCAAGCCTCCTCTTAGTCAACTATTCATTTATTTTGTATTTATATCAATGGAAGTCTAAGACTCCTACTATAATTATATACTTATGTTTATCTATTTCATTTTAGTTATTTATTTAATTGCTTTATTATTAACTGCTTTAATTACTTGTGCTTTATATATCTTATTTCTCAGTTAATTCTTTAGTTAGTTTTCGCTTATCCCCTTTTGGTATCAGAGCCAAACCGATTGAGTCATCTTTTAGTTCTGTGTTTTGTTACCTTAGTTCACATATACTTTATTCTTTATCTGTTCTGCTGGTGCCACCCCCTTGTAAATCTCTCATTCCTTGGTGTAAGTCCCATCTTGAGCCGTGGTTAGGCGTTTAGGGCATAGATGGAAAATGAGTTGGGCAAAGGTCTGTGTTACGAAATGTCGCAAAACAGTTTAAAGAATTAAGTAAGTGTTGAGGTAAGATTTTAAAATATTTTGCTAAAATATAATGAATAGGTTGCTCAAATCTACCTCGTTCGCTAGTTCTAGTTCATGATCTACACAATCTGCTTTTCCTGATATAGTCAATGAAAAAGAACATACATACGAAGATGTTAATTCCACAGATCTGAATTGGTTTGCATGGAATATCCCTAAAGTCTCCACTAAAGAAATTTATAAGTCAATTTTTCTTCAGTCTACCTTTCTAATTGACTATGGAGTTAAAACAGTTGAAAAATTTTATGGTCTTAAGTCAAAACACGAAAAATATCAATTATTAACTCATAAAACCATTAAAGCACACAGAGACAAAAGTCACAATTTCATTCATATTGGTCTCATCCAAGTTGCTGTAAATCCTCTTACAATTTTAGGCATAAATGCCGCAGTACTTTTATGTCTAAGAGATGCAAGGTTTACAGATTATAATATTAGTATCATAGGAATCATCGAAACCACTCTTGCCAATGGTCCAGTTTATTTCAACACTTACCCAAATCTCACCCTTAGTCTTAGTGATTCATATATCCTTAAAGCCTTAAAATTAAATATTAAAACAACCGGTTATCCCATGCTTGATGGAGGTCAACCTCTAGGTTTAATATACAGAATCTATTACAAATGTATAAGAACCAACCTTAATGTTCGAGCCTTGGTCAAAAGTCCTAGGAGCCAAACCTTACTCATCTAAGGTAGTACAAAAGATGCCCCTATACAGATTCCAAAAACTATTGTTTGGAAGGACATTACATTACCTAATGAATGGCTTCTACAAAATGAAAACCATGATTCAAAAATCCAGAATAATACGAGTGACCTCAATGAAGTACAACAATTTAGCGATGGTACTATTAGGATAAGTTTTGACGAATCCCGATTTACTACTCCATCAAGATTTAGTACTCAGTCAAGGAATAGTAACATAAGAAAAGATAAGAATCTCCTTTGTGAGGAAGAAGCCTATAAAAGATCTTTTCTGAATCAGTTAACTAGGAAAAATGAAGGGAAAAATTTAAAATTAAAAGGCATAAAAATGGACAATCCTGTTACAAACCTTTGTTATGCTCCCAGACCTGATGATAATGAGTCATCACCATCTAGATCTCCTACTCAAACAGATTTTGAACCTCAAATGCCTTTTGACCCTCAGATAAGTTCTTTAAGTCAAGAATTTAAGTTTGATTTACTTAAACTTCATGTCGAATTCAAATCAAAAGAAAACAAGTCAAAAAAAACAAGCATATAGGAATAATTTTTCTAAAAATAAATGACAAAAATAATTCAAAACTGGAAATCATTTATGACAGATTACAATCTCAAAATTAATTTCTTCGATTATTTAGAAAATTATTACAACAAAGTAAATGTTTTAACAAAAACCAAATGAATTAAACCAGACAAAAGATCTGTCTCTTCAAGTCATCCTCCTTTTGAAACTCTTGTCATCCAACACCTAGACCATGATTTAATAGCCTCCCCTCTCAAAGTCAGTTAAGCCAATGCCCAACCTGATTTAAGAAAAATCATCGAACAAAATAACTTCACCAATAAAAGCCTACATATAATAGGAAAACAAATTGACAAAATTGAAAATAGAATTGAAACTCGCATGGAAAGCAACACTAATAAATAGAAAAAACCTTTAATTAATCTACCTACGAAAAGAAAAGGGCTAGCCCTAAAATCCTTAGAGTCAACAACACTCCAAATAGTAAACAAGATGCTAAAAGATTTAGAAAAAGCCAAAGGAAAAGTAAAAGAAGAACAAAACACTATTACAGTCATCAATGAAAATGATAGTTCTAATATTGAATCAACCTCTTATTCTGACAGTAGTGAAATCCATAACCTCGCAAAAACCTTCACAGACATGCAATTAAAACCAATCTATATCCGATAAACTTTATGAATGAATATAGATGGTCTTATTAAAACAAAAATTTTAAATAAACTAAACCATATTTCTATGGTTACTAATAATTACATTACTAACCACACAATTACCCAACCTGAAATTGTTGATCTTCTCATATCAGGTTTTACTGGTATGTTAAGATCATGGTGGAAAAATCACCTCTTAGAGGAAGATAGACAATAAGTTAAAAATGCTGTCCAAAAAGATAATGATGAAAATCCTATTTTTGACGAAAGAATAGGTATGGGTATTACAGATGGAGTCAATACAATAATCTTTATGATCATTAATCATTTTATAGGAATACCTAGTAACATCATGGCCAAAGTCCATGACTAGTTAACCAATTTAAGCTGTCCAACCCTCTCAGACTTTAGATGGTACAAAGATATTTTCTTATCTCAAGTCATAATGAGAAATGATAGTAATAGCCCATTTTGGAAAGAAAAATTCAACAATGGATTACCTAGTCTATTTGCTCATAAAATTAGAGAAACTCTTGCTAAACCTACTGCAATCATTGATTACAGCCAACTTACTTATGGAAATATCATTAGCACAATCCAGAAAAAAGGATTAAAAATGTGTATTGATATGAAAATAAGTAAACAATTTAATAATGAAAAGAAAAAAGCCAAATATGAATTGGGTAATTTTTGCGAGCAATATGGTCTTCCTACGATTGTCCCTTCTCGCAAAAAATTACATAAAAGCCGAAAAAACCCTAACAAATATAAAACTTATAAAAACTATCATAGAAGTAAACCTAAATTTCAGAAAGAAGAATTTTATAAAAAAAATCCAAAAAGAAATTTAGAGAAAATGGAACAACTCACATCCAACATAATAAAACTAGTAAAAATGGTAAATATTTTAAATGTGGTAAACAAGGTCATTTTGCTAACAATTTCCCCATAAGGAAAAAAATTAACCAACTCCAAATCTCTGAAGAAAGTAAAAAATAAATCTTTGAAATCTTCGAGTTAAGAAACACCAGTGAAGAAAATACTAAAACAAGTGATTCATTCTCTAATAATAGTAACTAATCAAAAGAACCAAAAATCATAAGAATTTAAATCATACACATGAGAATCAATTAATGAATAAAATAACTTCACTTCATTAATGGAGGTTTCCTCCTCAACCCTAGTTGAGAAGTTTAGTTACACATGACAGAAGAAGAAGATAACAAAATAATAAAAGACATAATGAATAAATAAAACTTGAATTGTCTTTGTCTTCTCTGCCCTGGCCTCCATTTCTTTTCTCCCCTCAAAATAGCCCCCAATTCACCTCTTTATACCCCAAGAGAATACATAAAGTTCTAATCCAATTAGGAGAGAAAGTCCTAATCTAATTAGGAGATAATTAGGGTTTTTCCGCAACCCTAAATAGGTAGATTTTTTTGCTGACATTCGGCCCAAGTTTTGACCCAATAGAAGTCCGATTCATGAAATTTACGTGAAATACAAAAGTGTCCAGAATCAAATTTTGTTCAACCTTCACAAGAATTCAGTCGAATTGACACTCTAAAATAATACTTTCAGTTCACTTTCCAAAATGGAATTAAAACTAGACTAAGTGGGGACTGTCGCCTATTTGTAGGTTGTGAAAGTTCATTTTTGCTAATAACCGCATAGTTCTGTAATACTCGTTGTATTTACCAAGTGTGACATGAACGGATAATCATCTTTCATCTAGTTGATGACTGAGCATGATTCAATTTTTGTATAAGCTAGTTAAATTCATTTTTGTTGCATTGCATTGCTAAGGGACTAGCAATGTATAAGTTTGGGAGTGTGATAAGTGTTCAATACTATGTAGTTGAACCCTCTTTATTGCATATGTTAGTCTCATTTTTACGTTTACCGAGATACGTTTACGGTATTTTTGTGTTTTTGATATATTGCAGGTTTTGTAGTGAAAGGAGCAAAGTTTGAGGCCATTTGCAGCTGAAGAGCAAAGTTTAGAATTAAAGCTAAGGCATCTCGATCAATCGAGATTCTGCAGAGCCACTTGCCCACTTGCTCACCTGCTCTTTCCACTTGTAACAAAATTCCCCTTTTTGCACGACTTAGAGGGATTGTCTGACTTGAACAAGACATTTGGAGACATTCTTGATATAGTTGGTATATATATTGATATATATATATATTTATGGTGGGCCCCAAGGTTGAAAAAGAGGCCATAAAGCACACAAAGAAGCCATTCTCTCAAAAGGAGGGAGACACACACATCAGATAGAAAAATAGAAGAATTCGGGAGAGGAGAAGGAGGAGCTAAACCGGACCAAGAAGCTTCATTGTCTCCATCAATGGAAGAGTACAAGGCTGCCATAAGCAACTAACTTCTCTACTAGGGTGTGAGTGAAGCCCCTAGCCATGTAAACTTGTTCATTTTTGTAGCATTTTGGGATTTGTATTTAAATGTTGATTATTTAGTCTAGTGACAATGTACACTTATACATTTCTCTTATATATTCATTTGATGTTGATTTTATTCTTATCTTAGAGTGGAATCTTTCTTGTGAATGCACAACATTTGCTTCTTCCACAAAGAGGGCAAATGATGGCTAGGTAATGGTGTTTAAATGAATGTGTTGTGTTTGCTTGTATAAACCATGCCAAGATAAGGTAGTTTGGATGCATGTAGGTTCACTTAGAGAGTAGAGTAATTAGTTAGGTTGAAGAACTATGCTTGTTAAAGATGGATTATGATAGGTTTGCACACACATTAATCTTTTGATATGTCATTGAGGTCACAAGCCTAATGACATTGTTAGGCATTTAATTTATGAATCCCAAGCTTGTTACACTTATGAACATGCGAATGGCTAGTGGTGGAAACCACCCCTAGTTCTCTCTCCCAACTTTTAACTCTTTATATTTATTATTTTTACATTTTATGCAATAGTTTTAAACCAAAATTCAAAACCTTGTTTTTAAGATTAAAGTGGAATTAATCTTTCTTTAAGACAATTTACGACTAGTCCTCGTGGGATCGATACCCTCTATATAGAACCGTATCTACAAAGATTCGTGCTCTTGCGAGTGGTTAAATTATATTTTGATAAAAGGGGCAAAAATAAGCTTACAATATAATTCAAGTTTAGCCACATCAAAATTTTGGCGTCGTTGCCGGGGACTACGATTTTATTGTCGCCATTGAAAGATTAAATCTGGTTTAATTCTTAGGCTAGAAATTCTTTCATTCTTTTTTTGTATATATCTTGTTCTTATTTCTCAAATTGCTTGATTTTAGGTATACCACATAGCGAGTATCTTAAAGGATCACAGTTGGAACTCTTTGTAAGTATAAACTCTAAAATTAGTGATTTGAATTTTTTTTTTTTTTTTTGTATATATTGTTGCTTATTTTGTGTATTGAGGTGTTGTTCTATTATTAATGCATGCTAGGTAGACGGTCATTGTCACTTCCTTTGCTTCCGTTTAATATTGAACTTGAAGAATACTTAGACAACGTAGAGGAACCTCTAGGGACCCTATATTGCCTAGGACTGAAAACATGGAACCACACGAGAGACAACCTCCCGGACTACCTCCTTTTAATCATGAACAACAACCTCCACCTCCTCCTCCCCAAGGAGAGTTACTTATGAACTTCTATCTTCCGATTATATTTGAAGTACCTTCGTGTATTCAATTTCCCGATGTAGCGGCAACTCAATTCGAAATAAAGTCCTCCACCATCAATCTTCTTAATAGCTTCCATGGTCTCCCAAATGAGGATCCATACCGGCATTTAGATTACTTCCTTTCCGTGTGTTCCACCATTAGGGTACCACATTTTACAGAAGATGATCTAAAGTTACGTATGTTTCCATTCTCCCTAAAAGATAAAGCTAGAAGTTGGTTCAATTCTTTAGAACCTAACTCAATCCATTCTTGGGCGGAGATGCAAATTGAATTTTTTAAAAAATACTTTCCAATGGGAAAGACGAGTGATATTCGGCGAGCAATCACCGGATACACCCAAATTGATCAAGAACAATTTCATGAGACTTGGGAGAGATTAAAAGATCTTCTTAAATCTTGTCCGCACCATGCTGTCCCAAAATGGCAGCTAGTACAAAGTTTTTATGATGGGGTGAGTGAGCAACATAGGCAAATGATAGATTCCGCTTATGGAGGTAGATACCTTTTGAAACGCCCCGATGAGGCATGGAAACTTTTTTAAACCCTAAGCAATAATTCAACTCAACGCTCCTCCACTAGAAAAGGGAAATTCACCCTACCTTGTAGAGGAGTGCATGAGATTTCTAGGGTAGATGAGGTTGCCATGCAAGTAGAAGCCTTAACCCAAAAAATGGACCAAATCATGAAAAATGGGCTGCCTACTCCAAGCCAGCCTGTTCAAAATCAGGAAGGGTGTTCATTTTGCTATAGCACTTCACATTATGTGAGAGATTGTCCTATTGCCGGTCAATCTCCCGATTATGCTCAAGAGCAAGCGAATGCCTTATACTCTAAACAGATGAATGATCCATATTCAAATACCTACAATCCTGGTTACAAGAATCATCCGGCATTTTCATGAAAATCTCAAGAATCAAGACCCTCTTTTTAAGGGCAAAATTCCTTTAATTCTCAATCTCAACAGCCTCAATATAGGCCAAATCCTCAACCTTACCATCAAAGATCCAATTACCAACAACCACCGCCTCCTCCGAGAAGCCAAGACTTTGAAGAAAAAGTGATAAGCAATCTTGAGGCCAATACCCACTTATTACAAACTCACTCTCAATCAATCTCTAAGCTTGAAGCTAATGCTCAATCTATGGCTAGGTTAGAAGCTCAAATCGGGCAACTAGCTAATGCCTTGAATAGAAGAGAGGAAGGCAAGTTGCCAAGTCAACCGGTGGCAAATCCTAAGGGTGTTCATGTGATTGAAGATCCATCATCTTCATCTTGTAATGCTCCTCCGGAGCAAGTTCAATCAATCACCACCTTACGGAGTGGTAAAATCATCAATTCCAAGGTTGGGGAAGAAAAAGAAAAGGAATTCAAAGAATAATCCAAAAATCCAAAAGAATCCTAATCAAATCCAAATATATTTCCTTCAAATCCAAAGGTGAACAAAGTCCCACAAAATCTAAAAGGAAAGGCAAGTGAAGTTGTATCGTCATCTAGTCCAAATCTTGATACCTCTTTTGAACCTCCGGTTCCTTTTCCTTAAAGATTGAAGGAACCTTTTCATTTTGGGAAGCAAGGAGAGAAAATTTAAGACATGATGGAGATCTTCAAACAAGTAAAGATCAATCTCCCTCTCCTTGATGCTATCCGGCAAATTCCCTCCTATGCTAAATTCTTGAAGGACTTGTGCACTCAAAAGCACAAATCTAGGAATAATGTTCTTAAGAAAGTCCTCCTAACTGAGCAAGTAAGCTCCATTTTCCAACACCAAGCCCCTCCTAAATTCAAAGATCCGGGTGCTCCAACCATTTCATGCACCATCAAAAATTAAGATTTTGAAAAGGCACTTCCTGATTTAGGGACTAGTATCAATTTACTTCCATTCTCAGTTTACCAACAATTAGGGTTGGGAGAACTTAAGCCTACCATAGTTGTGTTGCAACTTACCGACCGCTCGGTGAAGCAACCACGTGGCATCATTGAGGATGTGATAATTCAAGTGGACAAATTTTACTTTCTGGTGGACTTCATAGTCCTTGACACGGAACCAGTCCAAAATCCAAATAGACATATTCCTATCATTCTAGGTCATCCATTTTTGGCCACGGCAAACGCTTGCGTTAATTTCCATACAGGAGTGATGGACATCTCTTTCGGGAATATGAAAGTTCGTTTGAATATCTTTAATGCTTCTCATCACACGTCCGACGACGAAAGTGAGTGCTTTTGTGTTGATGTAGTGGAAAACCTTGTTCAAGAAGCGCTTCCTTCCATTCTTTCTAAGGATCCTCTAGAGGCGTGCCTAAATCATTTTAATTGTGATGATTATGATATTGAGCAATCTATTTGTGAAGTTAATTCAATGCTCGATGTCGCAACTGTCATGGATTTGCCTAAATGGAGAGTTCCGAGAGAACTGTTGCCTCCTTTGTCCAATACTTCCCAAACTCCTTCTCTAATTTCCCCACCACAACTTGAGCTCAAGCCTCTATCGGCTACACTCAAGTATATTTTCTTAGGCGCTAATGGGACCCTTCCAGTCATTATTACTTCCAATCTCGCGAATGATCAAGAGATGGAACTTCTAAAAGTCCTAAAAGAGCACAAGGAAGCAATAGGATGGAGTGTGACAGATCTTAAGGGAATAGATCCTTCTATTTGTATGCACCGCATACACCTGGAAGAAGATGCAAAGACCTTAAGAGAGGCACAACGTTGATTAAATCTAAATATGAAGGACGTTATAATGAAGAAAGTGGTGAAGTTACTAGATGCAGGAATCATTTACCCTATCTCAGATAGTAAGTGGGTTAGCCCAACTCAAGTGGTTCCTAAGAAGTCTGGTATTACGATGCAACCAAATGATAAGGGTGAATTAGTTCCCCAACGCACCACCACGGGATGGAGAGTTTGCATAGATTATCGAAAACTAAATTCAGCAACTCGAAAAGATCACTTCCCTCTTCCATTCATCGATCAAATCTTAGAAAGATTAGCCGGTCAAAGTTTTTATTGCTTCTTAGATGGATATTCCGGTTATAATCAGGTTGCTATAGACCCGAGGGACCAAGAGAAAACCACCTTTACATGTCCTTTCGGCACATTTGCTTATAGACGCATGCCCTTTGGGTTGTGTAATGCACCGGTGACTTTTTAACGGTGTATGATGTCTATCTTTTGGGATATGGTGGAAAATTTCTTGGAAGTGTTCATGGATGATTTTTCCATGTTTGGACCTTCATTCGAATCATTTCTCCAAAATCTATCCCGTGTTCTCACACGATGTCAAGAGACTAATCTAATCCTTAGTTGGAAAAGAGCCATTTCATGGTTCAAGAGGCCATTGTCCTAGGGCACATTGTGTCTAAGAGAGGAATTGAGGTGGACAAAGCCTAGGTTGAACTTATTTTTGAACTTCCTCCACCATCAACGGTGAGAGAGATTCGTTATTTCCTTGGGCATGCGGGTTTTTACTGCCATTTTATTAAAGACTTTAGCAAGATCTCTCGGCCTTTGTGTCGCCTTCTTGAAAAAGAGTCTTGTTTTACCTTTGATGAAGCATGCCTTGATGCTTTCAAAAAACTCCGCACCATGCTTACCACCGCTCCAATTCTCATCCCTCCAAATTGGGCTCTCCCATTTGAGATCATGTGTGATGCATCTGATTATGCCATGGGTGCGATTTTAGGGCAACGAGTAGACAAATTGCCACATGTTATCTACTATGCAAGTAAAACCCTTTTCGAGGCTCAAATCAATTATACCACAACAGAAAAGGAGTTGATTGCGGTAGTATTTGCATTGGACAAATTTTGAGCTTATCTATTAGGTTCCAAGGTTATCGTCTATTCAGACCATGCTACCCTCCAGCATCTTTTGGCCAAAAAGGACACTAAGCCAAGATTAATCAGGTGGATACTCTTGTTGCAAGAGTTTAATTTTGAGATTAGAGACAAAAAGGGGACCTAAAATGTGGTGGTTGATCACCTCTCTAGAATTCTTGTTGAATCCCTCTATGACTCCATTCTAGTTTGTGAATCCTTCCCGGATGAACAACTCTTTGTAATTTCTCAAGATAGTATCCCTTGGTATGCGGACATTGTTAACTACTTGGCAACCGGTAAGATACCGTCTTCTTGGACCAAGCAAAAAAAGGTTCGATTTTTCTCCCCATCACGATCATATTATTGGGACGATCCTCAATTGTTCAAATATTGTCCCGATCAAATAATCCGAAAGTGTGTACCTAACAGTGAATTCCAAAGTATTCTCAAATTTTGTCATACACTCGCTTGTGGGGGACACTTTAGCGCTAAGAAAACCGCAGCAAAAATTCTTCAATGCGGGTTTTTCTGGCCAACACTTCATCGGGATGCATATTTGATGTGGTTGGACTTGAATTATATTGTAAGCTTATTTTTGCCATTTTTATCAAAATATAATTTAACCACTCGCAAGAGCACGAATCTTTGTAGATACGGTTCTATATAGAGGGTATCGATCCCACGAGGACTAGTCACAATTGTCTTAAAGAAAGATTACTTCCACTTTAATCCTAAAACAAGGTTTTGAGTTTTTGTTTATAAAACTATTGCATAAATGTAATAACAATAAATTTAAAGAGTAAAGGATGGGAGAGAGAACTAGGGGTGGTTTCCACCACTAGCCATTCATATGTTCATAAGTGTAGCAAGCTTGGAATTCATAAATTAAATGCCTAACATTGTCATTAGGCTTGTGACCTCAATGACATATCAAAAGATTACTGTGTGTGCCACCTATCATAATCCATCTTTAACAAGCATAGTTTTTCAACCTAACTAATTACCCTACTCTCTAAGTGAACCTAAAACTAAATGCATCCAAACTACTTTATCTTGGCATGGTTTATACAAGCAAGCACAAGACATTCATTTAAAGTACCATTACCTAGCCATCATTTGCAATTTTTGTGAAATATGCAAATGTTGTGCATTCATATGAAAAAATCTACTCTAAGACAAGAATAAACTCCACTTCAAATGAATATATATAAGAAATGTATAAGTGTACATTGTCACTAGACTAGATAATCAACATTTAATTAAAAATCCCAAAATGCTACAAAAATGAACAAGTTTACATGGCTAGGGGTTTCACCAACACCCTAGTAGAGAAGTTAGTTGCTCATGGCTGCCTTGCACTCTTCCATTGAGGAAGAAAATAGAGCTTCAAGGTCTGGTTCAGCTCCTTCTTCTCCTCTCCCGAATGTCTCTCCTTCTCTTCTGATGTATGTGAGAGATCTATGAGAAAATGCTTATTTTGTGCTTTATGGCTACCTTTTTCAACCTTGGGGCCCACCATATATATATATATCAATATATATATATCCATTATATCAAGAAGGTCCCCAAGGGTCTTGTTCAAGTCAGATAATCCCCCTAAGTCGTGCAAAAAGGGGGATTTTGTTGCAAGTGAGAGAGCAGGTGAGCAAGTGGGCAAGTGGCTCTGCAGAATCTCGATCAATCGAGATTGGATCTCGATTGATCAAGATTTTGATCAATCGAAATAAGATCTCGATCAATCGAGATCTCGATTGATCGAGATCAACATCTCGATTGATCGAGATACCTTGGCTGCAATTCTGACTTTTCTCTTCAGCTGCAAAAAGCCTCAAATTTTGCTCCTTTCACTACAAGACCTGCAATACATCAAAAATACAAAAATACCATAAACATATCTCAGTAAATGTAGAAATGGGACTAACATATGCAATAAAGAGGGTTCAAATGCATAGAATTAAACACTTATCAATATTCATTCTGCCGCTCTTGTGAGCGATGTCAGTGCCTTGGCACGATGTCTCGGAAGGACATGATGTCTCTCAACCCTATTCTTATTGTTGAGATATTTGATATGTGGGGCATTGACTTCATGGGACCTTTTCCACCCTCTACTGGTCATGAGTACATACTTGTAACGGTGGACTACGTATCTAAATGGATAGAGGTCGTTGCTACCAAAACCAATGACCACGCAGTTGTGGTTAAGTTCATTCAAGCTAACATCTTTAGCCATTTTGGTATGCCTCAAGCCCTCATCAGTGATGGAGGTAAACATTTCTGTAACCGATTCCTTCGAACCTTGCTTACCAAATACTCTGTCACACACAAAGTAGCCACCCCATACCATCCTCAAACTAGTGGCCAAGTGGAGGTATCCAATAGGGAGATCAAGAACATTCTTGAGAAAATAGTTTGGCCTGACCGGAAAGATTGGTCATTGTGACTAAATGATGCATTATGGGCTTACCAAACTGCTTATAAGACTCCCATTGGAATGTCACCTTACCAGTTGATTTATGATAAAGCGTGCCATCTTCCGGTTGAATTGAAGCACAAGGCTATGTGGGCCACCAAGACTTTTAATTTTGATATGCAAGTGGCCAGATCTAATCGAAAGCTTCAATTAAACGAATTGGAAGAATTACGACATGACGCGTATGAGAACACTAAAATCTATAAGGCAAAGTCCAAAGCCTTTCATGATCGCAATATTTGAGTCAAAACATTTTCTCCGGGTCAAAAAGTATGGTTGTACAACTCACGCCTCCATTTGTTTCCCAAAAAATTTGCTCCCATTGGGATGGTTCATTTTTGGTTAATTCCGTTGCTCCCCATGGAGCGGTGGAATTGAAGGACTTGAAAGACGGATCATTGTTCAAAGTGAATAAGCAGCGCTTAAAATTGTGCACAGATGACCAAGTTACCACAGAATACGTGGATGTCATCACTTTGACAGATCCCATGTATTTTGACTCGTGAACCGATTCTAACGTCATGCCATAGACGTGTAAGGTGGCGCGGCCATGGTAGCTATCACGCTTCTATGATGTCCCTCTAATCCAAAGTCACTTTTGTATCTAAGTAATTTGGTATCTAAATTCTCTAAGTCCAAGTCCATGAAGTATAAATTAAGCTAACTATTTTTGAGCATTTTGATCGATTGAGATCAAGATCTCGATCGATCGAGATTTTGATTGATCGAGATCTTGGTCTCAATTGATTGAAATAATGTAAAAAGTTTGCCAAGTCCAAAGTCCCAAGAGGTAGTATTCTTCGATGGCATTTCGATAGGTCCTCGATCAATCGACATTTTGATTGATCGAAGCAAGGATCTCAATCGATTGAGATTTGATCTTGATTCATCAAAGTCAGGATTTCGATTGATCAAAATCTCAATTGAACGAGATATGCATCTCGATCAATCGAGATTGACGCGCTGCCTGCACGTAAGCCGATTATTTATTTAAACCACTGGGCTCCCTCTCATTTTTATAATTCTTCCCAAGACCATCCAACTTCCTCCTCTTCTCTGAGACATCCAAAGCTTCCCCGAGCGCCATCCAACCCTTGTTCAATCATTCTGGACTATCCACCGTCATTCGCCGTAGTTCGTGCTCTCCGTGTATACACGCACGTTCGTCTATTCGTGGCTGCGTGTTAGGACTTCATCTTCTTGCACCGATCCTCATTTTCATCTTGAGGTAAGTGATGCATGGTTATATTTTGATTGCTTTGCTGTCATTCTTGTCAGTTTTTCGGCGTAATGAGCATATCCAGATGAGTGGGTTGGAGTGGGTTGCATTCGCCATGTTCATATTGGGATCTTGCGGGTTTCAGGGGTAGGAATGTATGTATGGGTAACAGGTTACATTATTTTTGTTTCAAATGCTCGATATACGGTTTGCAACCACGGGCCATTGTTCGGATGCATCCGCATACGCTGTTTCGTTAAGAGCTAAATGAGCGACATATTCATATGGGTCATCTTTGCTCTCGAATCTACATTATACCTCCCGTGCATTTCATGATTAGCATGTTTTCGATTCCGAGTAGACCGAGTCGAGTCGATTCTAGCATATCTTAGAAAGCATGTGTCGGCACCATGGACTAGAACCTCCTTTTTAATTTTTATTCTTAGTTTAGTATTCATTCTATTTTCTTTTTATTTACTTTAATCTTTGGAATAAGTGCAGACTATTCCAGGTTGATGGCGCGTGTGAAGAATGTTCCCGATGCTGTTAGAGATGTACCCGGGTGAGCCTTCCAGACACGAAAGTTCCACCCCGAGTAGCGTTTTGAGCTGAGAGAGTATGAGATGTGTCCCGACAGCTCATGGGCTGTAACAGAGCTCAGGCGGCGTCGCCTCGACCAATTATGTGTTCCACCCACTGATGTGGTGCATGAGCGCTTGGTGCAGGTCTTTTATGAGCGTATGACCTATTCCTGCACCGAGCCGGACACACTAGAGACGGTTGTAAGTGGCACGACGATTACTATCACACAGAGCCGGATCGCACAGATGCTCAGCATTTTTCACCAGCAGCCCCCAGATATGGTTGACCACAACGAACGGCCAATCTACAGGGCCGAGTTTTCAGCAGACACGACACTGTTCTCCATCGTGATGGACATGTGTGGTGGGGTGTTTACCACTCCCAGTCACAACTGCATGTCCAAATCGATGTGCCCGAGTGTATTATGGTTCCTAGACACCGTTCTCATCAAGAACGCGTGTCCTTTACAGCATGTGGCAAAGCGCAGGGGTGACCTTCTACGTTGCCTATTCGCTTTTCACACGGGCACTTGGTTTTCTATCCCGACGCTGATATGGGGGCAGATGTTCAAAATATGGGACGGCCTTGTCAATAAGAGCATGAGGCGAGCAGCGAGTTGGCGGCTCCCCTTTCCATTCCTTGTCGCAGCCTTCCTCAGCCGTGCCAATATACCGGTCAGTGATACTGACATCCAGCTGGCACCGCCCACCCGCTACACACCTACTCAATGGGAGTGGGTGAGGCGACACTTGGAGCGACAGGACCACCAGGGTGATCCACTAGAAAACGTAGACATGGATGGCCCAGTGGAGATGGATGAGGAGGCCCCCGTAGAGGGTGAGGCATATGAGGAGGAGCTGGGGGATGATGATATGGATATCGCCGCAGAGTGACATAAGATCCTGGCTACTGGCTACTCCTGTCTGGCAACTGACGTTGAGCGGCTCTAGCAGGGTTTTAAGGAGCACATCCAGGTGACGCAGGGACAGCTGGAGGCTATTAAAATGGACATTACGTCTCTGGCACAAGGTCAGAGGGCGATCTTAGACGAGTTCTGGGCCTTCCGACAGGACCTGCAGTTCCTATTTGCCGACCGAGCTTCCACCTCCACCTCTACTCCACCCACCGAGCCACCTCCACCACCGCCCGCCCTAGAGTAGCGTTATCTATTCGGAGTGTCTGTTTTACTTCTGTTATTTTTCTTTCTTTGTTTTTGATAGGCCATGTTGGCCATGTTAGTTTTTCTGTATTCCAGCTGCATGTACACTTTGTACTAAACTCATTTTCAAATATTTGGAATACAGTTATCTTTTCTTTTATAACATGTGTTTTATTTACTGTCTTTATTTTTACTTTCTGCCAATATCTCAGCTCTCTATAATTTGACTATGTATGCAGTACCACTTGCCTAATTGTTATATGCAATTCAGTTGATGACTTCCGTGTATTACCGCCTGGTTTAAATTCTCAATACTGTTGAGATTGCTTTAACGCAGTATGGCGTTAATAAAGAAAGGCAGCCCCTTTGCATGCTATACGTTAGCATGCCTAGATAGTCAATATCTTATCGCATATAGACCTCTTAGTCAAGTAGAAAACACCAGTTTAGAGCCTTACCTGTGTAGCGATCTTGGCATTGTCCGTTTGTACATGATTCTTTTATTATGTTCTTTTCATATACTTTTTGTTCCTTTTAATGCTTGTGGTATCTGGTTGGTGTTCCGTGCAAGTTTTTCTCATTTACAGGATGACCGCCCATATTAAAGTGCAATTTTTGTCGCGTTCTGCAGTCCCGGTAAATTCTTTCCTTATTCCTCTTGTCCAACCATTGAGCACAATGTTGCGTCTAAGTTTGGGGGTGCAGTATGCTACACCACTTGCATATGCATGCAAAGTTCAGTCTTTGTATTGAGTGTCATTGTAGAGCAATTTTTTTTCTTGATATTTTTGCATGCTTGCTATGATGTCTTGCTTTTTAAAGGAAGATCATTTGAATAAATGTCTGAGGTAAATGCAGCAGGTAGTTAAGAACTTTAACATTGTAAATACCCACACTTTTGCAAACTATGTAATAGGTTAGAACGGTCTACATTTTTGTCCAAATATGAATATGTACGGTTCTTACCCTAAATTTATCCTTAACCGCACAAATTCGTACACATGCATTTTAAATTGTGGGGTATAAGTCTGATGGAGAATTTTGTAAATTTTTGTTTTTATTTGAACAACTTAAAGAATGAATTCTTTTGGTTGTTGTAAAAAAAAAATATATATATATATATATATATATATATGCAATAAGCCTTCTCACTCAATAAACCGGATCTCTATGCCTCATTAAGCATGGAGTATTTGCGTATAAGTGTGTAAGGTTGAGCAATAATAAGCGGGTGGCTTGTTTAAGCTCTTCACCTTGTAAGCTCGGTTATTAAGTCCGAGGGGTGTTTCTTCACCTAATGCCCTAAAACCAATTGGTTTGGGAATCATTGGCCCAATGCCACTACATGGGCTTACAAGAAAGCAAAAAGAGCTAAGCATTGCATGGACATCCGCACATGAGCATTCATGTATGTTTTGCATTCATGTACGATATTTTTGTGTTTTTGATATATTGCATGTTTTATAGTGAAAGGAGCAAAGTTTGAGGCCATTTGCAGCTGAAAAGCAAAGTTCAGAATTAAAGCTAAGGCATCTCGATCAATCGAGATGTTGATCTTGATCAATCGAGATTCCAATCTCGATTGATCGAGATTCTGCAGAGCCACTTGCCCATTTGCTCACCTGCTCTTCCCACTTGCAACAAAATCCCCCTTTTTGCACGACTTAGAGGGATTGTCTGACTTGAACAAGACATTTGGAGACATTTTTGATATAGTTGGTATATATATTGATATATATATATATATTTATGGTGGACCCCAAGATTGAAAAAGAGGCCATAAAGCACACAAAGAAACCATTCTCTCAAAAGGAGGGAGATACACACATCAGATAGAAAAACAGAAGGATTCGGGAGAGGAGAAGGAGGAGCTAAACCAGACCAAGAAGCTTCATTTTCTCCATCAATGGAAGAGTACAAGGCTGCCATGAGCAACTAACTTCTCTACTAGGGTGTGGGTGAAGCCCCTAGCCATGTAAACTTGTTCATTTTTGTAGCATTTTGGGATTTGTATTTAAATGTTGATTATTTAGTCTAGTGACAATGTACACTTATACATTTCTCTTATATATTCATTTGATGTTGATTTTATTCTTGTCTTAGAGTGGAATCTTTCTTGTGAATGCACAACATTTGCTTCTTCCACAAAGAGGGCAAATGATGGCTAGGTAATGGTGTTTAAATGAATGTGTTGTGTTTGCTTGTATAAACCATGCCAAGATAAGGTAGTTTAGATGCATGTAGGTTCACTTAGAGAGTAGAGTAATTAGTTAGGTTGAAGAACTATGCTTGTTGAAGATGGATTATGATAGGTTTGCACACACATTAATCTTTTGATATGTCATTGAGGTCACAAGCCTAATGACATTGTTAGGCATTTAATTTATGAATCCCAAGCTTGCTACACTTATGAACATGCGAATGGCTAGTGGTGGAAACCACCCTCTATATACAACCGTATCTACAAAGATTCGTGCTCTTGCGAGTGGTTAAATTATATCTTGATAAAAGGGGCAAAAATAAGCTTACAATATAATTCAAGTTTAGCCACATCACCTAAAATCATGGTTTTATCTTAAATAATCATTAAGGCTCTCAAAAAGACAGAAAACACAAAAATAGAGTAAAATCACAAATAAACTATTACTAAGAGAATAAAATATGCAAATTAAGAGGTTAGAATGCGTAACATTCAACGCCGATCAGTAACTATAGTTATACATCTCCTGATATAACCATAGGATGTAAAGATGGTTGTAAAGATTCCTGTTGTCAAATTCTTCATTACGGTTTCTTCTGGTCATCTATGCATCGGGATGCATACTCATTTTGCCACTCATGTGAGCGATGTTCGCACCTTGGCACTATGTCCCAGATGGATATGATGCCTTTGAACCCAATCCTTATCGTCGAGATTTTTTATGTTTGGGGCATCAAATTCATGGGCCCGTTTCAGTGTAGTACAATAATTTTCAAACCACTCCCTCACTCACCCAACTTACCACATAGTCACTCCAGCTTTCAACCCAGTTAATAGCCTCCCTAAGCTTGAACCACTCTCACCAAATCTCACAACAGCTTTTCCACTCTCAACCCAGCCCAGGCATCCTAAAGCCCAAGCTATCTCTTACCAATCTCACCACAATCACTCACACTCCCCCTGTCCAAAGTATCCCAATACTTGGACTATACATAGTGATAGTGGAGTCAGTTCGATGTAGTGAGCAGCAACTCTTCAAGCTTTGATTATTTGTCTTCAAGGTCGATTTGTAAATCTTCAAGGTCCATCCTAATAATTGACACGACCACTTAACTTCTTGGTAGATAATGACACTCGAACTCTTGCAATGATAGATTTCAATAAGTACACCCTTAAAGTGTAGCTGTAATGAATTTGTAGAAGCCCGTTCTATCAATGAATCTTGTTCTTAGCTTCTTGAAAAATCATTCAGCTAGGAATTCACTTCAGATAGTGGTCCTGGTATTTCTTTGTCTTTATACCTATTTTTAAAATGGACATAACTACAACTAGAGTAGAAATTAGTAGCACAAGTAGTTCAAAATATAAAAAGCATGAACACAATTAAGCATTAACATTTTAAGACAAACAAATCAGCAATATAATTCAATACAAACAGCCCACTACTTCAACACATTTAAGTCCACAAATCAGCAATACAAAAATTCTAGAATCGGCAAAATTAGAATCCCAAACAATAATATTAAAATTCCAGACTCAGCAATATTCAAATTCCAAAATCAACAAAATTTGACTTCCAAACAGCAGTAATAAAATTCCAGAATCAGCAATTTTCAAATTCCAAAAAGCACAAAATTTGAGTTCTAGAAAATCAGCTATTTAGATCAATAAATTCAACAACACCAGTTCATCAACACACAACAATGATTCCAGCAATTTTAGAACACGAAAATTCGATTATGGCATATCAAATACAAAATAAATTCATGCGCCTATGATTTGTGTGTGTCAACAACAAAGCCTCAACAAGTGCGCCTATGAGAGTGAGTGTATATATGTAGTCAACCATTATAGATCATTTGATATGCAAAAATAAAAGACAGAAGTATGAAGAGATTTATTCCAATTCTATGAATCTGTTCAAGTAACTGAGTTTCAACTAATGAACCCAAGAAGAACCATGAATGATAACCCAGTAGATGAAACCACTAATAAAGACCCAGAAGACAAAACCAAAATTGAAGCTAGGATTCTTTTTAAAGAACCAATGAAGTTGAGATTCCATGTTCTGAATCTATAAAGCTGAGATTTGCATATACTGAATCAACAAACAAGATGAACGTTTGAAGAGCCGTGAAAGAAATCCATTACCAAAGTCTCATCTTGAATCAGCACAAATGACAGGACTTAGACAGAGATTCGATTTGTAATGGCGAAGATGATTGGACTGAGCTCATCCAATAATGCCAGAGATCATGATTCCGTAACTGTTGCTACCGGCGATGAAGCTCCACCCGATCTGCAGTCATGGAGTCACGGTCATTTTCCATAATTTTTTGAACCAAGAGCAAGACAAGCCCTCTCTCTATATCAGTGCTTCAATCTCATAAATACCCAATCTTAAGTCTTCTCTACCTGTATTTCTTTCTCTCACTATATTTCTTTCTCTCACTTACTATCTTATCTTGCTCTTTCCAGTGCCTCACACTCTCCTCTAATTAGCCGAGAAAGAGACATTTTATATCAACATCTTTTTCTTTTTGATTTTCTTTTATATATATATATATATATATATATATAAAGAATAGAAATGCTAGTACCTTTCAGATCCCAAATTGCCCCTGCACCAATCTTGCCCTAATCAACAAAAGAAAATTCTCAATTTGCCCTTCTTTAAGAATTTTACAAAATTACCCCTGCAAATTGATTAGTGCAAATACATGGAAAAAATAATTGAGTGAGGCAATTAATTAAATCATAAATTTATGTGAAATGACACTAATGCCCTTATAGATCCTTTTGACATTAAAATTTGGACAAACATACTCATGGGCTGGACCATCAGAATTGTTCTACGCATCGAGGGCTCGAGATTGATTCATTCAAAATTGAATTCAAAAAAAGTTAATTTCGATGAGAAATTAGGAAAATTATTTAGAAACTCTTCTAAATTGAGTTAGGGATGCCTAACATACCCATGAAATTCAGAGTTTGTGTGAGTACAGTGGTTGTCTACAGCAACCAATTGGTTATATGGGTATAATTGGATGTCTCTCAAAGTTAAAGTATGCTAGATTATACAATTTAATGAATTTCTAATGTGAAATGATGTGTTTACATGTTTATAATTGTCTTAAATGATTATAAAGCATATTAAATGTGAAATGTGAGAGAATTATATATGTTCATGTGTATATGTAAATGTGACACTTATGTGTTTGATAAATTGCCTTGAAAGTATGTTTAGATATAAAGCATGTCTGATTATCGATATAAATTATATGAAATGTGAAAAAATGTGATATATGTTCAATATGAATGTATGTGCGATTTGTATGGAAGTGTACAAGCATGCTAAATGGTTGCAATGTTACTTTTAATTATATATGCATGTTTAGCATGAGCATGTGGAATCCATCTTCATTCATTATCAAGAATATGGTGAGGGTGGTGAGTTCAATTGGATGGTGAATCCTTTTGACGAGGAAAATAAGATGATACAGTAATCGAAACCCTAGATAGATATAATTGGATGGTCTAGTAATCGGAATCCAACAGTTATGTGGAGAGGATGAGGGAGATGTGCATATCATGTTGCATTATATTTAGCTCATAATATGGCTGAGATATATGGATATTTGCATAACATAATTGACTGCAATTGTATGTTTATATAGTATTCATGGAACTTGCAAAATTATGTTTTAGACATTCCTACTTAGCGTGTTGTAGTTCATCCTATGAGGATTAACCCTTTTTAGGAAATGGTAAAGAGGTGATGGAGTTTCCCCAACGGTGAGTTGGTATGGAAAGTGATAGGTTTCTTTTAAAGACATTTAATGCTTTATTTGAATGCATGTCCGGGATGTGGACTATATGCATATGTTAATCATGTATTAGACCTTTTATGTTTCGAGAACATGCTTATGATTATGCCTCATGATTGCATACATTATATGTATAGTTTTGAGCATGGTGAATGCTAAACAATGAGAATGATGATTTTACATTTATGTCCATTTACAAATATATGATAATGGTGGAATGAATGAGTTGAGAATGCATAAAATAAACTAAGTGTCGTGTGTGTAAAGAATCTCATCTCTTCGTAATTATGCATATATGATGATGGTGAAAATAGTAGAGATGAGGAAATGATGTATAGATTAATTCTTTTGAGTTATGAATATTATAAAAATAAGCGTAGCCAGCTGATGGATTGCCTAGATTTCAACCAACTAGTGGAACATCCACCAGTAGACCGAAACCTGAATGTGAGTCATTTATGTGTTGTTATGTTTCGAGAGTACACGTGTCCTACTTAAGGACTTATGATGAACAAGTAAGCTTCTACTGAGTTACAGCAATGATAAGTGAGAGTTGAACCCAAGTGTTCCATATAGTAGGACTTGGAGAAATTTGGTTAATCTTCCACGAATTGGGCTCAGTGATCCGTGAGGGAACCAAGGATAAGTAACAGTAAATTTCCATGGTTGTCCGAGTCATGAGATGACGATCGGGCAATCATGACACCTCACAACTCAGAGTTTGGACTTGGACCGGGAGAGTTCCTGTGGTCCAGATTTTGGGGCGTGACATTATAAGTCATACAACAAAACTATAGGAAAGAATGAAGGAAAGTAAGGAATGAAATATTAGTTTTTGATAATCAATTCAAATTTATGGCAAGTAGATCTGTAACGACCCGGATTAGTTTTGATCGATTCCAGATGATTTTGGACCGAATTGTTTTTTTTTAATTAATTAATTCTGAAAAGAAGTGAGAATATATTTATATGTGTGTGGAATTATATATATATATATATTGATGGAGGGTATGAAAAATCGTATATATGGAGACATATATATATATATATATAGTGGGTCTATATGTAATTAAGTATATATATAGAGGTGCATGTCCATAATTATGTGTATATATGGGAGAAAAGAGAATACCCATGTGGTATTTTGTGCATAATAAATATATGAGTATATGTGCATATATAATCATGTGACTGAGAGTGGCTGATGAAACATGTGGTGCATGTTAAAGAAGAAAAAAGGGAATTCAAAATAAAAGAGACGAATACCAAGTGTGGTCTTCGACTGAAAGAGAAAAAGAAAGAAAAGAAGAGAAAGAGAGGCTCGCTGGTTTTAGTGAGAGAAAGAGAGACACTGAGAGGGGTTTCTAGAGAGAGAAATCAAAACCTAGAGAAAGAAAGTTTGATAGAGGAAGCTTGGAAGAAGAAAGAGAGAGAATGAGTTTGAGAAGGAGGAGAAGCCGAGAGGTTTGTGAGTTCGGTTGAGGCTCGTTCACGGGTCTGCTGGTGATGGTCTTTGGTAGTCTGCATTGGAAATTAAACTTGAATAAATTAATTTTTTATTATGTTAGTGGTTATTATTGTGTTAGTGGAGCTAATATTGTATGCTAGTGGAGCTAATATTGTGCTAGTGGAAGACATGGGAAAGTTGTGAAGCTATTATTGTGCTAGTGGAAGTCATGGGTAAGTTGTGTTAGTGGAGTGGAAGACATGAAAGTTAATATTATGTTAGTGGGTGTAATGGCATATACATATAGGTCTTACATATTTGTTTTGTAGCCTATATAATGCTATGTTTTCTACCAAAAAAAAAAGTGAGAAATAAAGTATCTTTGAAGAATTCTTCCCTTCATTTTTCTCTTCCAATTTTATTATTGTGTGTGTGTGAATTAACCATTATTTCCAACAAAGTGGTATCAGAGCTAGTTTGTGAGGAAGAAAAGAAATGGCAAACAATTCCATTCCATTTCAAATGCCTCGATTCACCAAAGAAAACTATGAAAATTGGTGTATTCGTATGAAGGCAACTTTGGAAGCACAAGATGTGTGGGAAGTTGTGAACAAAGGTTATGTTGAGCCACAAGATGAAGCAACCTTGTCTCAAGCCAAAAAAGGTACTTTACAAGCCATGAGAAAGAAGGACCAAAAGGCGGTCATGACCATCCATCAATACTTGGATGATGGAATGCTACAAAGCATTGCCAATGCAACTAATGCAAAGCAACTATGGAAGATTCTTCAAAATTCCTACCAAGGAGTTGATAAAGTGAAGAAGGTTCATCTCCAAACTTTACGAGGTGAATTTGAAGCATTACATATGAAGGAATCTGAATCAATTTCAGATTATTTTTCAAGAGTTTTGGCCATCGTAAATCAACTAAGGAGATACGGTGAAACCTCCATGGTTGATACAAGGGTCGTTGAAAAGATCCTTCGGTCATTAGATCCCAAATTCAACTTTATTGTTGTTGCCATTGAAGAGTTGAATGATTTGGAGTCCATGACCATTGATCAACTCATGGATTCGTTGCAAACTCATGAAGGAAAAGTGGTGAAGAAACAAGAGTCTTTGGAACAAGTGTTACAAACAAAGCTTTCTTTGAAAGAAAAGCACGGTGAAAACCAAAGAAGTCGAGGACGTGGAAATATACGTGGCCGAGGAAGAGGAAAAGGTAGAGGTGAAAGAAGTGTTCACCATACCATCAACAATGAAGAAAAAAGTTATGACTCACAACAAACAAGGTGACATGGAAGAGGAAATTACTCAAGGCCATATGGAAGAAGGTATAACAAATCTCAAGTTTAATGTTACAATTGTCATAAGTATGGCCATTATGCTTCAGAATGTAGAAATGTTACTAATAATGTTGAAGTTGAAGAAAAAGCTAATTATGTTGATGAAGAAGTGGAGCCTACTTTGTTGTTGGCATACAAAGGTAAAAAAAGCGAAGAGAATATGTGGTATCTTGACACTGGCGCTAGTAATCATATGTGTGGTAGCAAAGACAAGTTTATTGATCTTGATGAAATGGTCAATGATAAGGTGACATTTGGAGACTCATCAGAAATTTCAATAAAGGGAAAAGGTAAAATTTTGATTCATTTGAAGAATGGCCAGCATCAATTCATTTCCAATATTTATTATGTGCCTAATATGAAGAACAATATTTTGAGTTTGGGACAACTCTTAGAAAAAGGCTACAATATTTTCATGAAAGATTGTAGTCTTTCTATAAGAGATCCTTTGGAAAGCTTGATTGTCAAAGTTCCAATGACAAAGAACTGGATGTTTTTACTAAATATTCAAACCGATGTGGCTAAATGTTTGAAAGCTTGTTTTAATGATTCTACATGACTTTGGCATTTGAGATTTGGACACTTGAATTTTGGAGGACTAGAGTTGTTGGCCAAGAAAAAGATGGTGAAAAGATTGCCTTTCATTAGCAATCCAAATCAATTATGTGAAGGATGTCTCGTTGGAAAACAATCAAGAAAGAGTTTTCCTAAGGAAGCTACCACAAAAGCAACAACACCACTACAACTTATTCACTCGGATGTTTGTGGTCCAATTACTCCATCATCATATGGTAAAAGTAATTATTTTTTGCTATTCATTAATGATTTTAGCCGAAAAACTTGGGTGTATCTTCTTAAACAGAAATCAGAGGTGTATGGAGTTTTTAAAAAATTCAAAGCACTTGTAGAAAAACAAAGTGTCTATGACATAAAGGCTCTTCGATCCGATAGAAGTGGTGAGTTCACATCAAATGAATTCAAAACTTTTTATAAAGAAAATGGCATTCACCATCCTTTAACGGTTCCAAGATCTCCCCAACAAAATGGAGTCGTCGAAAGGAAGAATAGAACCATTCTAAATATGGCTCGAAGTATGTTGAAAAGTAAGGAAATGCCTAAAGAATTTTGGGCCAAAGCTGTTGATTGTGCAATGTACTTGTCCAATCGTTGTCTTACTAGAAGTGTGCAAACTAAGACACCACAAGAAGTATGGAATGGAAGAAACCCAGGTGTCTCTCATTTGCAAGTTCTCGGGAGCATTGCCCATGTACATGTGCCAGATGAAAAGTGGACCAAATTAGACAACAAAAGTGAGAAATTTGTATTCATTTGCTATGATTCAAGATCTAAAGGCTACAAGTTGTACAATCCAAGCAATGGAAAGATCGTCATTAGTAGAGATGTTGAATTCGAAGAGGAGGTTACATGGAATTGGAACACTTCGAATGAAGATTATAATTTTCTTCCAATCTTTGAAGAGGAATAAGTAAGTGAAGACATGGAGCAGCCCATTTCTCCACCACCATCACCTCCATCATCATCAACTCATGAACAATCAACTCCATCATCATCAAGTTCAAGTGACACACCACCACTTCGCATGAGAAGTCTTCGGGACATATATGATGACGCAGAAGAGGTAACAAATAGTTTTAGTGATTTATCACTTTTTTGTCTCCTTGCGGATTGTGAACCAGTAGGATTTGAAGAGGCGGCACAAGATAAAAAATGGAGAAATGCTATGGTAGAAGAAATTCAGTCCATAAAGAAGAATAACACATGGGAGCTTACTACACTACCTGCAGGACAAAAGGCAATTGGTGTGAAATGGGTGTATAAAGCCAGGAAGAATGCAAATGGTGAAGTTGAAAGGTACAAAGCAAGGTCGGTCGCCAAGGGGTACAACCAAAAGCCTGGTAGTGACTATGATGAGGTATTTGCACCCGTAGCCCGTTTGAAAACTATAAGATTGATAATTTCTTTGGCAGCCCAGAATAATTGGAGAATCCACCAAATGGACGTGAAATCAACTTTCTTGAATGGTTTTCTTGAAGAAGAGATTTATGTTCATCAACCGATGGGGTATGTTGTGAAAGGGCAAGAAGACAAAGTCTTGAAGTTGAAAAAAGCTTTATATGGCTTGAAGCAAACACCAAGGGCGTGGAGTAAATGAATTGACAAATATTTTCAAGAACAGAAATTTTCAAAGTGTCCATATAAACATGCTCTTTACACTAAAATTAGTGAGAATGGAGATATATTTTTTGTTTGCTTGTATGTGGATAATTTGATCTTCACAGGAAGCAATCCAAGAATGTTTGAAGATTTCAAAAAGTTATGACTCATGAATTTGAGATGACGGACATTGGAATCATGTCTTATTATCTTGGCATTGAGGTCAAGCAAATGAAGGATGGAATTTTCATTCATCAAGAGGTCTATGCTAAGGAAATTCTCAAAACATTCAAGATGGAAAATTGTAAATTGGTGAACACCCCCGTTGAAGTAGGAATCAAGTTGTCACGAGATAAAGTTGGAGAGACGGTAGATCCAACATTTTTCAAAAGTCTCGTTGGAAGCTTAAGATACTTAACTTGCACGAGGCTAGACGTAATCTTTGCAGTTGGGCTTGTTAGTCAATTTATGAAAAAACCTACCATGACTCATTTCAAGGCAGCTAAGAGGATTCTTTGTTACATCAACGGTACACTCAATTTTGGGTTGTTTTATTCATTTTCTAATGATTTCAAGCTTGTGGGTTATTGTGATAGCGATTGGGCCGAAGATTTGGATGAAAGAAAAAGTACTTCCGGTTTTGTTTTCTTCATGAGAAATACGCCTTTCACATGGTGTTCAAAGAAACAACCCATTGTCACACTCTCAACTTGTGAAGCAGAATATGTTGCAGCTACTTCATATGTTTTTCAAGCAATTTGGTTGAGGAATTTGTTAAAGGAATTACATATTTCACAAGAAGGGTCAACGAAGATCTTTGTGGACAACAAATCAGCAATTGCGTTGGCCAAGAATTCGGTATTTCATGATCGAAGCAAGCATATTGACACAAGATTTCATTTCATTAGAGAATGCATACCAGGAAGGAAGTGGAGCTCCAGTTTATAAAGTTACAAGACTAAGTTGCAGATATTTTTACCCAACCCCTCAAGTTTGGAGATTTTCACAAGTTAAGGAGTTTGCTTGGAGTGGTGAAATCAAGTTTAAGGGGGGGTGTTGGAAATTAAACTCAAATAAATTAATTTTTTATTATGTTAGTGGTTATTATTGTGTTAGTGGAGCTAATATTGTGTGCTAGTAGAGCTAATATTGTGTTAGTGGAAGACATGGAAAAGTTGTGGAGCTATTATTGTGCTAGTGGAAGTCATGGGTAAGTTGTGTTAGTGATGTGGAAGACATGGAAGTTAATATTATGTTAGTGGGTGTAATGGCATATACATATAGGTCTTACATATTTGTTTTGTAGCCTATATAATACTATGTTTTCTACCAAAAAAAAAAAGTGAGAAATAAAGTATCTTTGAAGAATTCTTCCCTTCATTTTTCTCTTCCAATTTTATTATTGTGTGTGTGTGAATTAGCCACTATTTCCAACAGTCTGATCATGGAGGTCGGTTGGTGCTCCTCGGTAATAATGGGCTTGAGCTTGAGGATAAGAACTATGGCAGTTCAGTCCGGCAATGGCTGGTGGCTCACAGTGGATGAGGGTCTTCCATGGTCGTGGCAGCGTGTATAAAGGCTAGTAGTGGTGTCTCGGCCCAACTATAGTGGTGGTCGTAGGTGGGTTCAAGCTAGGTATTCGCATGGCGTAGTCCAGTAGCAGAGTGGTCGAAAAAGACAGCTTGGAAGCGTCCAATATGGCTTCACAATTTCAGGCGACCGGTAGATTCTATCGGTCGACCGAAAGTGTCATTTTGGCCTATCGAAACCATTCTTCAGTCGACCCATGTGGGTTGTTTAGGTTTTCTTGGCAGTGGCTATGGTGGGTTTTCTCGATGATAGTTTGAGGTAGATGATGGCGGCTTGAGGTGACAAATGGTGGCATCCCCAAGCCTATTGAACAGCCTATTTTAGTGGCCATTGGAGGTTAGTTTAGGCTCTTATGGGATTAGCCATGGTGGAGCTTACGATTTGGAAATAGCTGGGTTCAGCTCATGTATGGCTCAGCTAGAGCAAGGTGGTTATTCTTTATGGGGATGATTTAGCCAAGCATGGTGTGGACGGTTAGAGAATGGTGGGTCTGTTCACGGTAGGCTCAACCTTGGCGGAGTGGTGACTGATTTGGGGCTCATGGCAGCCATGCTGACCATATATATATTTGCATAAATATACATATATACATATATATATATATATATGTGTGTGGATGATGAGGACTTAATATTTGAAGTGGAGATGGGTTGAATTTAGTGGTTGGTTGGGTCATTATTGGTTTGGGGTTTGGGTTACCTAATTAAATTGGGCCCAAAGGTTTGGATTTGGTTTTCCATTGGGTTTAAAATGGGCTAGTTTTGCATGGGTTGGTTAGGATTTGTTTGGGCAGCCATGGTTTGAGCTTATATGGTTTGTGAATTTAACTCATAAAATGGATTGGGTCAAGCATTGGAATTAGCAAGAGGAAAATGGTTTAGTGGATTGTTCGTGTGGGCCACGACACAAGACAAGACCGAACTTGGTATAGGCGACTTGACGGGCGCGGATTCATCAAAAGCGGGACTTAAGGCAAGTTGATTCTTGCCTCTATCTCCTATATATATATTTTAATTACATTGGTTAATTTACATATGTTCTTAATTTGATCATATGTGGTGTTTTGATGCAGGAGTATCCGAGTCAGAAGGTGCTAAGCTGTCAAATGACTCATTGATGGTGCTGAGATATCTTGAGTTGGAAAATCAACACAAAGATGGCAGGAAGCTGCGATATTGTTCCTAATTGGGGCAGTTTTGGGCGCATTTCGGTATTTTGGCCATAACTTTGGCTACGAGTATCAGAATCGCCTTTATGACCACAATTCGAAAAGCTTGTTTGGTGCGCACGACGTGGGCACTAGCTAGGCTGGGCGTATATTTTTTCGACCCCAGAATCCACTGTTTTTCCCTTCAAATCCCCACTTTTAGTTATTTATTTCCTTTTTTGGTAATATTTCTTTTGTCAATTAGGAAGTGATTCTGGACTCGATTTGGGCCAGATTTTTGGCAGCTTCCTTCTTTTATTTCCTTTTTTTTTTGGCATGATTATTAGGATTTTGCTATTTTTGGTAATGTTGACCAGTTTCAGCTATATAGCACGGCTTGTAGGCTAATTCTAAAATAACTTTGATTTTTAATATTGAATAGAAATTTCAGATGTTTTTCTCTGAGTTTTTGGGCGATTCTCTTGCATTCATTCTGTGAATTACCTGTTGCCATTAGCCTACAGAATAATCACTATTCTGTCCAACGTCAGTTGGTATCAGAGCTTTCAGCATCTTCCTGGGCAAGATTTCATCAATTTTTATGGCTGGTGGTCGTGGTCGTGGTCGTTGCGAGCAGGTTCCGAATGAGGAAGTCCCACACCGTGATCGTAATGTTCAGGATTTGATTATTGAAGATTTACAGAGGTAAGTTGCAGAGTTAACCCAGCATCTAACTGCGTAAACTGTCAGTGACCATGAGATGGAAGATCACGAATTCAATTCCAGTTCTGACAACCCATTTCACAATCGTGCTCGATTCTGGGGGCACCATGGTCGGGAGGAACGCCATGGAGACCTCAATTTTAGAGTGGATCTGCCTGAGTTTTCTGGTATGTTACAGGCCGAAGGATTTGTTGATTGGATGAACGAGAGCGTATCTTTGAATATAAGGAAGTCCCAGATCGTGTCAAAGTGAAACTGGTCACCATCAAACTCAAAGGTAGAGCCTCTGCATGGTGGGAGCAGTTGAGGCGATTATGAGATAGGCAGGGCAAGGCCAAAATCACTAATTAGGAGAAGATGAAGAAGAAAATGAAGGGTCACTTCCTTCCTTTCGGCTACACTCAAACTTTGTTTCAGCGACTTCATGCATTGAGGCAAGGCACGAGATCGGTTGATGATTACACAGAGGAGTTCTATCAATTGATAGCCTAGAATGATTTATCCGAGACAGAAAAGTAGATAGTGGCGCGGTATTTGGGAGGATTGCGGCAACCCCTGCAGGATGCCCTCAGCCTCACTCGCTTTGGACTGTTTCTGAAGCATACCAACGCGCACTTGCTACGGAAAAATAGCAGAATAGAAGGCCAGTAATTAGAAGCGATAAAAGCAATTGGCCAGTTCGACCTCAAGAATCTCATCCTGTCCAGCAGCCACCACAAGGTAATTCTAACTCAAACATAAGATGTTTCAGATGTGGTGAACAGGTACATAAAATGACTAAGTGCAAGAAGCCTGCTAGTCAGAAGGGCAAAAATCTCCTAATTGAGGAAGACGTAGTAGACGAAACTGAGGAGATTGGAGAGCTTATGTATGATGATGATGATAATGAAGATGTGTAGTATGGAGATGGCCGTGAGAATCTGGTCATTCGTAAGATTCTACTAACTCCCAAGGGCGATTCAGGAGATGATTGGTTGAGAACCAATATTTTTCACATGACCTGCACAGTTTCAGACAAAGTCTGCAAGATGATCATTAATAGTGGCAATTGTGAGAACGTAGTGTCTGATAAGTGTTCAATTCTATGCATTTGAACCCTCTTTCTTACATACGTTAGTTCCATTTTTGCGTTTACCGAGATATGTTTACGGTATTTTTGTGTTTTTGATGTTTTGCAGGTATTGGAGTAAACGGAGCAAAGTTGGAAGCTTTCTGCAGTCAAGAGAAGAAATCAGAAAATGCAGCCCAAGGCATCTCGATCAATCGAGATGTTGATCTTGATTAATCGAAATCTCGATTGATCGAGATCTCATTTCGATTGATCGAAATCTCGATCAATCGAGATTCAATCTCGATCAATCGAGATGTTGCAGAGCCCACTTGGCCACTTGCTCACCTGCTCTCCCACTTGCAACAAAATCCCCCTTTTTGCACAACTTAGGGGGATTGTCTGACTTGAACAAGACTTTTGGGGGCCTTCTTGATACAAGAGATATATATAATGATATATATATATATGGTGGGCCCCAAAGGAGAAAAAGGAGCCAAAAAGCACCAAAAAGCCACACATATCTCATATCTCTCAACACACATCAATATACAAGAGGAGAGACCTTCGGGAGAGGAAGAGGAGAAGCTGAACCAGACCAAGAAGCTTCACTTTCTTCATCAATGGAAGGGTGTAAGGCAACCATGAGCAACTAACTCTTCTACTAGGGTGCTGGTTTCAACCCCTAGCCATGTAAACTTGTTCATCTTTGTAGCTCTTGGGATTTGTAATTAAATGTTGATTATTTAGCCTAGTGATTATGTACACAAATACATCTCTTATATATATTCATTTGATTTGGAATTTATTCTTGTCTTAGAGTAGATTTTGTCACTTGAATGCACAACATTTGCATATTCCACAAGAAGTGCAAATGATGGCTAGATAATGGTGTTTAAATGAATGTGTGATGTTAGTTTGTATAGACTATGCCAAGACAAGGTAGTTTGGATGCATGTAGTGTTCACTTAGAGAGTAGAGTAATTAGGTAGTCAGTTAGGTTGAAGAGCTATGCTTGTTGAAGATGGATTATGATAGGTTAGCACACACATTGATCTTTTGATATGTCATTGAGGTCACAAGCCTAATGACATTGTTAGGCATTTAATTAATGAATCCCATGCTTGCTACACTTATGAACATGTGAATGGCTAGTGGTGGAAACCAACCCTAGTTCTCTCTCCCAACTTTAAACTCTTTACTTTTCTTGTCATTTCATTCATGCAATAGTTTTTAAACACAAATTCAAAAATCTATTTTTCGAATTAAAGTAGAATTAATCTTCCTTTGAGACAATTGCGACTAGTCCTCGTGGGATCGATACCCTCTATATAGAACCTTATCTACAAAGATTCGTGCTCTTACGAGTGGTTCAATTATATTTTGATAAAAAGGGCAAAATTAAGCTTACAATATAATTTAGTTCCGACCACATCAAAATTTTGGCGCCGTTGCCGGGGACTACGGTTTTATTGTCGCCATTAGAAGATTAAATTTGGTTTAATTCTTAGGCTAGAAATTCTTTCATTCTTTTTGTATATATTTTGTTCTTATTTCTCAAACTTCTTGATTTTAGGTATACCACATAGCGGGCATCAAAGAGAAGTAAACTTGGAACCCTTTGTGAGTATAACGCCTAAAATTAGTGGTTTGAATTCATTCATTCTTTTTGTATAGATTATTGTTACTTTGTGTATTGAGGTGTTGTTCGATTGTTAATGCATGCTAGGTAGACGGTCCTTGTCACTTCCTTTGCTTCCGTGTAACATTGAACTTGAACGAACACTTAGACAACGTAGAGGAACCTCTAGGGACCCTATATTGCCTAGGACTGAAAACATGGATCCAAATGAGAGACAACCTCCCGGACTACCTCCTTTTAATCATGAACAACCACCTCCACCACCACCTCCTCAAGGAGAGCTGCTTATGGACTTTTACCTTCCGACTACATTTGAAGTACCTTCATGTATTCAATTTCCAAATGTGGCGGCAAATCAATTCGAAATAAAGTCCTCCACCATCAATCTTCTTAATAGCTTCCACGGTCTTCCTAATGAGGATCCGTACCGGCACTTAGATTATTTCCTTTCCGTGTGTTCCACTATTCGTGTACCACACTTTACGGAGGATGATCTAAAGCTGCGTATGTTCCCCTTCTCCCTAAAAGATAAAGCTAGAAGTTGGTTCAACTCCTTAGAACCTAACTCAATCCATTCTTGGGCGGAGATGCAAATAGAGTTCTTGAAAAAATACTTCCCAATGGGTAAGACAAGTGATATTCGGCGAGCAATCACCGGATTCACCCAAATTGACCAAGAACAATTCCATGAGATGTGGGAGAGGTTAAAGGATCTTTTAAAATCTTGTCCGCATCATGCTGTCCCAAAATGGCAGCTAGTGCAAAGTTTTTATGATGGGGTGAGTGAGCAACACAGAAAAATGATAGACTCCGCGTGTGGGGGTGGATATCTTTTGAAAAGCCCCGATGAGGCATGGAAACTTTTTCAAACCCTAAGCAACAATTCAGCTCAACGCTCCTCCACTAGGAAAGGGAAGGCCACCCCACCTTATAGAGGAGTGCATGAAATATCACGGGTGGATGAGGTTGCCATGCAAGTAGAAGCCCTATCCCGAAAAATGGATTTAATCATGAAAAATGGGCTGCCTACTCCAAACCAATCTGTCCAAAATCAGGAAGGGTGTTCGTTTTGCTATAGTACTTCACATTTCATGCGAGATTGTCCTATTGCCAGGCAATCTCCCGATTATGCTCAAGAGCAAGCGAATGCCTTGTACTCTAAACAAATGAATGATCCATATTCAAACACGTACAATCCTGGTTACAAGAACCATCTGGCTTTTTCATGGAAACCTCAAGAATCAAGTCCCTCTTTCCAAGGGCAAAACTCTTTTAATTCCCCCTCTCAACAGCCTCATTATAGGCCAAACCCTCAACCTTACAATCAAAGATCTAATTACCAACAACCACCACCTCCTCCGAGAAGCCAAAGCTTTGAAGAAAGAGTGATAAGCAATCTTGAGGCCAACACCCGCTTATTGCAAACTCACTCTCAATCAATCTCTAAGCTTGAAGCCAATGCTCAATCTATGGCTAGGTTAGAAGCTCAAATCGGGCAACTAGCTAATGCCTTAAATAGAAGGGAGGAAGGTAAGTTGCCGAGTCAACTGGTGGCGAATCCCAAAGGTGTCCATATGATTGAAGATCCATCATCTTTAACTTGTAATGCTCCTCCAGAGCAAGTTCAATCAATCACAACCTTGAGGAGTGGTAAAATCATTTACTCCAAGGTGGGGGAGGAAGAGAGAAAGGAATTCCAAGAGCAACCTAAAAATCCAAAAGAATCCCAATTAAATCCAAAATTGTTTCCGTTAAATCCAAATTTGCAAAATACCCCTTCAAATCCAAAAGGAAAGGCAAGTGAAGTTGTGTCATCATCGATTCCAAATCTTGACACCTCTTATGAACCTCCGGTTCCTTTTCCTCAAAGATTGAAGGAACCTTCTCATTTCGGGAAGCAAGGAGAGAAAATCCAAGACATGATGGAGATCTTCAAACAAGTAAAGATCAATCTCCCTCTCCTTGATGCTATTCGACAAATTCCCTCATATGCGAAATTCTTGAAGGACTTGTGCACTCAAAAGCGCAAATCTAGGAATAATGTTCCTAAGAAAGTCCTCTTAACTGAGCACATAAGCTCCATTTTCCAACACCAAACCCCCCCTAAATTCAAAGATCCGGGTGCTCCGACCATTTCGTGCACCATCGAAAATCAATCTTTTGAAAAAGCACTTCTTGATCTAGGGGCTAGTGTCAATTTGCTTCCATTCTTAGTTTACCAACAACTAGGTTTGGGGGAACTCAAGCATACCACGGTTGTGTTGCAACTTGCCAACCGTTCGGTGAAGCAACCACGTGGCATCATTGAGGATGTCATCATTCAAGTGGACAAATTTTATTTTCTGGTGGACTTCATAGTCCTTGACACAGAATTGGTCCAAAATCCGAATCGTCATATTCCTATCATTCTAGGTCGTCCATTCTTGGTCACGGCAAACGCTTGCGTTAATTGCCGTACCGGAGTGATGGACATCTCTTTTGGGAATATGAAAGTCCGTTTGAACATCTTCAATGCTTCCCACCACACATCCGACGACGAAAGTGAGTGCTTTTGTGTCGATGTTATGGAAGACCTTGTTCAAGAAGCACTTCCTTCTATTCTTTCCAAGGATCCTTTAGAGGCATGCCTAAATCACTTCAACTATGATGATTTTGACATTGAGCAAGCCATATGTGAAGTCAATTCCATGCTCGATGTTAATACTGTCATGGATTTACCTAAATAGAGATTTCCGAGAGACCCCTTTCCTCCGTTGGTTAATTCCGCCGCTCCCCACGGAGCGGTGGAATTGAAGGACTTGAAAGACGGCTCGTTGTTCAAAGTAAACGGGCAGCGCTTAAAAGTGTGTGTGGGTGACCAAGTCACCACCGAATACGTGGATGTCGTCACTTTGACGGATCCCATGTATTTTGACTCGTGAGCCGATCCGGACGTCGCGCCACAGACGTGTAAGGTGGCGAAGCCATGGTAGCTATCATGCTTCCATGATGTCCCTTTAATCCAAAGTAGGTTTGTATCTAAGCAATGTAGTATCTAATTCCCAAATATCCAAGTCCCTGAAGCATAACTCAAGCTGACTATTTTTTAGCATCTCGATTGATCGAAACCAGGATCTCGATCAATCGAGATTTCGATTGATCGAGATTTCAATCTCGATTGATCAAAAAATTGTAGAGATTTGCCAAGTCCAAAGTCCTGAGAGGCAGTATTCTTCGATTGCACTTCGATAGGTCTTCAATCGATCAAAAATTTCGATTGATCGAAATGGGATTTTGATTGATCGAAATAAAATTTCGATTGAATGAATTAAATGTTTGATTGATCGAAGTAAAAGTGTGATTCAGTGAAGGAATTTTTGATTGATCGAAGAGACAATCTCGATCGATCGAAGCTGATTTCGATTAATCGAAGTGAGATTTCGATCAATCGAAATCTCGATTGATCGAAATGCACATCTCGATCAATCGAGATGCACGCGGGGCCTGCACGTGAGCCGAAAGTCTATTTAAACCGTTGGGCTTCCCTCCCATTTTAAAAGACCATCCGAATTCTTCTCTTCCTCCGTGCGATCCAAGCCTTCTCCAAGCACTCCCGAGCACTCGATCTACCATTCCCGATCATCCGCCGCCATCCGACGTAGTCCGAAGCCACCGCTAGAGCTTGCGCGATCTTCTCTTCGCGGCTGCGAGTGGATCTTCTTCGGTTGAGCCGTTCATCTTCTTCCTCTCGAGGTAAGTGATGCATGGCTGCATTTTGCATACTCGCTCACCATTCTTGATAGTTTTACGGCGTAATAAACATGGTTAGATGATGTTGGGGTGGATGGGTGCGATTGCGATATCTGTGATAGGATTTTGTGGGTTTCGGGGGCGGTAGGAATTCATGTAGGAGTGAGATTTGGCTTTCTTTTTGTTTCAAAAGCTTAGTGTACGGTGTGTAACCGCGGCACCTTTGTTTCAGTTGCATCCGTTCGCATTGCCTCTTTGAGAGCGATTTTTTTTGCATTCTTGTCAGTACCATGGACTAGGACTTCATTTTTATTTTTATTCTTTTAGTTTATTCGTAGTTTAGCTTTCTTCTTATTTATCTTTTATTTACGTAATTTTTGGAATCAAGTGCAGACTGTTCCGAGACTATGGCGAGGGTGAAGAACGCCGCCGGTTCTGTTCGCGACGTGCCCGGGCGAGCCTTCCGGTCTCGGAAGTTCCACCCGGAGCAGATCTTTGACTTAGCCAAGTTTGAGAGGCATCCCGACACCGCATGGACGGTTGCCGAGCTCAGGAGGCGTCGCCTCGACCGGCTATGTGTGCCTCCCACCGACGTGGCACACGAGCGCCTAGTGCAGGTCTTTTACGATCACATGACCTACTCCTGCACCGCGCCAGATACACTAGAGACGGTCGTGGCCACTGTCACGATCACGATTACGCCGAGCCGGATTGCTCAGATGCTCGGCATCCCTCACCAGCAGCCGACAGACATGCTTGGCCCGGACGGTCAGCCACTTTACAGGGCCGCACTCCCAGCAGACACGACGCTGTTCTCGATCGTGATGGATATGTGTGGCGGGGCGTTTACCACGCCCAGTCACAACTGCACGTCCAAATCGATGTGCCCGAGCAGATTTTGGTTCTTGGACACCGTTCTCCTCAAGAACGCGTGTCCGCTGCAGCACGTGGCAGAGCGCAGGGGCGACCTCCTCCGTTGCCTCTATGCCTTCCACACGGGCACTTGGGTTTCGATTCCGTCGCTAATCTGGGGGCAGATGTTCAAGGTCTGGGACGGCCTCGTGAATAAGAGGATGCGTAGAGCAGCGAGTTGGCGGCTTCCCTTTCCTTTCCTGATCGCCGCTTTTCTCAGCAGTACCAGTATACCGGTCAGTTGTACTGACATTCAGTTGGCACCGCCCACCCGCTTCACATCTACTCAGTGGGAGCGGGTGAGGCGACACTTAGAGCGACAGGACCACCAGGGTGATCCACCAGACGATGTAGATATGGATGCCCCGGTGGAGACGGATGAGGGAGAGCCTGCAGGGGCTGAGTCAGAGGACGAGGAGATAGAGGAGGAGGAGATGGATGTCACTGCAGAGCGGCATGATATCTTAGCGACGGGCTATTCCTGCCTGGCAGCTGACGTAGAGCGGCTCCAGCAGGGTTTTGACGAGCACGTCTAGGTGACGCAGAGTCAGCTGGCAGGCATTCGGACGGACATTTCTTCTCTGGCACAGGGTCAGAGAGCGATCTTAGATGAGTTCCGAGCCTTCCGGCAGGACCTGCAGTTCCTGTTCGCTGGTCGAGCCTCCACCTCCACTTCTACTCCCACCGAGCCTCCACCACCACCACCCGCCCTTGAGTAGCTGCATTTTTTTCATCTTTTATGCTTTGCTTTCTGTATTTTTCTTTCTTTATTTTTGATAGGCCATGTTGGCCATGTTTAGTTTCTTTCTGAGTATTCCACCTACATGTACACTTTGTACTCAAACTCATTTTCATCTATATGGAATACATTTATATTTTCTTTTATACCATGTGTTATCTTTACTGTCTTTATTTTTGCTTTCTGTCAATATATCTGTTCTCTATACTTTGACTATGTATGTAGTACCACTTGTCTAATTGTTATATGCGATTCAGTTGATGATTTTCATTTATTACCGCCTGGTTTCAATTCCCAATACTGTTGAGATTGCTTCAACACAGTATGGCGGTAATAAAGAAAGGCAGCCCCTTTGCATGCTATACGTTAGCGTGCCTGGATAGTCAATATCTTGTCGCATAGACCTCTTAGACCATTGGGAAACACCAGTTCAGACCCTTAGATATACAGTGATATTGGCATTGTCTGTTTGTGCATAATTATTCATTATGTTCTATTTATCTACTTTTTGTTCCTTTTAATGCTCGTGGTATCCAGTTGGTGTTCTGTGCCGGTTTTCCTTATTTACAAGATGACCGCTGCTATGGAATACCATTTTTCTTGCATTCTGCCATCCCGGTAACTTCTTTCCTTGTTCTTCTTGTCCAAACATTGAGGACAATGTTGCATATAAGTTTGGGGGTGCGGTATGCTATACCACTTGCATACGCATGCAATGTTCGGTCATTATGTTGAGTGTCATTGTAGAGCAATTTTTTTTCTTCTTGATATTTTTGCATGCTTGCCATGATGTCTTGCTTTTTAAAGGAAGTCATTCGAATAAATGTCCGAGGTAAATGCAGCAGGTAGTTAAGAACTTTAACATTGTAAATACCCGCACTTTTGCAAGCTTTATAGTAGGCTAGAACGGTCTACATTTTTGTCTAAATTCGAGCACGTACAATTCTCGCCCTAAATTTGTCCTTAACCGCATAAATTCGCACACATGCATTTTAAATTGTGGGGTATAAGTCTGAGGGAGAATTTTTGAAAATTTCTATTTTTATCTGAACAACTTAAAGAATAAGTTCTTCCGGTTGTTGTAAAAAAAATAAATAAATAAAAAGAGAAAAATATGCAATAAGCCTTCTCACTCAATAAACCGGATTTCTATGCCTCAAAGCAGGGAATATTCGAGTAAAAGTGTGTAAGGTTGAGCAATAATAAGCGGGTGGCTTGCTTACGCTCATCGCCTTGTAAGCTCAGTCATTAAGTCCGAGGGGTGCTTCTTCACCTAATGCCCTAAAATCAATTAGTTTGGGAGTCATTGGCCCAACGCCGCTACATGGGCTTGCAAGAAAGCAAAAAGAGCTAAGCATTGCACGGTCATCCGCACATTAGCAATCATGAATGTTTTGTGATAATGAACAACCGTGTCGAGCATTTTCAATGAGTTTTTCTCTTAAAAACAGATTTGTTCGTTTTCTTCTCCAAATATGACAAAAGCCACACGTTGAAATGCATGTTCACTTTTCAAAGAGGATTTTGGGGTTGGAATTGTTATATTTGTTCGGGCTGGCCATTATATGGGGACTGTCGTTCATTTATAGCTTGTGAAAGTCCATTTTTGCTAATGACCACATAATTCTGTAATACTTGTTGCATTTGCCAAATGTGAAATGAACAGATGATCGCCCTTTATCTAGTTGATGACTGAGCATGATTAAACTTTTGTATAAGATAGTGGATTTCATTTTTGTAATATTGTATTGCTAAGGGACTAGCAATATGTAAGTTTGGGGGTGTGATAAGTGTTCAATTCTATGCATTTGAACCCTCTTTCTTACATACGTTAGTTCCGTTTTTGCGTTTACCGAGATATGTTTACGGTATTTTTGTGTTTTTGATGTTTTGCAGGTATTGGAGTAAATGGAGCAAAGTTGGAAGCTTTCTGTAGTCAAGAGAAGAAATCAGAAAATGCAGCCCAAGGCATCTCGATCAATCGAGATGTTGATCTCAATTAATCGAAATCTCGATTGATCGAGATCTCATTTCGATTGATCGAAATCTCGATCAATCGAGATTCAATCTCGATCAATCGAGATGCTGCAGAGCCCACTTGGCCACTTGCTCACCTGCTCTCCCACTTGCAACAAAATCCCCCTTTTTGCGGGAATTAGGGGGATTGTCTGACTTGAACAAGACTTTTGGGGGCCTTCTTGATACAAGAGATATATATAATGATATATATATATATATGGTGAGCCCCAAAGGAGAAAAAGGAGCCAAAAAGCACCAAAAAGCCACACATATCTCATATCTCTCAACACACATCAATATACAAGAGGAGAGACCTTCGAGAGAGGAAGAGGAGAAGCTGAACCAAACCAAGAAGCTTCACTTTCTTCATCAATGGAAGGGTGCAAGGCAACCATGAGCAACTAACTCTTCTACTAGGGTGCTGGTTTCAACCCCTAGCCATGTAAACTTGTTCATCTTTGTAGCTCTTGGGATTTGTAATTAAATGTTGATTATTTAGCCTAGTGATTATGTACACAAATACATCTCTTATATATATTCATTTGATTTGGAATTTATTCTTGTCTTAGAGTAGATTTTGTCACTTGAATGCACAACATTTGCATATTCCACAAGAAGTGCAAATGATGGCTAGATAATGGTGTTTAAATGAATGTGTGATGTTAGTTTGTATAGACCATGCCAAGACAAGGTAGTTTGGATGCATGTAGTGTTCACTTAGAGAGTAGAGTAATTAGGTAGTCAGTTAGGTTGAAGAGCTATGCTTGTTGAAGATGGATTATGATAGGTTAGCACACACATTGATCTTTTGATATGTCATTGAGGTCACAAGCCTAATGACATTGTTAGGCATTTAATTAATGAATCCCATGCTTGCTACACTTATGAACATGTGAATGGCTAGTGGTGGAAACCAACCCTAGTTCTCTCTCCCAACTTTAAACTCTTTACTTTTCTTGTCATTTCATTCATGCAATAGTTTTTAAACACAAATTCAAAAATCTGTTTTTCAAATTAAAGTAGAATTAATCTTCCTTTGAGACAATTGCGACTAGTCCTCGTGGGATCGATACCCTCTATATAGAACCTTATCTACAAAGATTCGTGCTCTTACGAGTGGTTCAATTATATTTTGATAAAAAGGGCAAAATTAAGCTTACAATATAATTTAGTTCCGACCACATCAAAATTTTGGCGCCGTTGCCGGGGACTACGGTTTTATTGTCGCCATTGGAAGATTAAATTTGGTTTAATTCTTAGGCTAGAAATTCTTTCATTCTTTTTGTATATATTTTGTTCTTATTTCTCAAACTTCTTGATTTTAGGTATACCACATAGCGGGCATCAAAGAGAAGTAAACTTGGAACCCTTTGTGAGTATAACGCCTAAAATTAGTGGTTTGAATTCATTCATTCTTTTTGTATAGATTATTGTTACTTTGTGTATTGAGGTGTTGTTCGATTGTTAATGCATGCTAGGTAGACGGTCCTTGTCACTTCCTTTGCTTCCATGTAACATTGAACTTGAACGAACACTTAGACAACGTAGAGGAACCTCTAGGGACCCTATATTGCCTAGGACTGAAAACATGGATCCAAATGAGAGACAACCTCCCGGACTACCTCCTTTTAATCATGAACAACCACCTCCACCACCACCTCCTCAAGGAGAGTTGCTTATGGACTTTTACCTTCCGACTACATTTGAAGTACCTTCATGTATTCAATTTCCAAATGTGGCGGCAAATCAATTCGAAATAAAGTCCTCCACCATCAATCTTCTTAATAGCTTCCACGGTCTTCCTAATGAGGATCCGTACCGGCACTTAGATTATTTCCTTTCCGTGTGTTCCACTATTCGTGTACCACACTTTACGGAGGATGATCTAAAGCTGCGTATGTTCCCCTTCTCCCTAAAAGATAAAGCTAGAAGTTGGTTCAACTCCTTAGAACCTAACTCAATCCATTCTTGGGCGGAGATGCAAATAGAGTTCTTGAAAAAATACTTCCCAATGGGTAAGACAAGTGATATTCGGCGAGCAATCACCGGATTCACCCAAATTGACCAAGAACAATTCCATGAGACGTGGGAGAGGTTAAAGGATCTTTTAAAATCTTGTCCGCATCATGCTGTCCCAAAATGGCAGCTAGTGCAAAGTTTTTATGATGGGGTGAGTGAGCAACACAGAAAAATGATAGACTCCGCGTGTGGGGGTGGATATCTTTTGAAAAGCCCCGATGAGGCATAGAAACTTTTTCAAACCCTAAGCAACAATTCAGCTCAACGCTCCTCCACTAGGAAAGGGAAGGCCACCCAACCTTGTAGAGGAGTGCATGAAATATCACGGGTGGATGAGGTTGCCATGCAAGTAGAAGCCATATCCCGAAAAATGGATTTAATCATGAAAAATGGGCTGCCTACTCCAAACCAATCTGTCCAAAATCAGGAAGGGTGTTCGTTTTGCTATAGTACTTCACATTTCATGCGAGATTGTCCTATTGCCGGGCAATCTCCCGATTATGCTCAAGAGCAAGCGAATGCCTTGTACTCTAAACAAATGAATGATCCATATTCAAACACGTACAATCCTGGTTACAAGAACCATCCAGATTGTTCATGGAAACCTCAAGAATCAAGTCCCTCTTTCCAAGGGCAAAACTCTTTTAATTCCCCCTCTCAACAGCCTCATTATAGGCCAAACCCTCAACCTTACAATCAAAGATCTAATTACCAACAACCACCACCTCCTCCAAGAAGCCAAAGCTTTGAAGAAAGAGTGATAAGCAGTGTCTTTCTCGATTGGCAAGAAATATTTTTATAACGCTTGGTGTGATGTTGTGGCTATGGATGCTTGTCATGTACTGTTGGGCAGCCCTTGGCAATATGATCGTAGTGTTATTCATGACAGGTGAAAGAACACATATTCCTTTAGCATCAAGGGAAAGAAGATTGTGTTGGCTCCTCATCGAGAAGGAACCAGTCTTACCCCGGTAGCCAAAACTATTAACCTGCTTTTCATCTCTAGGTTTTTAACTGAGATTGAGCATGGAGACGTGGTCTATGCTCTACTGCCTTGTGGGAATAATGCAACGGACGTGAACGTGAATCCAGATTTACCAGCAGAGGTGCAGCAGCTGCTAACAGAGTTTTCTGACCTGATGCCAGAGGATCTTCCTCATGGGCTGCCGCCTATGAGGGATATTCAATATCAGATTGACCTTGTTTCGGGGTCCAATTTGCCTAATCGACCGGCGTATCACCTTAGTCCCAAGGAATCTAAAGAGTTGATAGAGAGGGGCTACATCCGTGAGAGTGTAAACCCATGTGCAGTTCCTACTCTGCTAGTACCGAAGAAAGATGGCTCTTGGCATATGTGTGTTGATAGCCGAGCAATCAACAAGATTACAGTGAAGTACAGGTTTCCAATTCTTCATCTAGATGATATGTTAGACTAGCTGTCCGATTCTAAGGTTTTCTCAAAAATTGACCTTAAAAGTGGATACCACCAGATCAGAATAAGGCCTGGGGATGAGTGGAAGATAGCGTTTAAAACGCAACATGGGTTGTATGAGTGGATGGTCATGCTTTTTAGGCTGTCCAATGCGCCCAGCACATTTATGAGGTTTATGCATCAGGTTTTATGCCCTTTCATGGGGAATTTCGTCGTAGTCTACTTCAATGACATCCTCATCTATAGCCCGACATGGACGTCACACTTTGATCACCTCCGTGCCATTTTTGATATGTTGAGGAGAGAGCACCTGTTCATCAATCAAAAGAAGTGTTCTTTCTTCACTACTTCTATAACTTTTTTAGGTTTTGTGGTGTCTACTGATGGTGTTCATGCAGATCCATCAAAGATAGACGCGATTTTGGAGTGGCCCAAACCAAAAACCTTGCACGATGTCTGAATTTTCCATGGATTGGCATCTTTCTACCATCGATTCATCAAAAACTTCAGCACTCTGATTGCTCCTGTCACAAAGTGCCTCAAGGGACGTGATTTCCATTGGTCCGAGGACGCGGAGGCCAGTTTTCATCTGGTCAAGCAGAAGATGACAGAGGCACCAGTTTTGGCACTTCCTGACTTTGAAAAGGTGTTTGAGGTAAACTATATTGCATCTGGGGTTGGCATTGGTGGTGTTCTGAGTCAAGAGGGGCGCCCAATAGCCTTTTTCAGTGAGAAGCTATCAGGATCAAAGAAAAATTATTCCACCTATGATTTGGAATTTTATGCCATCGTTCAGTCCCTGAAGCATTGGCGTCACTACCTGATACAAAGGGAGTTCATTCTCCTCATTGATCATGAGGCCTTGAAATACATCAATGGCCAACACAAGCTGAGTAGACGGCATGCCAAGTGGGTGGCGTACTTGCAGGAGTTCACATTTGCGCTGAGGCACCAAGCAGGGAGTCTAAACCGAGTTGCAGATGCACTGAGCCATCGTACGTTGCTCCTCACCACCATGAGCACCAAAGTTGTAAGATTTGAGACATTCTCTGATATGTATGTTACAGATCCTTCCTTCGGGAGGATAATTTAAGAGGTAACTGATGGTCAACACCATGATTTTATTTTATACAATAGTTACCTGTTTCATGGATTAAAATTATGCATTTCAGATTGTTCACTAAGGCAACAGATTATTAGTGAACTTCATAACGAGGGTCATTTTAGGCGAGATAAGACGTTGGGTCTAATCTCTTCCAACTATTATTGGCCCAAATTGTCCAGTGACGTGGCTCATTATGTAGAGTGTTGTTATGTGTGTCAGCGGTCCAAGGGAGTTCTCACTAATGCGGGCCTGTACACACCTTTACCGGTACCTGAAGCCCCTTGGCTTGATGTCAGTATGGATTTTGTGTTGGGTTTACCCCGTACCCAACGGGCTATGGATTTTATTTTGGTTGTGGTTAACAGGTTTTCCAAGATGGCCCATTTTGTAGCTTGCAGGAAAATAATGGATGCTGCCCAGGTTGTCCATTTTTACTTCAAGGAGATTATGCGTTTACATGGTGTTCCCCAATCCATCACTTCAGATTGTGATACCAAGTTCATGAGTCAATTTTGGAAGAGTCTATGGGAGAAACTGGGAACAAAGTTGAATTTTAGCAGCGCTTACCATCCTCAGACAGATGGTCAGACAGAGGTGGTGAATCAGAGTTTGGGAAACCTTTTAAGGAGTTTGGCAGGAACTAAACCGAAGCAGTGGGATTATGCACTACCTCAAGCAGAATTTGCCTATAACAGGTCGAAGAACAGAACAACAGGAATGAGCCCATTTGAGATTGTCTATGGTCAGAATCCATCCGAAGTGCTTGACTTAGCCCCTATTCCGCGCATAGGTTGTTTTAATAGCAAGGCAGATGAGATGGCAGAACATCTTCAAGGTATCCATGCGCAGGTCAAGCTGACCATTCATGAGAGTAATGCCAAGTATAAGGTTCAGGCTGACAGCCACCGTCGTTAGGTACTTTTTGATGTTGGTGATTTTGTTTGGGTAGTATTAACTCGTGACCATTTTTCTGTTGGAGAGTATAATAAGCTTAAGGAGATGAAGATTGGTCCCTGTGAGATCCTGCAGAAGATCAATGATAATGCCTACAGACTGTGTCTCCCCAGTCATTTGAGGACTTTTGATGTCTTTAATGTAAAACACCTGAGTCCTTGTTTTATGGATACCGATGAAGCTATTGTGAACTCGAGGACGAGTTCTTTCCAACCCGGGGTGACTGATGCAGGAGGATTTGAGTCAGAATGTGCTGAGCTGTCAGATGACACATTGATGGCACTAAGATACCTTGAGTTGGCAGATCAACACAAAGATGGCAGGAAGCCGCGATGTTGTCCCTAATTGAGGCAGTTTTGGGCGCATTTCGGTATTTTGGTCATAACTTTGGCTACAAGTATCAGAATCGCCTTTATGACCACAATTCAGAAAGCTTGTTTCGGCGCACATGACATGGGCACCTAGCTAAGCTAGGTACGTATTTTTTTGAGCCCAAAATCCACTATTTTCCCCTCCGAATCCCCACTTTTAGTTATTTATTTCCTTTTTTGGTAATATTTCTTTTGTCAATTAGGAAGTGATTCTGGACTCGATTTGGGCCAAATTTCTGGCAGCTTCCTTCTTTTATTTCCTTTTTTTTTTTGGCATGATTATTAGGATTTTGCTATTTTTGGTAATGTTGACCAGTTTCAGCTATATAGCCCGGCTTGTGGACTAATTCTGAAATAACTTTGATTTTTAATATTGAATAGAAATTCCAGAGGTTTTTCTCTGAGTTTTTGGGCAATTCTCTTGCATTCATTCTGTGAATTACTTGTTGCCATTAGCCTACAAAATAATCACTATTCTGTCCGGCGTCATGTTTATATATATATGTGCATATATATATATATATATATAAAGGTGGATATTGTATATATATGGGATGTGAGGATATATATACATACATGGGTTTGGATAGTGAAAACATGTTAAATTTAAATGCTTATTTGCATTGTGATATGCATGTATAGTATAGATTGAAGTCCATGAAAAGTATGCTAAATTATATATGTTTAGCCAACTATTGTTCGTATGTATATGTGACTTATGCATGGATTGTATGCTATATATAATCATAGCATTTATGAGCATTTGAAAAGCATAATATATGCTAAGTGATATATATATATATATATGTGTGTGTGTGTGTGTGTGTGTGTGTGTGTATAATACATATGTGGGCGACAGAATATATATGTAATTATATATTGTGATTGGAATGCATGTTAGTTACATGTAGTGAACACATGCAATGAGTGATAGCGTGGTCATATTTATGGTAGTATATATACATATACGATTATATGCAGGATATGACATATATGTGTTTATATGTGGGAATGTGCATACGAGACTCATGCTAGCCTTATATATGTATATATATATATATATGTATATATATATATATAGTCGAATGAATATATTGATTATAGCATGATAAAAACGTGCTAAGTTGAGGTGTTTTGCATATGTGAGGTGTTATGCAAGTCTTGGAACATATATGTGTTATATGTGTTGGAATGTGATTAAAAACATGCTAAATACTTCTTTTTAGTATTAATAAGCATGGATTAATGCATGAAAATAATATGCTATGTATATATGCATCCATATTGCATATATAGGAGGGAAATGACATGTACGTGATTATGTGTGGGTTATGGAGGGCGAAATGTAGGCTACGTACTTTTAAAAACTAGCTAGTACATTGAGGTAAACATAAATTGAAATGCTTGGTTTTATATGTTCTAAATACATATTGGATGAAATTAAGAGGACACGGGAAGAAGTAAGGAAGTGTGATCTATTGGAGTAAGCCCAAATCATGCACTTGTCGGATTTTTATCTATATTCGGTGAACTGTCGGAGTATGCCGACTCACCATAGGGCAAACTAAAATATTACCACGGAAGCGTGATCATGTTCATATCATGCACTTGTTATCGAAGTATGTCCATAGTGGTGACTGTCAGAGTTGTCCAATCACCATAAGCAGACCAAAATATTGCCTATGAGGCGTGACACTGTCAAAGTACGTCCAATGTCATGCACTTGTTATAGGAGGTGTCCTAGGTCACATGATCTGTCGGAATGGTCCAAATCATATGGGGTATCGGGTGAAAATCGAGAGATGGAGAGTTGCATCTTATGCTTATGTGTTTATCTATTAAGCATGTTTTACTATTCAAATGCATTTACATTGCATTACAGATTTGCTACTTGGAAAGTAGGGAATGTGGTAGTTGATTTGCATTATTTATATTAATGCTTAGAGAGATATATTTATATGTTCCTTATACATATTGACGTTGGACTTTTATTACTTATGAGCATGCTGTGAATGATTTTCATAAATCTTGAGTAGTAGATTTAGTATGTTCATATGTGCTAGAGCAGCCATATGCATTATTGGTTCATGTATGCTAGGTGGAGCATGTTTAAATATTATGATATATTTAAATGTGTATTTTTTTTAGAATATGTGAGGATCGACCTGCTGCAGCAGTGATAGTATGGTTCGACATACCTTGTTGGGCCTTTGAGCTCACCCCCTCCTAAGTTTTGCAGGTATTGTTGATGACACGGAGTTAGTTGGGGACTGATAGTATTGGTTGCAGAGGTAGTGGTTAAATTCCTTAGAATTTAATGTATGTCCAGGATTTTGGATAGATGTTTACATTTAGATTAAATGTACTTGGACATTTTATATTGAGTAGGCTCTCCAGTTGTACATTTGATTTGTGTATATGAGATGGATGTTTAGGATTTAATTCACTGAAATTGGAGATGTGTTATTTTCTTGATAAAAATAGAAAATTGGGATTGTATGATCAGGTTGTAATATTGATGTGATTATTATGAGAGGTTGATCTCACGGAGTTTGCACCTTGATTCTCAGGACCCGGGAATCGGGGCGTGACAAGATCCACTATGGAAACTATATTATTAATAAAATAAATAATATAAGAGTATAGTAGTAAAAAGACATCTGATTTTCATTGTTAATAGAAGGCATATGATAGGGTGCTAAGGGACAAAATTTTGTGAGTTCTATAGAGAAACAAGTTTGTAAAACTTATAAAACTTATCCAGGTTTATGTTGTTTGCTAATGACATAATTTTATTAGAAACTTCTAAGGAAGCCCTAATAACAAAGTTAGAAACATAAAGAAAGACTTTAGTAGCAAAAGGCCTAAAACTTATTAAAACTAATATAATATATAGAATGTAAATTAGATAACGTAGCAGAAAATGACAATATAAATTTACAAATCAAGACCTATAGAGTTATTCAAAATAACTACTTTCGCTATTTATGGTTAATATTACAAAAGGGGGGGAGATGGATGATGATTTAGTAAGTATGATTGGAGAAGGGTGAACAAAATAAAGGCAAACTAGTAAAATCCTATGTGACAAACGAATATCAAATAAATTAAAATAAAATTTCTATACGGTTGTTAGGCTAACTATATCATATGGAGAAGAGTGTTGGGCGTTAGAAAAAGCAACAAGAACAATGCATTCATGTAATGGATATGAGGAAGTTACAATGGATGATAAGAGTGACTAGAAGAGTTAGGATTAGTAATGAACGAGCGAGGGAGAAACTAGGAATAGCATCTATTAATGATAAAAAAAAAAAAAAAAGTATACTTATAGGTTGTATGGTCATACACAACATAGATCCGAAGATGCACTGATTAGAAAAGAAAAAGTTATTTTTCTAGAAGGTAAGAGACAAAAGGGTGACCAAAACTCACATGAAATGAAGTAATTAAAAATAATTTTAGAAAATTAAATGTTAGTGGAAACATAGTGTATAATAGAAAAGAATGAAAAAAGAGACTTTATGTCACTGACATAAATACCCAAAAGCAAGTTTGTGGTTATGATTGCAGTTATTATACCATATACATACACCATCCTTCCGTCCTACCTAGAGTTGCAAATGAACTGAGTTGTTCAAAAACAACTCTGGATTAGCTCTTTTAAAATTTAGCTCAAACTCATTCATTAACTAAATGAGTCAAGTTTGAGCTTCATTTTGAGCTCGTTTAGTAAACAAGCCTGTAAAGACCGTGACCAATTTTGGCCGATTTTGTATTTTTTTGTATCATAATTGCCATAAATGCATTTTGAGTGGTGTTCAATATGTTTTGAATGTGGATAATATGTTTGGGATTTGTTTTAAAGGTTTTTGAAAATTTTTGGGAGATTTGGAGAAGTTTGACTTTTTGGTCAAACTGGGGCCCGGGATATGACTTAAGTGGGCCTGGAAATTCAGAAAATTCTCAAAAATAATTATTTTTGGGAATGGCTTATATGAAATATTTATAAACTAGAGGAAGTGATTTCGAGGCCGTAGGAGTTTTCAAAATCGAAAATGGAGCCCGAGAAGGTACGTTAAGTGGCTCGGGGGTGAAATAGTCATTTCGCGCCCTAAAGCACTTTTAAATACATGGATGAGAGTGATCCCTACCATTTCACAAAGTTCATTCTCTCTCTAACATTTCCCTCTTCATCTCTCTACCTTCTCTCTACATTTTGGACACGTTTGGCTTGGATTCAATACTTACCGAATAAGGGAGATACGTAGGGGACCGCAAGAGCTTCAGTTCGAACCAAACAAACGTGAGTTACGGCAAGGAATATATCACTGGGATTTTGGTGAAGTGCTTGGAAGGCCTTCATTTTCAAGGTAGGGGTGTTCTTTCCCATTTATTGTCAATTTTAGGGTTTTAGGAGAAACGGTGAGAGCTAGGTTGTTTATTGCATGTTTTAGAATGGTGAGAGGGGTGGGATGTGATGAGTCTCTATCTCTCTTTGATTATTAAATGCAATTGGTATGTATATGGTAATATGAATGATAAAAGGAGTGAATGAGTGAAAGAACTGAGCATGTACACTTATATGCTAGGCTTTATACCATTTTATGAAAAATGTGCTAAATGAGCATTATTGTGTTATATGTTATCATGTGATTTAGAATGCATGCTATCCTTGTATTGAAATGGTGTGCATTGATGAAGCATGACAAATACATGCTTAAGTGACTTTTGTGAGCATATGTTATTTATGCTAAGGTTTGCATATATAGGAAAGTATGTATATAGTTTAGTGAATATGAAATGCATGCTATATTCCTTTTTAACTGTAATAGGTGTTGCAAAGCATGAAATCTAATGCTTGACCTATATATGTCCAAAATGCATGTATGGGGCCATTGTGAGGAAATGGGAAAAAGTGGTCAAAACACCCAAAGTAAGTAACTACTTGGTCACAGTAGTCGTGTTTTCGGATTAATCACCTTGGAGTAGTGAATACTCGGTGATGGGTTGATCACCTTGGAGTAGAGAATACTCGGTGATGAATTCTGAATAATCCAATCACCTCAGAGTAGAGAATAGTCGTTAATAGATTTTGAAATGGTCCGATCACCTCGGAGTAGAGAATACTCAATGGCGGATTATTCAGCTGTCCAATTACCTCAGAGTAGAGAATACTCGATGATGGATTCCGTAATTATGTGGGAAGTGTATCGGTCACATGGTTGGTCAAGAATCATGTTAGGGTACCGGGTTAAGTCCGTGAGAGAAAAGCAAGTGTGTGATATTGCTTTCATTCTAAATCATGAAGCGTGATGTGTGTTAAATGCATTTATATATATATATGCATTGTTGCGGATAAACATGATGTATGTTGAATGATACGTGAAATGTTGTGACATGCATCCATGTAGGTCGTGTCGAGTCGGCACTTAGGTGGTTTGGGGTATCTCTACTGAGCCATAGTGGTGCTCACCCCTTTATTCTAAACTTTTTATAGATAAAGCACCGATGACGGATGGGACATGAGTGTTCAAGTGGAATTCTAGTAGCATTTTGTTATCTTTTAGATGTTGCGCATTTTGTGGCTATCCATGCCGGCTTGTGGCATGTGACTCCTTTCTGAGTTGTGGTTATATCTTGGACAAATGTAACCTTGATGTATGTATTGGATTATAAGCTTGTTGAGTATGAGAAGATAACGAATTAGTTTATGTAATGCCCGTGGTAGCATTTAATTCATTTAATGATGTTTTCACTATGAATGGATGTGTGGTTGTGAAAGAGAATGATTAATTATGATGTATGATTCAATCATGAATATGATTTTGAGCATGTAATTGATGTTGGTATCTTGTATATATGTTATGGATCATTTATGAGAGGTTATAGGATGATAGAATGTGGATTGGGCTCCAAATGGACCATGTATAGGGTTGTTAGGGGGTCTTGTGGAGGGTATTTTGATCATGCAAAATGCCCATTTCGTACAATCGAAACCCCCATTTTGTACAATCGAAACTCCCGTTTCGATCGTGCGAAGTGGTGGTGAATTATGGTGATTTTTAGGGTCCAGACAAGGACAATTTCACACAATCGAAACCCCTATTTCGATCGTATAAAATATTGTAGGTTCAAGGTCCCAAGAGGGTAAAATTTTTGCACAATCAAAACCCCAGTTTCACATAAAAATTTTGTTTTCACACAATCGAAGTTACTATTCACAGCAAACTCAAAAATTTATCGAAACTTTGATTTGACGTAATTTCTTCGTTTTAGATTAGAATTGAGTGTGGTTTTTTTTTAAATCAAGTATTTTTGGATCCTCTTTCTAATGGAATAAGTTTCAAATTCAAATTTAAAATGAACCGAAGTTAGTCCTGGGGATTTGTTAGTTAAGGACGTGAACCGGTTGGAACCATTACTATTCACCCTCAGTCCCCGGAAGTCAGGAATCGGGGCATGACAAACATGTTATCAATGTGTGATGTTAGTGTGGTTGAGGTTGTTCATGGGGTTGAGTGAACGGGCTCACATTCGAGATTTGGATCGGTCCAGGGGAATCTCGGCGGTCTAAATTCCGAGAATGGTATCAGAGCTCTAGGTTAGAATACCTAGGGGTGACGGATGATGGTCACATCACATGTGAATTTGAGAAAGTTGGGTTAACGTGAGGGTTTGGACCTAGGGTTTACGAATTGCTTACGTGTAACATAATTATATGCTTACATTTTCTTAACATGCCCTTGTGGACTAAATTAGCATGGCATGTGTAAGCATGATGGAATTTGAATATGTATGAATGCTTGGTTCTAAAATTTTTTTGTTGTGGATATAGCAAAATACCTCCAAGAAGGGCGCGAGACACAGACGTTGATGCTCCTCAGGAGCCAATAGAAGGATCGCAATTTATGCATGACTTGGTGGATAATATGAGAAGAATGGCTAGGGAAGCCAGGGAAGAAGAGATTCAAGCATTGCCTAGGGTTGGCCTGAGTCACCAAATGATAGCAATGAGGGAATATGTGAAGTTTAAGCCACCTACTTTCAATGGTGCACGTGACCCACTAGTGGCGGAGAGTTGGATAGACCAAACTCACAAACTCATGGTTGCTCTTGCAATCGATGAGGATCTGAAAGTGAGAGTGGCAGCGCTTCACTTGCAAGGAGAAGTAGATCGATGGTGGCAATTCATTGGGAATGTCCACAACACCAAGACCATGGACTGGAAAACCTTTAAGGGTTTATTCTTCGATAAGTTTTTTCTAACTTCGGTAAGGGGCCAGATGAGGTAAGAGTTCATAGATCTAGTCCAAGGAGACTTAGATGTGATGGGGTCTGAGACCAAGTTCACATCATTGGCTTGCTTTGCCCCGGAGATGGTGATGAACGAGGAGCTAAAAGTGAAAAGGTTTGTGAAGGGACTCAAAACCTCTATCAGAAAAAGGGTATCCATTTTAAGTTTAAGGACCTACATGAAGTGGTTGAGAGAGCCTTAGTGGCTAAGGAAGACGACAAAGACACCCAAAGGTTATGGGACTCTAAACAATGAGCAAAGAGTGCGGGGGCATCTTCGGGTAGCCAAGGACGGAAGAGGAACAAGGAGGGCAAGTCATGTTTTTAGGTATAGCAGCAAGCTCACCCGATACCTTCATTGGCCTTACCTACCGGATCCTTACGTTCTTCGGTGGTGTGCTAGAATTACCAACAAGTTGGCCATTTCAGCAGGGATTTCTTGCAGGGATTTCCCACAGGGATATGCAGTGGCATCAGTGCTTGCAGGGATAGCAAGGGAAAGAATGTGCTTCTATTGTAAGCAGCCCGGACACTTGAGGGTTAACTGCCCATAGAGACAGGGGACATCTAATAGTACAGGGTCTCAGCAGAGAGCTGGGTAGATGACTACGGTTCAATTTGGTTTTAGGGCATTACCACCATCCCAGCTAGTGCAGTCAGTTTAGGGATTGAGGGTAGCAAAGGATCCCACACCTGATTCTAGTCAGTAGTCAGGGTTACAGGGGACAGGTCAACAGTTGTGGGGCCGTATGTTCAAGCTTGCTTTGGCAGAGGACACACCAGGATGGCGCAACAGAATTGATGGAGCTGAAAGATCAGTTGCAGGAATTATTGGATAAGGGATTTGTACAACCTAGTACATCACCTTGGGGAGCTCCGGTCCTATTTGCTAAAAAGAATGACGGATCTTTACGATTATGCATAGACTACTGTAAGTTGAACCAAGTAACAATTAAGAACAAGTATCCTTTGCCAAGGATAGATGACTTGTTTGATCAGTTTAAGGGTTCGACTTATTTTTCAAAAATTGACTTGAGGTCGGGGTATTACTAGTTAAGGGTAAGGGAAGAGGACATTCTGAAGACAGCCTTTCAGACTAGATATAGCCACTATGAGTTTCTAGTGATGCCATTTGGATTGATAAATGCACCTGCAGCGTTCATGGATTTGATGAACCGGATATTCAGAGGGATAGGTTTGTGGTGGTCTTCGTGGACGACATTCTTGTGTATTCTTCTTCTATGGAGGAGCATGAAATCCACTTGAGGACAGTATTACAGATTTTGAGAGAGCACCACTTGTATGCCAAATTCAAAAAATGTGAATTTTGGCTAACGGAGGTGAAGTTCCTAGGACATGTGGTGTCGGAAGGGAGAGTATTGGTAAACCTTTCTAAGATAGAAGCAGTAATGGATTGGGAGAGGCCTAAGAACGTATTCAAGATACATAGCTTCTTGGGGTTAGTAGGATATTATTGGCGTTTTGTGAAAGACTTTTCAAAGTTAGGGCACTGATGACCAAGCTTACTCGTAAAGGAGTTAAGTTTGAGTGGAACGAGGCTTACGAGCATTCCTTTATGGAATTAAAGCATAGATTGACTAGTGCTCCAATCTTAATTATTCCCGAGCGCAGTTTGGATTATGTCACCTACTATGACGCTTCACGGGACGGTTTGGGATGTGTGTTGATGCAGACTGAGAGGGTTGTTGCGTATGGTTCTCGGCAGTTGAAGATCCACACAAATAGAATTACCCGACTGATGACTTGGAGTTGGCGGCGGTAATTTTTACTTTAAAAATGTGGAGGCATTATCTCTAAGGAGAGAAGTTTGAAGTTCTCTCCGATCATAAGAGCTTGAAGTACCTTTTTACACAAAAGGACTTGAATATGAGACAGAGGAGATGGGTTAAATACATGGAAGACTACAACTTTGATCTTCAATATCACCTGGGTAAGGCTAATGTGTTTGTCGATGCATTGAGCAGGAAATCACATCGTACTTTGGCTAGTATTGCTATCTGTGAGTGGAAGATGATGGAAGATATCTCAGAAATGGGATTGTGCTTCAGTGAGAGTGGTAAACAAGCTACGTTGTTCACGCTCATAGCGCGACCAACTCTAGTGAGTAGGGTGGTTGAGGAGTAGAAACACGACAGTGAGTTAGAGAGCATTCGAACTCTAATTACGGGTGGCGAGGCAGTAAGGGATTGGGTTATCCATTCAGACGGAGGTTTGAGGTTCAGAGGTAGAATGGTTGTTCCATTGGCTTGTAGGGATGAGGTTCCGAGGGAGTTTCACAGCTCCAAACTTGCAGTACATCTGGGTGGTACCAAAATGTACCACAATCTCTGTAGACAGTATTGGTGGAAGGGCATGAAAAAGGACATCACACGGTTTGTGTCAAGGTGCCTCACTTGTCAACAAGTGAAGGCCGAGCATCAGAGACCAGCAGGTTTGTTACAGCTTTTATCGGTAGCCATGAGGAAGCAGAAGCACGTCACTATGGACTTTGTGATGAGGTTACCTAGGACAAGGAAAAGTCATGATGCAGTTTGGGCCATTGTGGATAGGTTGACCAAAGTGGCTCATTTCTTCCTAATTCGAGTGGCGGATGATGTGGATTCTCTTAGTCGGTTGTATATTAATCAGATTGTGAGACTGCATGGAATGCCAATTTCCATTGTGTCTGATAGAGATCTGAGATTCACGTCACAATTTTGGCAGAGTTGTCAGGCTGCACTTGATACAGACCTCCATTTCAATACTGCTTTCCATCCTTAGATTGATGGTCAGTCAGAGCGTACAATTCAGATCTTAGAGGATATGCTTAAGGCATGTGTACATGATTTTTGAGGTGGTTGGCAGGATCACCTTTCATTGGTGGAGTTTGCATACAATAATAGCTACCAAACTAGTATTGAGATGGCTCTATTTGAGGCTTTGTACGGTAGACCTTTTAGGTCCTTGTAGGTCACCAGTTTGTTGGACAGAGGTTGGTGAGACAGTGGATTTGGGACCAGAAGTTTGCTCAAATTATCTTGAGTTGTTCACTCCATGAGGTATATTCCTAATTTCGGGGACGAAATTCCTTTAAGTAGGGGAGGTTGTAGAAACTGTGACCAATTTTGGTCGATTTTGCATTCTTTTGCATCATAACTGCCATAAATGCATTTTGAGTGGTGTTCAACATGTTTTGAATGTGAGAAACATGTTTGGAAAGTGTTTTAAAGGTTTTAAAAAATTTTTGAGAGATTTGGAAAAGTTTGACTTTTTAGTCCAACCGCGGCCCGGGATGCGACTTAAGTGGGCTCGAAAATCCAAAAAAAATTTAAAAAAAATTATTTTTGGGAATGGCTTAGATTAAATATTTAGAGAGTGAAGGAAGTAATTTCAAGGCCATAGGAATTTTTAAAATCAAAAACGGAGCCCGGGAAGGTACGTTAAGTGGCTCGGGGGTGAAATAGTCATTTTGTGCCCTAAAGCACTTTTAAATACATGGCTGAGAGTGATCCTAACCATTTCACACAATTCATTCTCTCTCTAACATTTCCCTCTTCTTCTCTCTACCTTCTCTCTACATTTCAAACCCGTTTGGCTTGGATTCAATACTTGCCGAAGGAGGGAGATACGTAAGGGACGGCAAGAGCTTCAGTTTGAACCGAACAAACGTGAGTTTCGGCAATGTAGACATCACTGGGATTTTGGTGAAGTGCTTGGAAGGCCTTCATTTTTGAGGTAGGGGTGTTCTTTCCCATTTAATTGTCGATTCTAGGGTTTTGGGAGAAACGGTGAGAGCTAGGGTTGTCTGTTGCATGTTTTAGAATGGTGAAAGGGATGGGATGTGGTGAGTTTATATCTCTCTTTGATTCTTAAATGAAATTGGTATGTATATGGTAATATGATTGATAAAATGAGTGAGAGAAATGAGCATGTACACTTATATGCTAGGCTTTATACCTTTTTATGAAAAATGTGTTAAATGAGCATAATTATGTTATATGCTATCATGTGATTTAAAATGCATGCTATCCTTGTTTTGAAATGGTGTGCATTGATGAAACATGACAAATACGTACTTAAGTGACTTTTGTGAGCATATGCTACTTATGCTAAGGTTTGCATATATAGGAAAGTATGTATGTAGTTTGGTGAATGTGAAATGCATGATATGTTCCTTTTAACTAACATAGGTGTTGCAAAGCATGAAATCTAATGCTTGACCTATATATGTCCGAAATGCATATATGGGGCCGTTGTGAGGAAATGGGGAAAAGTGGTCAAAACACCCAGAGTAAGTAAATACTCGGTCACGATGGTAGTGTTTTCGGATTAATCACCTTGGAGTAGTGAATACTCGATGATGGGTTGATCACCTTGGAGTAGAAATACTCGGTTACGAATTCTGAAATAATCCAATCACCTCGGAGTAGAGAATACTCGGTGATAGATTTTGAAACGGTCCGATCACCGCGGAGTAGAGAATACTCGATGGCGGATTATTCAGCTGTCCAATTACTCGGAGTAGAGAAATACTCAGTGATGGATTCTGTAATTGTGTGGGAAGTGTCTCGGTCACATGGTTATTCAAGAATCATGTTAGGGTACCGGGTTGAGTCCGTGAGAGAAAAGCAAGTGTGTGATATTGCTTTCATTCTAAATCATGAAGCGTGATGTGTGTTAAATGCATTTATATATAGATATATATATATATATATATATATATGCATTGTTGTGGATAAACATGATGTATGTTGAATAATACGTGAAATGTTATAACATGCATCCATATAGGTCGTGTCGAGTTGGCACTTAGGTGGTTTGGGGTATCTCTACTGAGCCGCAGTAGTGCTCACCCCTTTATTCTAAACTTTTTACAGATAAAGCACCGATAACGGATAGGACATGAGTGTCCAAGTGGAATTCTAGCAGCATTTTGCTATCTTTTGGATGTTATGCATTTTGTGGCTATCCATGCCGGCTTGTGGCATGTGACTCATTTTTGAGTTGTGGTTATATCTTGGATAAATATAACTTTGATGTATGTATTAGATTATAAGTTTGTTAGGTATGAGAAGACAACGGCTTAGTTTATGTAATGCCCGTGGTAGCATTTAATTCATTTAATGATGTTTTCACTATGAATGGATGTGTGGTTGTGAAAGAGAACGATTAATTATGATGTATGATTCAATCATGAATATGATTTTGAGCATGTGATTGATGTTGGTATCTTGTATATATGTTATGGATCATGTATGAGAGGTTCTAGGATGATAGAATGTAGATTGGGCTCCAAATGGACCATGTATAGGGTTGTTGGGGGTCCTGTGGAGGGTATTTTGATTGTGCGAAATGCCCATTTCGCACAATCAAAATCCCATTTCTCACAATCAAAACCCCCATTTCGATCGTGCAAAGTGGTGGTGAATTATGATGATTTTTAGGGTCTAGACAGGGGCAATTTCGCACAATCGAAACCCCCATTTTGATCGTGCAAAATATTACAGATTCAAGGTCTCAAGAGGATGAAATTTTTGCACAATCAAACTTTTTTTCACGCAATCGAAACCCCAATTCAATCGAAATTCCATTTTTGCACAATTGAAGTTACTATTCACAACAAACTCAAAATTTTGTCCAAATTTTGATTTGACGTAACTTCTTCGTTTTAAATTAAAATTGAGTGTGGTTTTTTTTTAAATCGAGTATTTTTGGATCCTCTTTCTAATGGAATAAGTTTCAAACTCAAATTTCAAATGAACAGGAAGTTAGGCCTGGGGATTTGTCAATTAAGGACATGAACCGGTTGGAACCTTTGCTATTCTCCCTCGATCCCGGAAGTCGGGAATCGGGGTGTGACAAACATATTATCAAAGCATGATGTCAGTGTGGTTGAGATTTTTATGGGGTTGAGTGAACGGGCTCACACCTAAGATTCGGATCTGTCCGGGGGAGTCCCGGCGGTCCGGATTCCAGGGCGTGACAAGCCAATCCTGAACATTCAGCTCAGCTCATGTAGGGCTTGTGAACACTAAGTTGGTGTAGGCAGTAAGGGCTCGTGCATGCTCGTATAAGTTCACGAGCAGAGGCTTTTGAACAGATGTTCATAAACATAGTCTTATATAGGCACGTATATAAGTTCATGAATGAGTCAAAAGCAATATTGAACTCAAGTTCGAACATAGTCCGAACAAGAATATGATCTCGAGGTTGTCTTTCTTATGAAATGAGTCTAGCCGAGTCAAGCCCGTCATTTTCAAAATAATGACAAGCCAAACCCAAACTCAACTTTTCTAGTTTATCACAATCCCATGCTCAGCTCAAGCCAAACTTACAAATAAACGAACCGAACCCGAACATAGTAAAGTTCGGCTCGGCTCAGTTTACTTGGAGCCTTAATCCTAGCAGAACTGCAATTTCCATAACTTAGCTCAAAGAAATAGGTAAACAAAGGCATAAAGTTAGACCCTAAAAATACATCATTGTATTCTTGATGTTGCTAGTTAGTTCTCTCATAATTTATTCATGACTTCTTTTAAAAGCATGGAGCGTCTCTGAGACAAATCGGAAAATAAATAAATAAATAAAATTCGTAGGGACTGGTTTCAACGCTTCGAGAGACGTTTACTAATTACCATTTGTTCAACCTTTTGGATCAATAATATAGTGATAATAACCCATTTAAATTGTTGTTGTTATTATTTTTATAAACTTAACAATCCAATAATATAAACAACGCCAAAGATCACACTCCATTATGTCATCAAATCTAATTAGTAATTAAAGATCACACTTACATTATGTAATCAAATCTAATTGGTAGTCATTCTTTATGCAAACTGGAATCCTTTACGAGTAATAGAGAGGATGAGTGGCCATTCTGTTCATGCTTGTTCACGTAGACATGTTGGCGCAAATCTTATTTGTAGTCATTCCCATGAAGTCTGTTCATAGTTATTTGAACCTCTTGCTGTCAAGGTTACTGAAGCAACAGGACCTTATTCTTTCAAGTTACTCCAAAGAAACATGTTAAGGAGTCAATTCAAATCCTCCAAATCTGTGTTGTGTTCACTTACAGATGCATGCATTCAACTGGAAAATTATAATGCAAAATCAATTCAATCTGAACTCCATATCATATCCAACTGTGGAATTCAAACCATGTGCACTATTAACAAAATTTTCCATCCCAAAAACCAATTCCATGCAACCAGTACATGCATTCCTTGCACATGAATTGCGCAAGCAGGTGCACCTGAATTTTCTTACATTTGGAAAAATAATAATAATAATAAATAAATAAAAATAAAATATCGTCCTGTACGAGGGAAATGCACGAGCGAAGTCGAGGATTAGTGTGTGAAAGAATAGGAAGTGCAGAAGATCTACTTTTTGTATGAGAATTCAGCTTTAAAGTTCTTCTCAAGCTGCTGCCGAGATTCTCTTTTTGCTGCCAATACAACATCGTTAAGGAATCCTCTCTCTGGAAATTCTTCAGGTACAAGGCTTCGATATATCTCGAACTGTTCTTCAGCTTCCTTTTTCTTGTCCAGTAGACTGTAGATTATTCCCTGCCCAAATTTTGCAAATGGAAAACCAGCAATTAGACATTACAAATGTAATTTTTCCCCTTGCTTTTCAGATTAAGTTACATTTGTTTCAATGCAAATATTTCTTTTTCTGGTAATTGTTTGCATGCAGATATTTCCTAACAGAAAATCAGCATCATGTTTGGTTCCCGTTTATTTAAAAAAAATTAACTCAACAAACGTGTCAGTTGCAGTTAGTTTAGGTGGCAAAGTCTTTTAATAGCCATACAGAGATTTGGGATGGAATCCCGCCTTAATTATAGCAGCCTAAACCTCATTGTATAGTCCATCATTCCCATTTGACCAAAAACCCAAAAAAGAAAAAAAATGGAGACAGAAAATTAACAAAGCCTTTGTTCCAACTCATAGGCTTGAAGTATCAAAAATAAAAAATTAAAACTCATTGGGGTTGGTACACAAATCATGTTTATCCATTCCACTATATCTAGGACCTACTTGTTAAACCACATATCAGCATGTCCGCTTTGTCCCTTTACCTCAGCCTGTATGTTTTTGGACAATCAAGGGTTGTACCAGTGGTATCTCCTCAACTTTCCAAAGTGAAAGATGAGGGTTGAGTCCCCTTAGCGCCAAATGGGGGGTGTGAATTTCTTGCCAAGAAAAAATAAATAAAAATACTCTATGGTTTTGTTATCTTCCCCTCATCCTGACAACACCTTCACTTGGATCATGTTCCCTCACCCTCACTCTACTACTTCATAAAGATAATTAGATTGCCATATCAGTTACTATTAGTACTAAAGATCTCATTAACCTCATTTATGGCAATATTTGGACACCAAATGGACTTAACAATTGCTTTTGTTCTCCATTTTTTTATTTTTCAGAAAACATGTCACAATTTTAAGCAAAGAGAAAGCCCATTACATTAACTTCAAATCTCAACTCCCAAACATCAATTTGTGTGGTTTTATAATTTAAACCCCCACCCTTTTTCATTTTTAAGGCTCATACCTCAAAGTCAATAGAACTAAGTGATAAGCGTTGAATGTTATACATTCTCGCGCATTTACTTATGTATTGTGATCCCATAGTTACACATATTGTATAGTTTTTACGTGTTTTTATGTTTTTGATGATTTCAGGTTCAAACTCAGAATTCGGCGTAATTCAACTCCTCTATTAGTTCGAGAATACATTCTTATGTCCTGTCATACTTCATGGAAGGTCTACATCAAGGAATAGTGAATGGCATGTCAAGACCGGAGTCGGAAAGTTAAAGAGTTGAAGATCTGCAAAAGAAGGAAGATCGATGCATCGAAGTAGCCACTTCGATGCATCGCAGCTTCGATGCATCGAAGTCCCTATTTCGATGCATCGCCCAAACCTACAGAAGATATTTTTCTGCAAATATTTTCTTTACTTGCCACTTATCCAATTTTGCTTGGATAAAGCCTTTCAAGGAATTTCTATGACATTTTGAGTCTCAGATCAGTTATATAGCTAGAAAATATGTAATAATATGATATATCACAATTCTTGTAATAGAGAGCATATATAGAATTCTAGAGAGAGAAAGTAAAGTTATAGAGAGGGAAAGCTTCAAAGAGAGCTTTGTAAGGCCTTGAATACCATTTTGAGCATGGGATCATCTCTGTCTATGGAGTGCTTCCAGCCCACCATGATCAACTAATCCTTCTCTAGGGTTTTGACAAACCTTAGTCTTGTAAATATATTCTAACTTCAATGAATTGGGAATTTTTATGTATTTGGTGTATATGTCTCTTGCCTTGAACCTTATATTAATATAAGTTTACAAATTCTTCATGTTCATGTGTTGTAATTTATCTTCTTGTCTTAGAAATGCTTAAATTTCTCACATGATCTTCAAACACTTGTAAGTTTCACAAGGATTACAAGTGATGACTTGGGACTAGTTTTCACTATAACATGTATAGCTAGATTTGCATAGTCCATGCTTAGAGATGGTGATTTCACTACACTTAGGTAACTAGATAATTAGGTAAGTAAGTAGGTAGGGAAATCACGCCTTTTGAAGATGGATTAGAGTATATTAAGGTGTGTGTATTCTCTTGGCGACGTCGTTGTACGTGGGACTTGTCAACACGTCATTTAGTACACATTTGCATGAATTCCCTCAATTTATTAGAAGTATGACATACTACGAGGCTAGTGGGGAAGTCTAACCCTAGTCCTTTATTCTTCTCTCAACCTTTGTATTTAAAGTATATTTTATGCTTTCAAAGTACAGCAAGAAAACAACCAACACATGGTTGTGATTTAAACAAGAACCAACCCTCAACTTTTAGCGAGTTATACCTACGTAGTCTCTGTGGGATCAACACCCTCAATTTAGAGCCCTATCCTTCAAGGATTAGTTCTATTGCGAGTGGTAAATTTATAAATTGCGAGTAGCGCAACCGCACACAACACTAAAGGTTGGCATATTATGTACAAAATGGAGTCTGTACTTTCAGTTTTTGAGTTTGTTTTTATATTTTAAAAGTTAGCTTGTTAGTTACGTTGCTGTTACCTATTTGATCCAAAGTCCGTGAAGATTTCAAGAGATCAACAAGGGTAAGGGATAAAATTACCACTCAAAGATCAAACTCACCAATTAGGGATTTCATTATGCATTCATATCATTATTTATACTTGGATTGCATTATATATATGCTTTTGAATGCATAAAAACTTTTTTTTGGATTGAAAAACCTAAAGATTCATGAAAACAGGGCATTCAATTGATCAACCTATTGGTTGGCCCTTTGTTTCGGTTCAGTCAATCGATCTGATAGTTGGATCGGTCAAACCTTGCAAGCAGCAGTATCCTATTTCATTTAAACACTTGGAACCCTAATTTTTTTCAACCCTAAAGCCTATACAAAAAATCCTAACTTCTCAAAAAAAATATACTTGTGCATACTAAGAGCATGAGAACATAAAGGACTATGTTTAGTTTCTTTCATCATCATCACATACATACTTACATTAGATAGTGAGCATGATTCTTGAAGTGTCGAGTTTACCAACCCTATGCATAAAAGAACAATAACCTTACACACTATAAAGAGATTGGATGGCTAGCTGAAGGAGAAAAATCAAGGCAGGAAGAAATGGATAGTGCAAGGAGCGGGTTCGTTGATCGACAGCAACAGAACTCAAATAGGGTATCTGGCGTTATCTAGATCAAAGGAACTTAGGTAATTCTAGGGTAAGAGTATAACCTTTTCTTCATAGTGATTTGTTTTGCCTGACCTACAGTATCATGGTTTTCCCTTTTTAGATTTTCCACGTAAATCCGGTGTTTTTGTGTGGTTGGTTCATATTCTCCATTTCTGCTTAACTACATTTATCAGACCATTTCCCCCTTCCCTTTCTAGGTTTAGTATGGGATATTACATACTTTGACGTATCAGAGAGGCAGGGTGTCTGTGGTGACCCTTGTGGGCGGGTGTGAGGTGGGCGGGTGCTAAAGACACTGGGCGAGCTACCACACTGCCAGGCTACAAGGTGCTCAATCCCACATCGCCAGGGTGTGAAAAAGGATATGTGCTTATATGTAGTGTGTTCTCTCCATATGGTATGAAGCCTTTTGGAGTAAAATCCAAGAGCAAAACCGTGCGGGCTTAGGCCCAAAGCGGACAATATCATACTATTAAGTGGAGCGGGCCATTACAAATGGTATTAGAGCCGAACGCAACCGGAAGTGTGCCGACGGGAACGTCGGGTCTCCTAAGGGGGTGGATTGTGGTGACCCTTATGGGCAGGCGTGATGTGGGCGAGTGCGAGAGACACTGGATGAGCTACTACACTGGCAGGCTACAGGGTGCTCAATCCCACATCGCCTGGGTGTGGAGAAGGGGATGTGCTTATATGTAGTGTGTTCTCTCCAAATGGTATGAGGCCTTTTGGGGTAAAACCCAAGAGCAAAACTGTGCGGGCTTAGGCCCAAAGCGGACAATATCATACCATTAGGTGGAGTGGGCCGTTACAAATGGTATCAGAGCCGAACCCAGCCAGAAGTGTGCCGACGGGGACATCGGGTCCCCTAGGGGGGTGGATTGTGGTGACCCTTGTGAGCGGCTGTAATGTGGGCGAATGCAAGAGATACTGGGCGAGCTACCACACTGGCAGGCTACAGGGTGCCCAATCCCACATCGCCTGGGAGTGTTGAAAGGGATGTGCTTATATGTAATGTGTTCTCTCCAAATGGTATGGGGCATTTTGCGGTAAAATCCAATAGCAAAATCGTGCAGGCTTAGGCCCAAAGCGACCAATATCATATCACAAATAGTCCGTTCCTTCACTGCCCACCTCTATATCCCTTTAGTTAATATAGAAGCACCCATTAATGAACTTTAAAGAATCAACATAAAATTAAATTATTATGGACCAAAATATGCATTATACAAATTAGGGAATATTCTTATATGCATGTTTACACTATCGTATAGAATCTAATATGTACTTGTCTATAATTGATCTGTAATACAAAGTACAAAAAATTCAGTTAAATTGTTAATAAATGTTGACCAGTAAAAAATATTTCATTAAGAGACATCTAAAAAGAGATATAACTCATGTATGCAGGGAGTATACAGAAAAAAGCCCATGCAACTGAATAAAAGAACCTAATTTCATATACCCATATTATCTATAAGGTCCAAAGAAGGCTCAAGGATTGATTAACTTTACCAATAATTTATCCCAACAAAACCTAAAATATCAATCTTCAAACCAGGAAAAACCAAGAAATAGAGCCCAAACCTCTGTGGCCACTCAACAATACACCAAGAGATGGTCCACCGATTCTGCCTGCTCACAATACAACACCTATTAGTGATAATTTTGCCTCGTTTTCTTAGGTTGTCACTTGCTAAGATCTTCCCCATGCAATTCTGTCCACAAAAAGAAGACCTGCTTAGGAAGCACCTTCATTCTCCATATCTCCTTCCAAGGAATGATCTTTCAGAGCTTTTGTTAACACTTTGTGCCATGGTTGGACATCAAACCACCTAAACTTCAAGGTATTCCATCCTGTCTCATTGACCTCCCCCCTCATATCCACCATGCCAAATAAGACTTTGAGAACAAATGACCTCTCACATTTCCCAATCTTGAAAGGGCCTACAGGATTCAACATTCCAAGACATATCATCCCCAGAGGGAACTAGATGATATGCCAACACCACCATACTAATCCCATACAATCTAGGAAAGAGCTCTCTCTTAATGATGCCTCCCTACACCACTGATCATGCTAAAATCTGAAATGATCGTCCTCTCCACCTCAAGAATGTGTTTGAAGGTCTCGCCTCTCCATTGAAAACCAATCCCCTCTAGAGCTTCCACATTAGCTGCAACACCCCTCCTCCTTAAAGAACCACTGCTTAACAAACCACGATAACCATTCCCTAGAAGAGCTTGTTTAACAACCTTAAGATCTTAATCCCCAAACATAGAACCTAAGGAGAGGAGCAACCACTCTGACCACCTGAATGATAATTGAATTCTTTTCCATATCTCCTAAATCCTTTGTAGCTTCCCTAACCTATCTTTTTTTTCCTGAATGCTTCCCTAACCTATTAGCTACAAAGCCAACGGGAAAGACTAGAGGGTGCGCTTTTAATCAGTGTGAATCCTTAAATAGATATTGCAGCTTCCATCCCAACAACATCCTCCCAACCCTTCAAACACAGAATTCCACGCAACTTTTTGCTTTTAAGAAAGAACTAAACAGTAACCTTAAACAAGATGTAGAGAGGCTTCCAACATTACATCCTAGAACGGGAGCAAAAAGGGACCAACATCCACAACTGGAATCAACTGTCTTACTAAATTTCACTTTCACTCCCAAAACTACCTTAAAACATTCGAATACACATCTCAATATTATATGAGCTTATAACCCTATGTCCCACAGTAATGGTATTACCCGCATATAATAGGTGACAAACTAATCAAACCTATGCTATTCAGCTGCCCAACCTGGAAGCCATTAAAAAATTCCCCTGCTGTCTTGTCTAACATATGAGCTACGACTGAGTCTCCATAACAAGAATACAGAGCAGTAGAGAGATAGGATCCAGTGAGGACCATGGTTCAAGTCTTAGAGTAGTCAGTTTGTGCAAAATAATGACAGGTTAGGTCGATATCTCGTCTTCCTCTTCTAGCACCCCGTATTTGTGAATCATACACTGGATAATGCACATTATGATGCCAACACGGACGCAGCAAGACTCTATTGGGCATAACATAATGGAATCAGTTATCAAAGTTGTGTAACTTTCTCGACCTTGCACACCATCAGATGTGCTGACTCGGCTGATTCCAAATGGACTCGACTGAGTCTCATGTGATTCCAATTCCCACTAATAATCAATGAATATCAGACTCAGACTCGTCCAATTCTTAGAGACTCGGCCTGATATGCAGAACTATACTTTCTCCTAGCACCTCGCCTAGGCAGGACATACATCAGGTAGTACACTTAGGTAGATAGGATCTCCTATCTCAGTCACCTTGTTAAGACAAAGAAACCTGCAAGCATGGCTTTAACCAAAACTGAGAAACTGGTCGCAGTACATGATCTGATTCACGTCCTCCATGTCTCCCCAAACCCACCCTATCCATCACATACAGGAGAAAATCCAAGTTAATAAGATCATACACATTTCAAATATCTAATTTATCAATGAACCTTGGGACCCCGCTTCTCAATCTAGAATCCACTCTCATTGCCAATAAAACTGCGTCCAAGATTTATCTCCCACCAACAAAAGCATTCTGAGAGTCTAAGACCACTTTATCCACCACCTTCTTCAAACTCATATAGCCAACACCTTTGCTAACAATTCGTAAGCACTCCCCAACAGGTTTAGTTGGCCAACAATCACTAATGTGAATTTCTCCACCTTTCTTCAGATCTAAACAGTAAAAGTTACATTAAAGCTTCTCTTAAACTCCCCAGAATAGAAGAAAAAAATGCATCATCCTCAAGACATCATCCTTCACCACATTCCAATGTTCTGAGAAAAGCAATCACTGTCTTTCTGTGAAGATAATGCCATCAGTGCCACAGGAATCTCACACCACTAATCTCCCTCCCCATATTCCTCTCACAACTTCCACTGTGATGTCTTCAATTTTGGTCTCTTGAAGATAACCACATCCGTTCGCCACCTTCACAACATTGACTTAACTACTAACTTTTTCTCCAAGTCATTCAACCAACCCCCTCATATACCAAGGTACAATTATAATATTCATGGCAAGTCAAGTACAACTTTTCCTGTCTACTCTCATTATTTTCTTTCCCATCTACCTCCTCTACTTCATAGTTAATTGAACAAACCAACTTCTTTAGATTGCAGAGACCTCGAGGCAGCCAGTCACCTCTCCTCTTCATCGACTTCCCACTTAACAATCTCTCGTCTTTAATTATGTCTCCAAAAACAGCATGGACAGCTCTTTAAATATCTCAACTGGAACTCCAAGAAATTTACTAAATATCTTGGATCTTCTTCAAAACCAACCCCAACATCGTCCAGTCCTATTATCCCCACCTTGTATCAAATCCTATAAATTTTCCTCATATTTTATATCTAAAATTTCAAAAGTATGTCTTAACTTTATTCCAATTCAACTTTGTGACCCAGCAGCTGAACAAGTGACCAATTAATGTAGTCCTCTGATAACATCCAATAATAGGTCTGATAAGGTTATTGGATAGCTACGGAGCAAATAATGGGAAAAAGTAATGTCTACAGGCAGGGGCGGAGCCAGGATTTCAGTCCAGGGGGGGCATAGTGCATTTTGGTGTGGAAAAAAAATAATGACAAATATAAATTTTTTACGTCAAAAGACAAACAAAAATGAAAAAACACAACAAAATCACTATTTTTTTTAATTAGTATAGTATTATTAATCTATTATGTCCAAATCATTTGTCAGGTTAACAAATTTGCACAATAAAAAACAATCTTAATGAACTAAAACATGCAAAAAAAATTGTTTGTCTTGACTTTCAATTGACCTAAAAAAGTGAATTTAGTCAATCTTATTTCTTTGTTAGAGATAGTGATTATAAATGAAAAAAGAGAAAACCAAAATAATGGAATAGAGGCAACATAATTTGATGTTATTGAAAGAAAATTAGAAATAGAATCCTTAGAGAGTTAGAGTATGAAAGCTTAAAAAAAATTTAAATGTAAAGAAAGATTTACATCTAGCTATCTAGAATTTTCATAATCTATGAAAAATAAATGTATTTTACTGCAAAAGAAACGAATAATCAAACTTGCAATGAGTTGTTGATAGAGAACCAGAATTATAGAAGGTTGATTTGCTCTCTCTATCTCTCCTTCACAAACTCAGAGAGGAAGCTGGAGAGCAGTCATAAAGAGGCCGCTGGAGTGAAGTCACGAATAGGAGAGAATGAACTATTATTAACTTTGGGGTTTTTTTTCTTCAGAAATTAAAAGGTTTAACTACGCTTTGTACCACGTTGTCATGCCCCGGATTTTCAAACTTGGTGTGATAAAAAGAATTAAATTAAAAGTCAAAACTCAATTGTCAATGCCCTTAAAACTTGGTCAAATTCTTTTTTCTCTTTCAAATAAAAGAAATTCATTTTTCTCAAGATATAAATAAATAGACTCTGTGCACTTAAAATTTGTTCCGAAAACTATTTTCATTGAAAAGACAACTTCGAAATACTCAATTTAGACTCAAGTTTTGCCAATTAATTAGCAATTTTCAAGTTTAAAAAGGGTATATAAATAATCAAATTTAAGAAAATATATACACAAAAATATGTATGTTTGCATTACACACAATACACCCCTTTTTTCAATATTCTTCAATGTATAACACACAAGTGAACATATATATATATTTTTCTTCCTTCATCTCACTCAAAGTCCCATAACTCCTACTATAAATAAAATCTTTTGATGAAACGAAATTCATTGAATAGAAAATTTCAATAGAGAATTTCGACAACTTCCATTTGAGTACTACTTTCACTATGTTTTGACCTAAGACAGAAATATTACGAATTATTTAAATATATAGAAATTTCAAAAATTCATATATACATGTATTACTAGCAAAAGAAAATCGGTTGCTTGTTACTTGTATTTTCATAATTGGGCACTACCTTTATCTTTTAACACATTACAAGACCAAATGACCAATAATTTTTCTTGGATCTTTATCATCACTAAGCTATTGAAGTAAAAAAAAAAATTTGAGGGGGGGCATTTTTAAAATTTACAAAAAATATACATATAATAGTAGAAAAAAAAAATATTTCAGGGGGGGCATGTGCCCCCCCTGGGCACACACTGGCTCCGCCAGTGTCTACAGGTATATAATGTCAATTCTTAATTATCCTACTCCAACCTACTACTGGAAACTTGAAAATTTGATGCAACTTTCGGTGTCCTCTGTCCAATTCATGATGCTCCGATGATACCTTTAAAACATTAGCATACATGTACATCTTCACGAGACTAATAAAGATATATAAACTTCTAGCTAGAGTGAAAAAAACTAAATTATAAGGTATATTTATATAAAATAGCAGCAACAAGTAAAAACATTGCCATCAAATTTACCTGGCAAAGGTAAGGCCGGAAATCCCTGGGGTTCTCGTCAACCAGATCTTTAAAATTTTTCAAGCCCTCCTCCAACTCCCCCTGCAATGCACACAATTAGTGTAAGCCAAAAATGAGAAATAAATAGGATCATCTGGATTCTCATGAGCATCTTCCTGCCAATCCACACAATTATTTCAACCCTTTGTCATTCTCAGTCCTTCCAATGGCTCCACGATTATTTTGCAATGTTTCTGAACTAAAAAGATGAATTTGTGCCTTCCAACACAGTATAAGCACAGTGAAAGAATTTAATTTTCCATTAGACATCCCAATGCCTGATTGAATAGACATATCCTTTTGTTAGAAAAGTCAAGATTGATTGACAAGTATATTCCAGGCAATCACCTTCATGACATGCATTTGTGCAATTAAAATTTTAATGCTTCTCTCCTCAGTGATTCTTTTTTCATGACAAGCAACATCCAGAGCGTTGTTCAGCATCTCAAAAACAGCTGGACCTTCATGGTTTTTGTGCATCACCATTGCCAGACCCTGCAAAAATAGGATAGCCCTAGCCTAAGTTTCATTGTCCATAAGCAATCACCACAGTAAAGGAACTGAAAATGAATGTTATTCTCTACAAAGTGATGTCCACATTTTTCTCAGGTATACAAAATCATACTGATAATATCTTGAATGTACAGCCTATGCAGTGTTGTTAAAGTTGCATCTACAGCCCTATGCTGTCATTCAGGATTAGGCAATGGGAATATACTGGCTACTTTAAAATATTATATCACTCATAAATAATCTTTAAATACAATCAGCTAAAATATTGCACAAGGTCATTTCATTATCGAGTTATTCCTCTAGCAAATTCTACTGATGCTTCTATAACTATCGTCTGCCATAGCCCTCCTCTGCTTTCTATAACTATCGTCTTCCTATTCTTCTCCTCTCACTACAATCACATCACATACAAACTCAGATAATCAACCACTACAATCTAAGGTGTTGTGGGATCAGAAAAAATCTTCTCCAATGGAATAATTAGGTTTGCTGAGCTACTCCCTATCTAGGAAATTCAATTTTTTTAACAAAGTAGTCAAGTCCTGATTTTGTTAAACATTTGAGCATTGTCGCCACTGGTGCGAATATTCAGAACAGACACTTTGTGGAATATCAAAGTAGAAACGAACTAAGGCTGCAGCTATGCTAACTTGATGTACTGCTGAAAAATAAGGCCAAAGCTACTGCTATGGCTACACAAAGCAAACTGGGATGAAGATATGAAAGTGCTGATTGTTGAATTGGTCACAGACCCCTTTCTGTTTGTAACTTCCTCCATTTATAATAGGACCCGAGCTTCTGAAGGTAGTTTGACTTGCTTTAAGTGACCAACTTTGGAATCGACATGTGTCCCAGACTCCATGTTCTCCACCACTTTACCAGAAGAATAGGTTTTCTGAATGTGAAAACTGCTCAACTGAAAGGCAAAGCAGCTAATTCCTTTTACTGATTGTGGCTAAAACAGTGACACATTTTTCCTTAACTAACTTCCTTTGAAGTCTTATTTCACCTTAATTATGATTGATTTCTCAATTACATTGGTCTACTCAGGATAGGTCTCATCACCGCTTCAATAATCTGTGTTTAAAACTCAAATCTTAACTTTTGGATTACCCCTACCGATCCACGTGGCACAATATGGCAAATGCCATATCATGTCACATGGCACAGACCTTGCCAACTCAGCCACTATCACATAACTTCTTCTTCTAACTAATTTACTTGAGCATCTACAGGTGCAGCCGCAAGTGGGAATGAAGCTCCCTCGGAGATTCCCAATACCCTGCAGAGGTATTTTCTATATCGAGGACCTCTACAAATAAGCCACAAAGCCGGCTAATAATTAAGAGGACCTCCTCTCTGCGGATAAGCCTCTAAAATACTCCAAATAGTTCCTTTCTACGGATAAACCTCGATCTTTCAAAGAGTTGCTCTCTACAAATAAACCTCGATCCTCCGAGGAGTTCCTCTATATGGATAAACCTCAGAGGCGTCTTGAAGACCCTTGAGGAATGAAGCTCCATCGGAGATCCCCAATACCCTGCAGAGGTATTTTCTTTATCAAGGACCTCTACAAATAAGCCACAAAGCCAGCTAATAATTAAAAGGACCTCCTCTATATCGGCTAAGCCTCTAAAATACTTCAAGTAGTTCCTTTCTATGGATAAACCTCGATCTTCCAAAGAGTTCCTCTCTACAAATACACCTCGATCCTCTAAGGAGTTCCTCTATACGGATAAACCTCGGAGGCGTCTTGAAGACCCTCGAGGATCTCATCTTCGCGGTGAACCTCGAGCAAAGGTTGGTGTCTCGCAGTCAAGGGGGGCAAACAGAAAGGATTTCATCATAGATAAAGTATTCCTCATTCTCAAGAACCTCACATCTACAGGGTACAAAGTACAAACAGAAAGGAATCTTTTAAGAGCATTTATATGGCTGAAAATTCTAACTCAGTCCTCTTCCATGAACTTATGGCTGTTCTATGGGAATGCAATTATCTCAGGAGCTGCAAAAAAGGATTTCACTGTTGCTACTGATTCTTAGCAACATGTTTTACTGTTTTAGATTACCAACCTCCATCAAAAGAGCTCCACAGAGGATCAGCAGTACTTTGAAGACGATTAGAACTACTGCTAAGAATTTCAACTAATGTAGATTTGTCTACCGAGAAACAAATAGAAATGATTTTTTTGCAGATTTCTGCTCTATATGGTGCAGCCTGGTTTCTAACTTATCCTAAATTCCCCTCTGATTTAAAAAGGTAATCGGGAACAATGCAGTTTTATATAAAATTTGGTTATTTAACAAAACTAAAAAAAAAAAATAATACAGTACAAGTATGTCAGAATATACCAAAGAACAGGAATTGAACAAAAGAAAGTATTGGGTCTAGACCATACGTGCAAAGCTCTAAGCAAGAGAGGCTTCTCTTTTAGTATTTCCTTGAAAAACCTTTTAGCCTTGCTCAATTGTCCCATCATCTCATAACAAAGAGCCCTCAAAAGCCGCCATTCCACATTGTTCGGTTCGACATCAATCAACCTCTCCACATACTCCACAGCCTCCTCTGGCTTCCCTCTAGACATCTTCCCATACAAAACCACCTTCAATGCTTCAAGATTTCTTGGGTCATCCTCCAACAGCTTTTCATACATCTCTTCCTCACTTTTGTCATTCAGGGTCTCACCCTTTTGTTCCATTCTTTCACTATAACTGCTTTTCTGAGCAGGTACTGCCATAACTGGTCGAGCACTGAGAGAGCCCATAAGAATGAATGAACCAACAAGCAAGACCACAATCTTTTCAGTAAAAAACTTGGAAATTTTCTCCTGGATTGAGACAGAACACCTTATATTTGAAAATTTTGAAGTGTGTTCGTGAAGAATGTGAAGTTGAGAGTGGGGCGTGAACAGATGAGAAAGTTTTGGGGAAATATGAAGCTTGGGGAAGGGTTTGAGTTTGAGGTAGAGTGGTTTTTGTATGTGGGTTGAGTCAATTGATGATGGTTTGAGGTTGCTGTAAACAGTGCGTTTTGGAATTTTGGAAAGCTCTAGTTGAGGGTTGAGTGAGAAAGTTTTGATACACAGAGAAGCCATGGAGAGAGAGAGAGAGAGAGAGAGAGAGAGCGATATCTTCTCTCCCAGGCTTTGATACTGCTTTTAAGAATACTTTCTGGATTATTGTTTGCATTTCATTTTTTTTATTTGTGAAAAAATTGGAAAACGAAAAATTACATTACTTCGATAAATAACAAAAACATTTACTGATGTGTATTTTTTTTTTAAATCTAAAAAAAAAAAAGTGTTATTAAAAATTTTAAATTTTAATTTTTGAGACAGATTATACAATTTTCTTTTATATTGGACAAGAATATTGTTGGACATTATAAAAAATATAATGTTATTTTATATGTTAGAGTATATGGATTTATATGTGTATGTGTATCTGAATTTAATAGGTGAATTCTAATCGTTTGATTAATTATAGAAAAAGAGATTTATTTTAGATCGTAGATAAGTATGGATATTTTGAAATGTAAGATTAATTTTTTAAGTATTTTTACGGTTAAATCATGATTTTTATTTTTTGAAAAGATTCGAACACAATACTTAAATGTAATATAGATTACTCCATTTGGTGGGAAAATTTTTCTCTGATTTACGAGGGTTTCACTCTTTTTTTTTTTTTTTTGTTTACTTCAAGATTTTTAATTTTTTCCTCTGTCAAAATTTAAAACATAATTAAAAAAAGTTTTATATTGGAGAGATCTTGTAGGAATCCCATCTTTTATCTATTAGTCATAACAATTCTCTAATTACTGGATTGTTATCATATACATTATATTTATATAATTCAGAAATTATATAGAGAAAGATTAACTTAACTAAAAAAAGATTTGTCCTAACTATTTGGATCAGAAGTACAAATTAGAATATTTATACATGAATCCCTTCTTGAAACCCACTCTCTCCCTGTTGATTCCATTTATTTTATTGCTTGTTAGACTTATAATATGTTGACTGGCACATATTTTGAAAAATTATTTAATACTAACTCGTTTATCAAATCACACCCATTGAATTCAACAGTGCAACGTAATATTTAGTGTAAGAGGAGTGCTAGGGGCAGTCGCTTAAGCGACTGTTCTTCCACAGTCGCTTTATTTATTGGTGAAAATCAATGAGAGTAATTAATGCATTTTTGTGTAATAAATGTCTTACTTTTCTATCCAATAAAATGTCCTTCTAGTTTTAAGATATTTACACTAATGCCATCAACAAACAAACAAAGCTATTGTAACAAAAAAAAATTAAATAATAATTTTTTATATTAATCCATATACTTATTATAATCATTTTCTATATATTTTTTTTAAGATTTTGTCATTAATTAGTATATAAAAATACATTATGAATCTTGATTTCTAATTTAGTTAAATAATATATTTTTCTTTTAAAATTGAATAATTATTTTATGACCAATATAGTTTTATTTGTTTGTTGATGGCATTAGTGTAAATATCTTAAAACTAGAAGGACATTTTGTTAGATAGAAAAGTAAGACATTTATTACACAAAAATGCATTAATTACTCTAATTGATTTTCACCAATGAATAAAGCGACTGTGGAAGGACAGTCGCTTAAGCAACTGCCCCTAGCACTCCTCTTAGTGTAAATACCAGTCTCACCTTAGGAGGTTTGAACTTTTCTTACACGGAGAAATTTTTTGTTTAAAGTGACAGTATAAACTCAAATATTTTGTACCATCTATTAAAGAGACCTCAAACTGTGTATAGCAGATCTGACACCATGCAAAAAGACATTAATACCCTCTGAATTTTTACATGAGGTAGTAAATTACCTAACTACCCTTTTGCTTATTCTTTGCATATGATACCCTTAAACGTTTAATGTATATTTACATATTGATGAAGCAAAAATTCACCTCAAATAATTCAAACGCCAACTTGTAAAAAGACAAGAATAGGGCAGTCGGAAAGACACCGGCGTGGTGCCGGCTGACTGTACTCCGACGATCAAGTTAGATATTAGAAAGACTTGTTAAAGCTAGAAAGGCACTCTAGAGGGTATTAATTGCGTACCTTGATATATGGATCATCTCTATATTTATAGCAGCAACATGGGAACGTGTCCTAGTAGAAGACTGGCTCTTCAATTCCCCAGACTTATCTGAAGATAGAAAAGTCCTGGTCAAAGCATATATCTTGTCCACGTCACCTTACTCTTAACTTCCATATCACACGTTTCACAATTGGAATCAAATACTCTATCAGATGCCCCCCATTCATGAGGGTCACTCATCGGTCCTTAAGAACACCTTGGCTGGCCCATTGGGCTGTAAAAACAAACCTCTGCCCTATCAGACTGGTCGATTAATGGCCCATGGATTTCTCTTTCTCTTTTTTATTTTTTGGTGGAATCGGCCCTTGGCCGGGCTCCTCTTGGGCTGTCACGCCCCTACTTTTCGATACCAAGATTGATATAGAAAGTGGAGGTGAACAGTGAAAGTCTCACCCGGTTCACACTCATGAACCTCTCAATTTCAGAACCTAACTCCCTGTATGTTTGGGATCTCAGAGTCATTCTTAGTCCATTGGAAAGACGATTTAAAAATACTCAATTTCAAAAGAAACTACGCTCAATTCCAATCTAAAATGAAGAAGTTACTCCCGTTTGAAGTTTGGACCAATCCCGGAGCTTACTCGTAATTACAAGGGCGATTTCATCCATTTACTTCTAATACCCCACCTCAATCACTAAATCAACGTAGAATCATAATTGCATACGTACAATTACTTATGACCTCACACGTGGTCACATATTTCCTCCCTAAATAATTCTCATGTCCATCAATTATGTGTCATACTCTCTAGCTTTCTAGTTGCAAGTTTAAAAGCTTAATTCGTTCACGTCATGGCATACACATCAATTTTAACTTGACAACCATATAAAATGTATTTCATACACATAGCACATTTTCATCATACATGTAACATATGACAAATATCAAAAATGGATAAACATCCACACAAGTCATGTAATTCACTTAAGTTACACATAAGACTCAACACACTCTCTTGGATTTGGTTCACACTCACACACACACTAGATACGTACCGAAGTCCTATATCTCAAGTTTATGTTATTGGGGCTACTAACCTATCATGCCCCGAAATCTGGACCACCGAGACTCCCCCGAATCGACCCGAATCCCGAGAGTGAACTCGTTCACTTAACCACATGAACTATTCCAACACTAACTCCACCTTGATATCAAGCTCTAATACCATGTTGTCACGCCCCAATTCCAGGCCCCCGGGAACCGAGGGTGAACAATAAAGATTCCACCCAGTTTACATTTGTAAATTGCTAAGCATCCGAAACTTAACTTCCTGTACATTTGTAATTTAAGTGTGATACTTAGTCCATTAGAAAAAAGGTCCAAAAATACTCAATTTAAAAAAAAAAACTACACTCAATTCCAATTTAAAACGAAGAAGTTATGCCCGTTTGAAGTTTGGAGCAATTTTCAAGGTATGCTATAAAAAGTGACTTCGATCCATCGAAGTGAGGAGTTCGATACATCGGAACTTCGATGCATCGAAGTGATGAGTTCGATGCATCAAACAAGTATCATCTAAGTATCGTCCAAAAATAGCTCTTGAGACTTTTACATTCCAAAATCCTACAGGTTTTTCGATGCATCAAACTGGATGCTTCGATGTATCGAACTGCCCAGAAGCTGAAACTTTACAAATGGTCATTTTTGACCTTCTAGGCCATTTCTACCAACATAATTCATCCCAACAACCCCCAAATCATATAAGAAAAGGAGTTTACATCATACACAAGTCCTAAATCATGCTCATAATCAAATCATGCACCAATATGAGTCATTCTCACTCATAAACACCTTTTATCCAAAAATGAAAATATCCAACAATTATTTTAGTTCATCAAATGAAACCAAATGCTCTCAACAAGCACTACATGAACAAATCCATTGTTATATCATATTTAACAAACTCATAATCCAAGCATACACACAAGTTACATTTGTCCAAAATATAACTACAACTCAAAGAGAAAAATCTCATGCCACAAGCCAGCATGGGTAGCCACAAAATATATAATGTCAAAAATGCATCAAAATATTACAAGAGTTCCACTTGGACATTCAAGTCCCATCTATCATCGGTGCCTTATTTGTAAAAGAGTTTAGAATAAAGGGGTGAGTACCACTACGACTCAATAGAGATACCCTAACCCACCTAACTGCCGACTAGATACGACCTATATGAATGCATGTCACTACATTACACGTATCATCCAACATATACTATGTTCATTCACAAGTAATGCATATATATAAGAATACAGTAAACACATAGCATGTTTCATAATTCAAATGAAAGCATTGATCATACGCTTGTCTCTCTCTCAGACTTATCTCGATACCCTAACATGATTCTTGACCAAATCATTTAACCGAGACACTTCCCACACCATTCCAACTTCGCCACCGAGTATTTACCTACTCCAAGGTAGGTAGACCACCGTCACCGAGTATTTACCTACTCCAAGGTGACTTGGCCCCTTTTCTTTGAATTCTCATCAAGTATTTACCTACTCTAAGGTGAGTAAACCACAATCACCGAATATTTACCTACTCCAAAGTGATTGGACAACTATTTGGAATCCCCACTTAGTATTTACCCACTCCAAGGTAGTTAGATTCCGGTCACCGAGAATTTACCTTCTCCAAGGTGAGTTAACCACTCCAACGCCCTCACCAAGTATTGACCTACTCTAGGCAATTCGATCACTTTTCTCCGTTTCCTCACAACGGCCCCATATATGCATTTCTAACATATAAAGATCAAGCATTTAAAATTTATGCTTCATAATACATACGTTAGTTATAAAGGAACATAGCATGCATTTCATATTCATCAATCCACACATATAATCATCTATATGTGCAAGTCCTAGCATAAGTTACATATGCTCACAAAATTCACATAAGCACATATTTGTCATGCTTTAGCAGTGCATACATTTTCTATATAAAGAAGGCATGCATTTAACTCATAGGACTACACATAACACATACAAGTCACACATTTGCACATAAGCACACATATACACCACATTAAGCACATAAGCATATATGCTCTCATTCTCCCACATTTCCATGCATTTGTACCTCACATCATGCATACTAGGAGATACACATCTATTGCATACAATAGACTCAAGGGAAGAAGAAAGCACCTCATCCCACCTCTCGTACATCTTTAAAACATGCAATACACACCCTTAGCTCTCACCACTAGGGGTGGCAATTTCCTCCGCCCCGACGGGTTTTCGCCCCATTCCGCCCCTAATGGAGGGGATTTGATCCGCCCCTAATAGGAGTAGGGGCGGGTATGGTTTTTTTAAGAAAACCCGCCTAGTACCCGTCCCGCCCCGATTATATACATACATACATACATACATACATATATATATATATATATATATATATATAGTGACATAATTGTATGAAATGTGTCATTTCTTTTAATATTATATTACTTATATAAATATAGTATACTAGATATATGGCAGCCACTAGGTTACCTTGTTCTGCTCTATTCATCTCTTTATCTTATGGCTAAAAGAGAATTCTCTCTATCTTGTGTACATAATAGATCTATAATAAAAAAAATTCTTGAAGACCAAAATCGTTTCTATCTCCATCTTCATATATATGTATGTTTGTGTCATTTTCTTTGGTCTTATATATTGGAGTTTTGACTGTAGGAGTGTTGTATCATGGTTTGGGTACATTTAGCCCAAACATCGAATTCAAAGCAAATAAAGTAAATGATTTTAATAATTTTGTTATTCCTTTCTTTCTCTAAATGGGGCGGTGGTGGTATGCTTACCACAAACCCGTTAGGGTTCTTAACAGGAGATGGATTTTGTATTTTCTTGATGGGGCGGGGTAGGGTTTTGGCATACCCGCCCCATACCTGCCTCGTTGCCATCCCTACTCACCACTTCACCCCAAAACCCTAGAATCGACAAGTAGATGAGAAGGAGGACCCCTACCTCAAAAATGAAAGCTTTCCAAGCACTTCTAAAAATCCTAACAATGTAAACTTTGTCGAACCGCAACTTTGATCTGTTCAAAGGGAAGCCCTAGCCGTCCCCTACGTATCTCCCTTCTTCGGCGAAACTTGAATCACACCCGAAGGCTTCCGAAATCTAGAGAGAATGAAGAGAGAAGAAGAGGGAAGAAGAAGAGAGAGAAGATCAGCCATGAGAATGGCTGCTTCTCCCCTAACCACATGTTTTAAAATGGCATCTAGGGCGTAAAAAAACTAAAATGCCCCCAAGTCACTTAACGCACCTTCCCGGACTCCGTTTTTGATTTCAAAAACTCCTACGGCCTCAAAATCACTTCCTCTACTCTCTAAACATTTCATCTAAGTCATTCCCAAAAATAATTATTTTTAAGAATTTTTCAGATTCCCGGGCCCACTTAAGTTGCATCCTGGACCCCAGTTTGACCAGAAAGTCAAACTTCTCCACCCTTAAAACACTTCCAAAACATGTTTCTCGCACTCAAAACACGTCAAACACCACTCAAAATGCATTTATGGCAATTATAATGCGAAAATGCAAAATCAGCCAAAATTGGTCAGGGATTTACATAACCCATCGGTTACCACCCATTTTTTTGTGCAAGTTTGAGGTTTTTCAACCTTAGAGGATATATTCCCCTGCTACTTTCTCGCGAGCCACTTCCAAGACACACCCCACACTCACACAAAATATTTCACATTTTGCACACACATTCACAAGTTCGATGCATTGCACCCATTATATGTCCTAGTTCAATCCTAGTATGTCACACAAAGCTCATAAGAATATATATAGATACTTAACCCCCCAAAATTATGTTTTCATCATTTATCCCCCAAAATCCCATATATGCAATTTGAGCTCCATTTTAAACATATATGCAATTCATGTATTTCCAAGCATACACTAACCATTTCTAGTCAAAAGAAACATATGTACATCTATATAGAACAAAGAAATTAACAAAAAGTTCATATTATCACAGTTGATATGAAAATTATTCATTTTATGTAAAATAAATGAAATTAAACTTGAAACTAGAAGACACAACACACACCCCCTACCTCAAGAGATCAAATCTCTAGAAAAACTCCAAAGCTATCAGAACAAAATCTCTTAAACTCTTGCTTTGTTCGGTTCAAAATGACGCCCTTTTCACGTAGAAGACACTTCCCTTCTTCGGCTCCTTCCAAATCAAGCCCTAACACCTTCTAATTCTAGAGAGAAGAAGAAGAACATAAGGAAGAGAGAGAAGAGAGGTTCATGGATGATTAGAGAGAAGAAATAAGCTGTAAATATCTATCTCCCAGATATTTATAAGCCCTAGGGCACAAAAAGACCAAAACGCCCCTAGTTCACTTAACGTACCTTCCCGACCTCCGTTTTTGAATCCGAAAGAAGTTATGAACTCGAAATCACTTCTACGTCTCTCCAAATATTCTAATTGGTCTATAACCAAAAATAAAAAAATTTAAAAAAATATCCAAATTCCCAGATACATTAAACCTCATCTTGGGACCCCCGTTGACCAAAAAGTTAAACTTTTCTAAAAGTTTTCAAAATATTCCAAAATTTTAAAACAACTTTCCAAACATATTCCCTACATTCAAAACACATTAAATATAATTTAAAATGCATTTAAAGCAATAAATGATAAAAAAAGAAAACCGACCAAAATTGGGCACGGTCTCTACATGGGTCAACTGCTTGGTCGGGCCAGTTTCTTCTTGGGTCCACCTTGATCGGGCTCCTTTTGGGTCGGTCGCTTGGTCGGGCCGATTTCTTCTTGGGCTGGCCTTGATCGGGCTCCTCTTGGGCCGGCCGGCCCTAGGTTGGTATATAAGAACCCGATTTATATATATATATATATAAAATGATTGTTGCTCTGAAGAATCAAACCTTAACTAATAAGATCTAATGGTCTCACCCTAACCATCATGCCAATGACTCACTTGGTTAAGAAACTTTAATTAATAAATTTCATAACACAGCTCTTGATAAAGCCGTGCGACAACCTTTGCGGGACTTACTCGCAATTTGCTAAAAAAAATTTTTAACGGGTCATCCCCCCTAGGGTTAGTTGACAATGTTCTCAGGATTAATTATCCCGCCTTTCTCATTAAAGGCCCTTTGAAGAGATGTGTCCCCACAGGGTTGTGTCCTCATAGGACTGTGCGCCCATAGGGCTGTGTCCCCGTAAAGCTGTGCCCTCATAAAGATGTTTGACAATGTTCTTAGAATTAATTCATCCCGTATTTTTCATCAAAGGCCCTCTATAGAGGTGTGTCCCTATAGGCTGTGTCCCCGTAGGGCTGTGCCCCCGTAGGGCTATGTCCTCGTAGGGCTATTTGACAATATTCTCAGAATTAATTCATCCCACCTTTTCATTAAAGGCCATCTGAAGATGTGTGTCCTCATAGGGCTGTGCCCCCGTAGGGCTATTTGACAATATTTTCAGAATTAATTCATTCCGCCTTTTTCATTGAAGTCCCTCTACAGAGGTGTGTCCCCGTAGGGGTGTTTGTTCACTTTTTGTTTTAGTTATAACAACATATTTCGAAGCAAAAAGGAATGCTATTGATATTTTAGTAACAAATAGAGAATTATTCGAGAAAAAAGCTCGGAGCTATCGTCCTAAGGCTCAATATTAAACTAAGTTTTAGCTGAAACTATTAAAGTAAATGCAACTTTTTAAAAGAAAGTCTTACTGGTGGTACTTCCTCAGATGCTCAGTATTCCAAGGATAGGCAACTGCTTCCCTTCCAACTTCTCTAGTCAGTATACTCCATGTCGCCTCCAAGTTCACCGGAGATAACTCTGATTTCCCCCAATAGAGGATTTCTTTGAGTGTTTTCATCTTTACCATCCCCGTCCCATGGGAGGTTCCGTGTTCCTCTCTCATCTCTGGCCACAAATCTTTGTAGTTGGCCCCTACGAATCAGATTTTTAATCTGCCTTTTCAAGTCTATGCACTCATCTGTATCGTGCCCATGGTCGGGATGGAACCTGCAATACTTGTCGCGGGACCTGTTAGAGGGATCGGTTATTAGTTTTGGGGGCCATGCCATAGCCGGGTAATCTTGGATGTAGAGGAGGATTTGGTTTATTGACGTGTTTAAGGGGTAAATAGGTTGAATTCCTTATCACAACGCGATGCTTTATCGGTCCGCTCTCGTGAGATTCTACCATTCTTGGGGTCTCTATCATCCTCATTAGAATGTCCCTCCTTTTCATATCTGCATTTCTTGCATCAAGGGCATCTTTTGCATTCATGTACTTTTGGGCCTTCATGAGTAGCTCAGACATGCTTTCTGGAGGGTGCTTGGAAATTGAGTATAAGAACTTTGAAGAAAGTAATCCCCCCATGAATGCAGTTACTGCCACTTTGTCGTCCAGAGCATCGACCTGCAACATCTCCTTCTTAAATTGGTTAATGTAGTCTCGTAATGATTCCCCCTTAGTCTGTCTTATGTTCAGGAGATAAGTGGCGGGCTTTTTGTGCCTTCAAGCGGCAATAAAATTGCCTACGAACAATTGGCTCAGTTCTTTGAAGGAATGTATAGATGCCAACTTTAGGTTGTTAAACCATGACTGGGCAGAACCCTTCAAGGTAATAGGAAAGGCTCTACACAAGATTTCATCCGGTACTACTTGGAGGTGCATCAGAGCCTTGTAGGTCTCCAAATGATCTAGCGGGTCCTTGGTTCCATCAAAGCTTTCAAGGGTGGACATATTGAACTTGTTGGGTAGAGGACAGTTCATTACCCCAACGGAGAAGAGGAGGTTGGCTTGCTAAACCAGGTTCTCTACTGTAGTAGGGACTTTCCCCTTCATTGCGTGAGCCATGCTTTCTACCTTGGCTCTGAGGTCCTGCATCTCTATATCATAATAGGTAGCCTCCCTTAGACGCCCTGAGTTTCCATGAGTACAGGTGCTAAACCCTGATTCCCCTTGAGCACAATCTCTCTTTGGCGGGACTAAGTGTATTGGATTCGTCCCTTCTCAATCGCTTCTCACTTGGCTCTGGGCCACGTCATCTTATGAAACTCTACTGTCTCGCCCTGTGTCATCCCCTGCTAGATCAACCGGCTTGAGGTGGCTCCGTGATGGCACTGGTGCCACAGGAGGAAGGCACTGCAAGATTGTCGCATTTTGTTGGAGTACCTGGGCCAGACTTTGATTCAAGTTCTGAACTTGGTATTCTAATGTTGTGACTTATTCTTGGTTATTTGGGATTCTGGGGCCAGGGGGTTGCGTGCCTCATTCTCCTGCTGTAGGCATGTTATGATCGGTAGGGTCTAGAACGACGGGCAAATTGTAGCCAACAAGGGGATCCTATCCTGCTGGAGGATTGCGACCGGCATGCGGATCCTATTCGGCTAGAGGATTGCGACCAATAGGAGGATTCTGTTTGGCCATAGTCTCTAGCCCAGATCATAGGTGCATCATGCTTCGTATAATTCGTGTAGAACAATCAAGTTTGCCATCGTTCCCACAGACGACGCCAACTGATGAAGCAAAAATTCACCCCGAACTAGTCAAATTGCACTTGTAAAAAAATAAGAATATGGTAGTAAAAAAGACACCGGTGTGGTGCCGGCTGACTGTACTCTGACAATCAAATCAAATATCGAAAAGGCTTGTTAAAGTTAGAAAGGCACTCTATGCATTTGAACCCTCTTTATTGCATATGTTAATTCTATTTTCACGTTTACCGAGATATATTTACGGTATTTTTGTGTTTTTGATGTTTTGCAGGTATTGGAGCAAATGGAGCAAAGTTAGAAGCTTTCTGTAGTCAAGAGAAGAAATCAGAAAATGCAGCCCAAGGCATCTCGATCAATCGAGATGTTGATCTCGATTAATCAAAATCTCGATTAATCGAGATCTCATTTCGATTGATCGAAATCTCGATCAATCGAGATTCAATCTCGATCAATCGAGATGTTGCAGAACCCACTTGGCCACTTGCTCACCTGCTCTCCCACTTGCAACAAAATCCCCCTTTTTGCACGACTTAGGGGGATTATCTGACTTGAACAAGACTTTTGGGGGCCTTCTTGATACAAGAGATATATATAATGATATATATATATATATGGTGGGCCCCAAAGGAAGAAAAGAAGCCTAAAAGCACCAAAAGCCACACATATCTCATATATCTCTCTCAACACACAGCAATATACTAGAGGAGAGACCTTCGGGAGAGGAGGAGGAAGAGCTGAACCAGACCAAGAAGCTTCATTCTCTTCATCAATGGAAGGGTGCAAGGCAACCATGAGCAACTAACTCTTCTACTAGGGTGTTGGTTTCAACCCCTAGCCATGTAAACTTGTTCATCTTTGTAGCTCTTGGGATTTGTAATTAAATGTTGATTATTTAGCCTAGTGATTATGTGCACAAATACATCTCTTATATATATTCATTTGATATGGAATTTATTCTTGTCTTAGAGTAGATTTTGTCACTTGAATGCACAACATTTGCATATTCCACAAGAAGTGCAAATGATGGTTAGATAATGGTGTTTAAATGAATGTGTGATGTTAATTTGTATAGACCATGCCAAGACAAGGTAGTTTGGATGCATGTAGTGTTCACTTAGAGAGTAGAGTAATTAGGTAGTTAGTTAGGTTGAAGAGCTATGCTTGTTGAAGATGGATTATGATAGGTTAGCACACACATTGATCTTTTGATATGCCATTGAGGTCACAAGCCTAATGACATTGTAAGGCATTTAATTAATAAATCCCATGCTTGCTACACTTATGAACATGTGAATGGCTAGTGGTGGAAACCAACCCTAGTTCTCTCTCCCAACTTTAAACTCTTTACTTTTCTTGTCATTTCATTCATGCAATAGTGTCTTAACATAAATTCAAAAATCTGTTTTCCGAATTAAAGTAGAATTAATCTTCCTTCAAGACAATTGCGACTAGTCCTCGTGGGATCGATACCCTCTATATAGAACCTTATCTACAAAGATTCGTGTTCTTGCGAGTGGTTAAATTATATTTTGATAAAAAGGGAAAAATTAAGCTTACAATATAATTTAGTTTCAACCACATCAAAATTTTGGCGCCGTTGCCGGGGACTACGGTTTTATTGTCACCATTGGAAGATTAAATCTGGTTTAATTCTTAGGCTAGAAATTCTTTCATTCTTTTTGTATATATTTTGTTCTTATTTCTCAAACTTCTTGATTTTAGGTATACCACATAACGGGCATCAAAGAGAAGCAAACTTGGAACCCTTTGTGAGTATAACACCTAAAATTAGTGGTTTGAATTCATTCATTCTTTTTGTAAAGATTATTTTTACTTTGTGTATTGAGGTGTTGTTCGATTGTTAATGCATGCTAGGTAGACGGTCCTTGTCACTTCCTTTACTTCCGTGTAACATTGAACTTGAACGAACACTTAGACAACGTAGAGGAACCTCTAGGGACCCTATATTGCCTAGGACTGAAAATATGGATCCAAATGAGAGACAACCTCCCGGACTACCTCCTTTTAATCATGAACAACCACCTCCACCACCACCTCCTCAAGGAGAGTTGCTTATGGACTTTTACCTTCCGACTACATTTGAAGTACCTTCATGTATCCAATTTCCGGATGTAGCGGCAACTCAATTCGAAATAAAGTCCTCCACCATCAATCTTCTTAATAGCTTCCACGGTCTCCCTAATGAGGATCCGTACCGGCACTTAGATTACTTCCTTTCCGTGTGTTCCACTATTCGTGTACCACACTTTACGGAGGATGATCTAAAGTTGCGTATGTTCCCCTTCTCCCTAAAAGATAAAGCTAGAAGTTGGTTCAACTCCTTAGAACCGAACTCAATCCATTCTTGGGCGGAGATGCAAATAGAGTTCTTAAAAAAATACTTCCCAATGGGTAAGACAAGTGATATTCGGCGAGCAATCACCGGATTCACCCAAATTGATCAAGAACAATTCCATGAGACGTGGGAGAGGTTAAAGGATCTTTTAAAATCTTGTCCGCATCATGCTATCCCAAAATGGCAGCTAGTGCAAAGTTTTTATGATGGGGTAAGTGAGCAACATAGACAAATGATAAACTCCGCACCATGCTTACAACAGCTCCAATTCTAATCCCTCCAAATTGGGCTCTCCCATTTGAGATTATGTGTGATGCATCCGATTATGCCATGGGTGCTGTCTTAGGGCAACGAATAGACAAACTGCCTCATGTCATCTACTACGCAAGTAAAACCCTTTCCGAGGCTTAAATCAATTATACCACAACGGAAAAAAAATTGCTTGCGGTTGTATTTGCATTAGACAAATTTCGAGCTTATTTATTGGGTTCAAAGGTCATTATCTATTCGGACCATGCTGCCCTCCGGCATCTTTTGGCCAAAAAGGACACCAAGCCTAGGTTGATCCGATGGATACTCTTATTACAAGAGTTTAATTTTGAAATTAGAGACAAAAAGGGAACTAAAAATGTGGTAGCTGACCACCTGTGTAGAATTCTTGTTGAATCCCTCCATAATTCCATTCCAGTTTGTGAATCCTTCCCGGATGAACAACTCTTTGTCATCTCTCAAGAAAGTATCCCTTGGTATGCAGATGTGGTTAATTACTTGGCAACCGGTAAAATACCATCTTCTTGGACCAAGCAAGAGAGGGATCGTTTTCTCTCCCAATCACGATCATATTATTGGGACGATCCTTAATTGTTCAAATATTGCCCCGATCAAATAATTCGAAGGTGTGTGCCCGACAGTGAATTCCAAAACATTCTCAAGTTTTGTCATACACTCGCCTGTGGGGGACACTTTAGTGCTAAGAAAACCGCAGCGAAAATTCTCCAATGCGGATTTTTCTGGCCGACACTTCATCGGGATGCATATTTATTCTGCCGCTCTTGTGAGCGATGTCAGCGCCTTGGCGCGATGTCCCAGAAGGACATGATGCCTCTTAACCCTATTATTATCATTAAAATATTTGATGTGTGGGGCATTGACTTCATGGGACCATTCCCACCCTCTACTGGTCATGAGTACATACTTGTGGCAGTGGACTACGTATCTAAGTGGATAGAGGCCGTTGCTACCAAAACCAATGATCACGCAGTCGTGGTTAAATTCATTCAAGCTAATATTTTTAGCTGATTTGGTACGCCTCGGGCCATCATCAGTGACGGGGGTAAACATTTCTGTAACTGGTTCCTTCGAACCTTGCTTACCAAATACTCCGTCACACACAAAGTGGCCACCCCGTACCATCCTCAAACCAGTGGCCAAGTAGAAGTATCCAATAGGGAGATTAAGAACATTCTTCAGAAAACTGTTCGGCCCGACCGGAAGGATTGGTCATTACGACTAAACGATGCATTATGGGCATACCGAACCGCATATAAAACTCCCATTGGAATGTCACCTTATCGGTTGGTTTATGGCAAAGCGTGCCATCTTCCGGTTGAATTGGAGCATAAAGCTATGTGGGCCACCAAAACTTTCAATTTTGACATGCAAAAGGCCGGCTCTAATCGAAAGCTTCAATTAAATGAATTGGAAGAATTGCGACATGACGCATATGAGAATGCGAAAATCTATAAGGCAAAGTCCAAAGCCTTTCATGATCGTAATATTCGAGTCAAAACATTTTCGCCGAGCCAAAAAGTATGGTTGTACAACTCATGCCTCCATTTGTTTCCCGGAAAACTTCGCTCCCGTTGGGATGGTCCATTTTTGATTAATTCCGTCGCTCCCCACGGAGCGGTGGAGTTGAAGGACTTGAAAGACGGCTCGTTGTTCAAAGTGAACGGGCAGCGCTTAAAAGTGTGCGTGGATGACCAAGTCACCACCGAATACGTGGATGTCGTCACTTTGACGGATCCCGTGTATTTTGACTCGTGAGCCGATCCGGACGTCGTGCCATAGACGTATAAGGTGGCGAAGCCATGGTAGCTATCATGCTTCCATGATGTCCCTTTTATCCAAAGTAGGTTTGTATCTAAGCAATGGAGTATCTAATTCCCAAATATCCAAGTCCCTGTATCATACTTGAAGCTGACTGTTTTTGAGCATCTCGATTGATCGAAACCAGGATCTCGATCAATCGAGATTTCGATTGATCGAGATCTCAATCTCGATTGATCAAAAAATTACAGAGATTTGCCAAGTCCAAAGTCCCGAGGGGTAGTATTCTTCGATTGCACTTCGATAGGTCTTCGATCGATCGAAAATTTCGATTGATCGAAAGAAAATTTCGATTGAATGAATTAAATGTTCGATTAATCGAAGTAAAAGTGTGATTCAGTGAAGGAATTTTTGATTGATTGATGAGACAATCTCGATCGATCGAAGCTGATTTTGATTGATCGAAGTGAAATCTCGATCAATCGAAATTTCGATTGATCGAAATGCACATCTCGATCAATCGAGATGCACGCGGGGCCTGCACGTGAGCCGAAAGTCTATTTAAACCGTTGGGCTTCCCTCCCATTTTAAAAGACCATCCGAATTCTTCTCTCCCTCCGTGCGATCCAAGCCTTCTCCAAGCACTCCCGAGCACTTGATCTGCCATTCTCGATCACCCGCCGCCATCCGACGCAGTCCGAAGCCGCCGCTAGCACTTGCGCGATCTCCTCTTCGCGGCTGCGAGTGGATCTTCTTCGGTTGAGCCGTTCATCTTCTTCCTCTTGAGGTAAGTGATGCATGGCTACTTTTTTGTACACTTTTTTGCCATTTTTGATAGTTTTGCGGCGTAATAAACATATTTAGATGATATTGGGTTGGATGGGTGCATTTGCGGTGTTTGTAATGAGATTTTGCAAGTTTCGGGGGGGGGGGGGGGGTAGGAGTATATGTAGGAGTGAGATTTGGCATTCTTTTTGTTTAAAATGCTTAGTGTAGGGTGTGTAACCGCGACACCTTCGTTTCGGTTGCATCCGTTCACACTGCTTCTTTAAGAGCGACTTTTTAAATTCTTGTCAGCGACATGGACAAGGACTGCATTTTTGTTTCTATTCTTTTAGTTTAATCGTAGTTTAGCTTTCTTCTTATTTATCTTTTATTTACGTAATTTTTGGAATCAAGTGCAGACTGTTCCGAGACTATGGTGAGGGTGAAGAACGCCGCCGGTTCTGTTCGAGACGTGCCCGGGCGAGTCTTCCGGTCTCGGAAGTTCCACCCGGAGCAGATTTTTGACTTGGTCGAGTTTGAGAGGCGTCCCGACACCGCGTGGACGGTTGCCGAGCTCAGGAGGTGTCGCCTCGACCGGCTATGTGTGCCTCCCACCGACGTGGCACACGAGCGCTTAGTGCAGGTCTTCTATGAGCGCATGACCTACTCCTGCACAGCGCCGGATACACTAGAGACAGTCGTGGGCACCGTCACGATTACGATTACGCCAAGCCGGATTGCGCATATGCTCGGCATCCCTCACCAGCAGCCACCGGACATGGTTGGCCCGGACGGTCAGCCACTTTACAGTGCCGCACTCCCAGCAGACACGACGCTGTTCTCGATTGTGATAGACATGTGTGCCGGGCGTTTACCACGCCCAGTCACAACTGCACGTCCAAATCGATGTGCCCGAGCCGACTCTGGTTCCTGGACACCGTTCTCATCAAGAACGCGTGTCCGCTGCAGCACGTGGCAGAGCGTAGGGGCGACCTTCTCCGTTGCCTCTATGCTTTTGATTCGTGTGTGAGTGTGACTCAAAAAGTATACCAATTAAAATTTTCCACACTTCGCAATAGAACGAATTCTTTGCAGAATAGGGCTATCGAAAGGAATGGGTATCGTACCTCAGGGATTATGTTCTGACGAGTTGGAACACAGAACTAATTCTAATTAAATTTATAAGAAAAGAATTCTGATTTTTAACTAATTAAAAAGATAAAATAAAATAAATCAAAGGTAAACAGATAATGAAGATAATAAGAGAGAAACCTAGGGTGTTTGACTTCACCACTAACTCCACAATCAATGGTCAATTGAATCAACTATAGGGGAATTACATCATGCATAAGTGGTGTCGGTGGCTACAAGCTCACCTTCATCCGTCAAGAAGATAATATATGATTAAGGCTAAGCCATGGACTATCTTCGATTGGCATGGGCCATCTGCCTAACTACTCTAATCTAGGGTGCAGTATGGTTCATCTTCTCTAGGCATAATCCATCAAAGCTCATAACAATATATTCAGTGATTACCATTGTGTAATAATCTCTCTCATGATCACAGAAAACAAAAGAGATTGAGTTCAATAACAACAACTAAATATCTAAGACAAGATAAGAAATCATTGAGATTGAATTTACAAGACTTTTATTGCTCAATTCATTAATAAGAATCCTCACAATTACACAATCTATGCATGTATATAAAGGTCCCCAGTAATTAAAACAATCAAACCATTGATGCTTTGTTAGGGCTACATCAAAACCCTAGTGGATGAACTAGCCGCTCATGGTAGAAGAAGAAGCTTCAACTGTTGAGGAAGAAGACATCATCTTTCTGAATTACGCGTATGACTTCGTTCTCCAATGGCTCTGTAATATGTTTCTGTTCTCTTCAGCCCTCTCAGACTCTCCAATCTCTGTGTGTAAGCCCTCCCCAATTCAGCCTCCAAGTCTTCCTTTTATTCCCCAAGAGAATTCACCAAAGTCCTAATCCAATTCGAAATTAATTAGGGTTTCCCGCAGCACTAATCAGGTGGGTTTTTCCTGCTGACTTCGGCCCAACTTTTGACCCACTAGAAGTCCGATTCACGGAATTTTCGTGAAATACAAAAGTGTGCAGAATCAAATTTCGTTCGACACCACTCGGAAATAATGTCGATTTAAGGCTCGGAAATAAGACTTCTGGTCCGTTTTCCAAAACGGGATTAAGACTGCATTATGCGCAGATTTGGGCTTCAGGCCCGAAACCTTCTTAAGCAGCTGTAATTCTCTTGGACCTCTTTCTTTGGCTGATTTGAGTTGAAATAAATGGTTGAGTGAATCTCCTTGATGTAGGCTTCATCTAACCATCTTGGATGTCTTCTTTAAAAGCCCAAAAGCTTGGTCTTAACTGAAATAATCATTAAGGCCCTGAAAATACAGAAAACACTAAAACAAAGTAAAATCACAAAATAATCTATCACTAAGAGAATAAAATACATAAGTTAAGAGGCTAGAATGCGTAACATTCAACGCCTATCACACCCCCAAACTTACATATTGCTAGTCCCTTAGCAATAGAATAAAACAAAACTAAAACAAAGGAAACTAACAAATACTAACTAAACTACCAAACTCCACTTTCGTGGGAGAAACGATTGCATTTAGCATATGCAACAAGCCTTTAAACCCCTAGGTTCCCCCTAGTGGACGAGTATAGTCTCGTGAGGGTTTCCAGAAATGTTACCCACAAACATTCAAAATTGTGTTTCAACATTAATTCAAGAAGAAGATTACAATATATAGTTACAAACTTGCATTCAAGAATAGTTTCAAACTTTCAAATTCTATAATTCAAAGCAATGGTCCCCATACATAATTCACATCAACATATCTCAAAATAATCAACTCTAGCTCCCTCGTGTAAAGTGAACTAGCAATCATCTTATGTAGCATAACCAAGTTCTGAATATATTAAGGCACATACCCCTTCAACTCACTAGCTCCCCTTATTGAACTCATACTTCCCAACATGCATACATGACTCTTTCATCATTTTTTTCTTTTCATTCCCTTTTTTTTTTCATTGCTTTATTGGTTGTGCAATGTCTTGATTTATTAAGCTTTCTGAAAGATCCATGTAGCAAGCTTTCAGTCAGTGACTCCCAAACCAGATGGCTTTAGGGCACTAGGCTTTGAGATACCCCGAAGACCTAATTGCTCGAATCAGTCAGGCTACAAATCAAGACAACCAATGCTCATCTTTTCTCACCCTTTCACTTTTGACGCGAACACTCCGTGCTTCCTGAGGCATAGAGGCCCGGTTACTCATGAAAAGGATCAAATTGATTTGCTTATTCAACTCTTTTTTCTTCTTTCTTTTTTTTTCTTTTCTTCTCTTTTTTTTTTTTCATTGAAGTCAAGTATAACACATTATCGGTACTCATTCTCAAGAGATACTACTTAATATCAAACATATGTAACTCAATAACTCAAAACCAAAGTTTATACCCCATAAGACTATGCTAGTGTGTTTGTGCATGTAAGGAAACTACAATTAATCACTTCAAAACATGTTATTGCAAACCATGATTAAAACCACTTAAATTAAACCATAGTTTTCAAGAATTTAAAACATACTCAAAAATTGCAAGTTATGCACCTACATAAGGTATTAATCCTTTGAATCATGTCAAAACATTCTATCTAAAAATAAAACAAAATAAAATAAAATAAAAACAAACTAAGAAAATAAAATAAAATAAAAATCCTAATACAAGAAGAATTTCACACAAATTCCCCCCCATATTGCAATAAAGCACACAAATAGGCATCGCCTCACCCCCAAACTTAAACTGTACATTGTCCTCAATGTACTACCAATCAAAACATAGAGAAGAGTAAGAACGATAATACCAGGATCATGGAATAGTGGAAAGAAAATAGAGGACATCACTAGCATGAAGGCAAGGCAAGCACACCCCCAAACTTGGATGATTCAACCTGTCAAAACAAACCACTATACCCCAAAGATCAAGTGAAAATAGTATGGGTGAAAATAAATATGAAAGAGAAAAATCCTAAAAAAAATTTTTTTTTCATTTTTCATTTTTTTTTTTTTTTTTTTTTTTTTTTTTTTTTAAGAAATTAAAAATCTAACTAAAAAAAACTAAACAGAAAAACTAAAAATAAAATAATATACAAAAGATGGTTACCTTCCTGTCAAGGATGTGGTGGTGACTGAGCATCCGGATCTAAGTTTGCTTGGCGCATCAGTGCACGCATCATTCTCCGCATCTCTAGTTGCTCTTGGCGAGTGTCACGAAAGTGATCCGCCATCTCTGCTCTCATTGCACCAAACTGTGTGGAGACCTCTGTCTGTAAGGTGCCAAACTGGGCTGTCAACCCAGCAATCTGCCCTTCTAAGTATTGATAATCATGGCCACCAGCCTGTGCATGCACTTCCTCTTCCTCTGCCTCCATCTCCTCTGGATCGTCCACCGGTGGTGGTATATCTACATGCTCTCCTCCTTGGGCCAACCGAGATACCTCACCAGGCGCTGCTATGACTCTCTGGTGCATATGAGATCGACTCAAGTTCCAGTCATGCGTGCCATAATGAAGGTCATGTGGAAAGGCAAGCTCGTCCTCGTGGACTGCATACCCCTGTGTTACAAGCAACTGGTGAATAATAGTAGGGAATGGAAACTCCCAGTCACTTGCACTGTCTGGTACTTTGGCCACAACCTTGGAATAGAATTTCTCCATCTGGCCCCAGACAATCTGTGGGAGTGACAGCCAATGCCCAAAATGTATGGCATATAAGGCTCTGAGGAACTCTTGACGTCTTTCGGTTTTATGTCCAATTGGACATACATTCTTGAGTAGCACAGCGTCAAGGAACCATAAATGATTTGGCATTGAAGACTTTGAAGCTGCATTCCTTTTTGGCCCGGAGAATTGGTTGGCACACAATCGTGCAACCATATTGCCCACCGACAACTCGTCGGGTAAAGGAGTGTAGATATGAGATAAATCAGCTGGGCATTCATGAGGACAACCCATAGCAATGGCAATGGATGACATGTCCACTCGAACTATTGTTCCATCTATGGAAGAAGTAAGCACATCCCGCTCATCAGGTTTCGGCATCAAGTTTTGATAAAATACCTTGACAAGCCTTGGGTAAATAGTAGATGAGAGTGGAACAAAAATGGATGCCGACCGACGACGACGGATGTCGGAAATCCCCCATCGTGTCTCGGGAAACATACCATACAGTTCGGCTATGTCAAACGTTGTTTCATAGTTCAACGCCCTTGGATGCCATCTCTCTTGAATACCGTCTCGGCGAGATCGTGAAGAACCTGTGGTTGGATCATTCCTCGCTCGGCGAGGATTACGTGAACTTGAAGCATCTTGGTGACTTGCTCTCTTTGGTGCCATAGAAGTAGAAAAAGTGTAGTTGAGGAATTAAATCGAACACTTGGTGTGCACAATTCTTTTGTAACCTTCAACCTCCTTTTTTCGGCAATTTTTCCACCCAAATCGAACAAGTAATTGCACCAATTTGATCCCCCAAACTTGGTCTTCAAAAGCCCTCAAAAAGATTTGAATAATTTCTTCAAGGAAAAACTTCACTTACTTTGATGTTGAACTTGAAAAAGTGTGAGCTTCCTTTGAGAACTAGTGATTTTTGATCTTCTTTGATGTTGAAGTTGATGTTGATCAATGTTGAATCCTTGTATAATAATCACTAATTGAAGAAATTAGTTTTCCGGATGATGTAGGACTTGAATTGGAGTTCAAAGAGGCTTAGGATGCATGTAGGAGCAATATAGGAGGAGTGGGTGTCCATATATAAGGAGAACTCTCGGCCAGCCCATGTTTTGGGCTTGGGCGATCGATCCCCCCTAGGATGGGCGATCGATCGCCCACCTGAAGGTGCTGGTCCTCATGGAAAATCATGGGGCGATCGATCCCCCTTGACTGGGGCGATCGATCCCCCCCCTGAAGGCCTGTTTGACCCTCCATCGCCCAAGTTCGACCGAGACTTGATATTTTTGAGTCTCCATCGCCCAAGGTCGACCGAGAGCACGATTTTTCACCCGTCTTGAGTCCGAATACCTCGGTACACCTCTTGGCATCCTCCGGAAGCAACTTATACATCAAAAACTCAAAGAAAAAACATTAAAACGCAACTAAAATTGAAGAAAAACCTAAGAAAACTTAGAATCAAAAATTAAAATTAAAGAAAACTAAAAGAAATAAAGTATAGAAATACATACAAAACCTACTATTTAACGTCCATAGGAGACGATTGACTCTCCGAAGGGATTAAGTCGGATAGATGGGATCCGTCAAGTCGACGGACTCCACGTCTCTTCTTGGCAAACATCCTTCCACACAATGTTTCAACCTTTGGCCATTAACTTTCATCAACGTATTATCTCGAATGCTTCGAATTTCCACGGCACCATGAGGAAAAACTGAAATCACTTGGAATGGTCCATCCCACCTTGAACGCAATTTTCCGGGAAACAACCGAAGCTTGGAATTGAAGAGCCACACTTTATCACCTGGAGAGAAGGACTTTCGTGAGATATGTCGATCATGAAATGCTTTCGTCCTCTCCTTGTAAATTCGTGAACTTTCATAAGCATCACGCCTAAACTCTTCTAATTCATTCAATTGCAACTTCCTCTCTTCCCCAGCTCTTTTTGCATCGAAATTGAATTTTCGAATTGCCCAAAGTGCCTTGTGCTCAATCTCTACTGGAAGATGACATGCTTTCCCGTACACCAACCGATATGGTGACATACCGATAGGGGTCTTGTAAGCAGTCCGATATGCCCATAGTGCTTCGCTCAGTCGTAATGACCAATCTCTTCTATCTGGTCTCACTGTCTTCTCGAGAACATGCTTAATTTCTCGATTGGACAGCTCTACTTGCCCACTTGTTTGAGGATGATAAGGCGTTGCCACCTTATGTGTCACTGAATATTTAGCAAGCAAACCTCTCAAGAATTTATTGCAAAAGTGAGTACCACCATCACTGATCAAGGCTCGAGGAATTCCAAATCGACTCAGAATATTCTCATGCATGAATTTGATTACCACCTTGTGATCATTGGTTCGAGTTGCAATGGCCTCCACCCACTTGGAGACATAATCCACTCCAACCAGAATATATTCGTAGCCAAAAGAAGGTGGAAAGGGTCCCATAAAATCAATTCCCCAAACATCAAAAATCTCCACCACCAGAATGGGGCTCATTGGCATCATATCACATCTTGACATTGAACCCAATCTTTGACAACGATCACAAGTCTTACAGAAAACATATGCATCGTGAAATAGAGAAGGCCAAAAGAATCCGCATTGAAGTACTTTTGCCGCTGTTTTCCTTGCACTGAAGTGGCCTCCACATGCCAATGAGTGGCAGAACTTGAGAACATCTTGAAACTCATGGTCTGGGACACATCGCCGAATGATCTGATCTGGACAATATTTAAATAACTTTGGATCCTCCCAAAAGTAATGATGCACTTTAGAGAAAAATCGATCACGTTCTCGCTTGGTCCAGTCTTTTGGCACCTTTCCCGTGGCTAAATAGTTCACAATATCAGCATACCATGGTGTGGAGTTGTCGGACACTCCAAACAATTGCTCCCTCTGCAGTGTTTTGGAAAGTGTAGTGCATACAGAAGTTACCACCATGGTAGAAATTTGATCTTCAAACACCTTCTTCTCCTTCTGTTTTTCTTGCACCCTTACTTCATCTATAGAGTCAATCACCTCTTCAGAGTCCATGAAGAAAACATCAGTCTGATCTGGAGGATTCTCAACAGCATTAAAAATATTAAGTTTAACCTTCATGTTGCCAAAAGAAATATCCATGATCCCCGACCTACAATTTATGCAGGCATCAGCAGTAGCTAAGAAAGGTCGACCAAGGATCACAGGAATGTGCCTCTTCGGATTGTGAACCGGCTCAGTGTCAAGTACAATGAAATCAACAGGAAAGTAGAACTTGTCCACTTTAATGAGCACATCTTCTATGATTCCTCGGGGTTGCTTTGTTGATCTGTCTGCAAATTGTAATACCACCGAGGTAGGCTTCAATTCTCCCAAGCCCAATTGTAAGTAAACTGAATAGGGTAGCAAATTCACACTTGCACCCAAATCAAGAAGAGCTTTATCCACATGGTGCTCCCCAATAATGCATGAGATAGTTGGAGCACCAGGATCTTTGTACTTGGGAGGAGTACACTGCTGAATTATTGAACTTACTTGTTGTGGCAGCATTACTTTCTTTGGCACATGGCTTTTAGAACGCCTTTTCTGAGTGCACAAGTCCTTCAAAAATTTTGCATAAGGAGGAATTTGCTTGATGGCATCAAGGAGTGGCAAATTAATCTTCACTTGGCGAAACACCTCCATCATGTCATGCAACTTGTCCCCTTGCTTCCCCAACTTAGATGCTTCAAGAAAACGTTGTGGGAAAGGAGCCTTGGGCTCATAAGGAATTTCAGCACTTGGACTTGTGATCACTTTTTCTTCTTCTTTCTTCTCACCCACCTTATTGTCAATTATTTTCCCACTTCTCAAAGTGGTAATGGCTTGAACTTGCTCATGGTGTGGGTTGCTTGTGGAAGCTTGCATCCCTCTTGGATTAGCAATTGGTTGACTAGGGAGCTTCCCTTCTTCTCTTCTACTCAATGAAGTAGCAAGCTGTCCAAACTGAGATTCCAGTTTGGCAATGGATTGAGAATGCGAATGCACTAGCTGAACTGTAGACTGTACTGTTGCTGCAGTAGCTTGCACTGTCTCTATAAGAGAATCAAGCTTGTCAAATTTAGACAAGGTAAGAGTCAGCTTGTCTTCAATAGCAGAAATTCTTTGGGCCATAGGACTTTGTGTTTGATATTGCTGTTGAGGCACAAAAGTCCTAGGTTGATATGATGGTTGCATTGCTGCCCCTTGGTTATTGTAAGAAAAATCAGGATGATTCCTCCATGTGGGATTGTAAGTATTACCTCGTGGAGGATTCATTGGTCCAGTGAAAGTAGCTTGAACTTGCTCATGTTGAATATCAGAAAATTGCCCCATTGAAGGACAATTGCTCACATTATGCATAGGACTAGAGCAGAATTCACACGGGCCTAGCAATGAAGAATTTGAAGCAGAAGGAGTTTGATTGGCAGCCATAATTGCTGCTACCTTCTGTGCAATTAAATCAATATCAGTTGGCATAGCTTCTGAAGCACCAACCTCAAAAATCCCATCAGTCTTCCTGGTAGTGGCAGGTCTGCTAGAACGAGTAGAGGACACATGTTGTAGAGAGTTGTCACTAAGATTTTCAAATAAGGTCCATGCCTCTTCTTCACTCTTCAACATAAAAGTACCTCCATATGACGCATCAACCATCTGTCTGTTGGCTTCTGTGAGCCCTTCATGAAAACTCTGCACTAGTTGCCACTTAGGAACTTGATGATGGAGACACTTCCTAAGAAGGTCCTTGAATCTTTCCCATGTCTCATAAAATTGTTCCCCCTCATGTTGGGAGAAACCAGTGATAGCACGTCTGAACTGATTGGTCTTCCCTATCGGAAAATACTTCTTGAGAAACTCATGTTGCATCTGAGTCCAAGTCGTGATAGAACCAGCCGGTAGAGAGTTGAACCAATACTTTGCTTTGTCTTTCAAAGAGAATGGAAAAAGTCTCATTCTGAAAGCATCTTCAGAGAAGTTGTGAATTTTTGTAGTTGAGCACACTTCAATGAAGTCATCCAGATGCTTGTAAGGGTCTTCTTGAGTCAGCCCAAAATAAGATGGTAGCATCTGAATAATGCTGGACTTGATCTCATAATTCTGTGCTGTGACATTGGGCAATTGAAAACCTGCTGGCGAGGTATATGTCTCAGGAACATAGTAGTCCCTAAGCAATCTAGCTCTTTCTCCATCAGCATTAGGAACAAGGTTATTATTCCTCTCTTCTGCCATGTCTTCAATTATTTCTTCCTCTTGCACACTGGTGTCAACAGGGATGTTCCTCTGTTGTCTAAGAGTACGTTCAGGCTCAGGATCAAGAGGTATCAAAGGATCAGCCACAGAACGACGACCTTGCATATATTACCAAAAGCACCTGAAAAGAAAACAAAAACAAGAATAAAAATAAAATATAAAAATTTCCTAAACTAAAAATCCAATTAAAACTAATTCTGTAAAATCCAATCAATCAAATAGATAATCCCCGGCAACGGTGCCAAAAATTGATTCGTGTGTGAGTGTGACTCAAAAAGTATACCAATTAAAATTTTCCACACTTCGCAATAGAACGAATTCTTTGCAGAATAGGGCTATCGAAAGGAATGGGTATCGTACCTCAGGGATTATGTTCTGACGAGTTGGAACACAGAACTAATTCTAATTAAATTTATAAGAAAAGAATTCTGATTTTTAACTAATTAAAAAGATAAAATAAAATAAATCAAAGGTAAACAGATAATGAAGATAATAAGAGAGAAACCTAGGGTGTTTGACTTCACCACTAACTCCACAATCAATGGTCAATTGAATCAACTATAGGGGAATTACATCATGCATAAGTGGTGTCGGTGGCTACAAGCTCACCTTCATCCGTCAAGAAGATAATATATGATTAAGGCTAAGCCATGGACTATCTTCGATTGGCATGGGCCATCTGCCTAACTACTCTAATCTAGGGTGCAGTATGGTTCATCTTCTCTAGGCATAATCCATCAAAGCTCATAACAATATATTCAGTGATTACCATTGTGTAATAATCTCTCTCATGATCACAGAAAACAAAAGAGATTGAGTTCAATAACAACAACTAAATATCTAAGACAAGATAAGAAATCATTGAGATTGAATTTACAAGACTTTTATTGCTCAATTCATTAATAAGAATCCTCACAATTACACAATCTATGCATGTATATAAAGGTCCCCAGTAATTAAAATAATCAAACCATTGATGCTTTGTTAGGGCTACATCAAAACCCTAGTGGATGAACTAGCCGCTCATGGTAGAAGAAGAAGCTTCAACTGTTGAGGAAGAAGACATCATCTTTCTGAATTACGCGTATGACTTCGTTCTCCAATGGCTCTGTAATATGTTTCTGTTCTCTTCAGCCCTCTCAGACTCTCCAATCTCTGTGTGTAAGCCCTCCCCAATTCAGCCTCCAAGTCTTCCTTTTATTCCCCAAGAGAATTCACCAAAGTCCTAATCCAATTAGAAATTAATTAGGGTTTCCCGCAGCACTAATCAGGTGGGTTTTTCCTGCTGACTTCGGCCCAACTTTTGACCCACTAGAAGTCCGATTCACGGAATTTTCGTGAAATACAAAAGTGTGCAGAATCAAATTTCGTTCAACACTACTCGGAAATAATGTCGATTTAAGGCTCGGAAATAAGACTTCTGGTCCGTTTTCCAAAACGGGATTAAGACTGCATTATGCGCAGATTTGGGCTTCAGGCCCGAAACCTTCTTAAGCAGCTGTAATTCTCTTGGACCTCTTTCTTTGGCTGATTTGAGTTGAAATAAATGGTTGAGTGAATCTCCTTGATGTAGGCTTCATCTAACCATCTTGGATGTCTTCTTTAAAAGCCCAAAAGCTTGGTCTTAACTGAAATAATCATTAAGGCCCTGAAAATACAGAAAACACTAAAACAAAGTAAAATCACAAAATAATCTATCACTAAGAGAATAAAATACATAAGTTAAGAGGCTAGAATGCGTAACATTCAACGCCTATCAGCTTTCCAAACGGGTACTTGGTTTTCTGTCCCGTCGCTGATCTGGGGGCAGATGTTCAAGGTCTGGGACGGCCTCGTGAACAAGAGGATGAGGCGAACAGCTAGTTGGCGGCTTCCCTTCCCTTTCCTGATCGCCGCTTTTCTCAGCAGTGCCAGTATACCGGTCAGTCAGACTGACATCCAGTTGGCACCGCCCACCCGCTTCACATCTACTCAGTGGGAGCGGGTGAGGCGACACTTAGAGCGATAGGACCACCAGGGTGATCCACCAGACGATGTAGATATGGATGCCCCGGTGGAGGCGGATGAGGGCGAGCCAGCAGAGGGGGAGTCCGATGACGAGGAGATGGAGGAGGAGGAGATGGATGTCGCCGCAGAGCGGCATGATATCTTAGCGACAGGCTACTCCTGCCTGGCGGCTGACGTAGAGCGGCTCCAGCAGGGTTTTGACGAGCATGTCCAGGTGACGTAGAGTCAGCTGGCAGGCATTCGGATGGACATTTCTTCTCTGGCCCAAGGCCAGAGAGCGATTCTAGACGAGTTCTGAGCCTTCCGGCAGGACCTGTAGTTCCTGTTCGCAGGTCGAGCCTCCACCTCCACTTCTACTCCCACCGAGCCACCACCACCACCACCCGCCCTCGAGTAGCTGCATTTTATTCCTCTTTTATGCTTTACTTTCTGTATTTTTCTTTCTTTATTTTTGATAGGCCATGTTTAGTTTCTTTCTGAGTATTCCACCTGCATGTACACTTTGTACTCAATCTCATTTTCATCTATATGGAATACATTTATATTTTCTTTTAAACCATGTGTTATCTTTACTGTCTTTATTTTTGCTTTCTGTCAATATATCTATTCTCTATACTTTGACTATGTATGTAGTACCACTTGTCTACTTGTTATATGCGATTCAGTTTATGATTTCCGTTTATTACCGCCTGGTTTCGATTCCCAATACTGTTGAGATTGCTTTAACACAGTATGGCGGTAATAAAGAAAGGCAGCCCCTTTGCGTGCTATACGTTAGCGTGCCTGGATAGTCAATATCTTGTCGCATAGACCTCTTAGCCAATTGGGAAACACCAGATCAGATCCTTAGATATACAGTGATATTGGCATTGTCAGTTTGTGCATGACTATTTCATTATGTTCTATTTATCTACTTTTTGTTCCTTTTAATGCTCGTGGTATCCAGTGGGTGTTTTGTGCAGGTTTTCCTTATTTACAAGATGACCGCTGCTGTGGAATACCATTTTTCTCGCATTCTGCCATCCCGGTAACTCCTTTCCTTGTTCTTCTTGTCCAAACATTGAGGACAATGTTGCATATAAGTTTGGGGGTGCGGTATGCTATACCACTTGCATATGCATGCAATGTTCAGTCGTTATATTGAGTGTCATTGTAGAGCAGTTTTCTTTTTCTAGAGATTTTTGCATGCTTGCTATGATGTCTTGCTTTTTAAAGGAAGATCATTCGAATAAATGTCCGAGGTAAATGTAGCAGGTAGTTAAGAATTTTAACATTGTAAATACCCGCACTTTTGCAAGCTTTATAGTAGGCTAGAACGGTCTACATTTCTGTCTAAATTCGAGCACGTACAATTCTTTCCTTAAATTTGTCCTTAACCGCACAAATTCGCACACATGCATTTTAAATTGTGGGGTATAAGTCTGAGGGAGAATTTTGAAAATTTCTGTTTTTATCTGAACAACTTAAAGAATAAGTTCTTCTGGTTGTTGTAAAAAAAAAAAAAAAGAGAAAAATATGCAATAAGCCTTCTCACTCAATAAACCGGATTTCTATGCCTCAAAGCAGGGAATATTCGTGTAAAAGTGTGTAAGGTTGAGCAATAATAAGCGGGTGGCTTGCTTAAGCTCATCGCCTTGTAAGCTCGGTCATTAAGTCCGAGGGGTGCTTCTTCACCTAATGCCCTAAAATCAATTAGTTTGGGAGTCATTGGCCCAACGCTGCTACATGGGCTTACAAGAAAGCAAAAAGAGCTAAGCATTGCACGGTCATCCGCGCATGAGCAATCATGAATATTTTGTGATCATGAACGGCTGTGTAGAGCAGTTTCAATGAGTTTTTCCCTTAAAAATAGATTTGTTCGTTTTCTTTTCCAAATATGGCAAAAGTCACACGTTAGAATGCATGTTCACTTTTCAAAGAGGATTTTGGGGTTGGAATTGTTATGTTTGTTCGGGCTGGCCATTATGTGGGGACTGTCGTTTATTTATAGCTTGTGAAAGTCCATTTTGCTAATGACCACATAGTTCTATAATACTTGTTGCATTTGCCAAATGTGAAATGAACGGATGATCGCCCTTTATCTAGTTGATGACTGAGCACGATTAAACTTTTGTATAAGATAGTTAATTTTATTTTTGTAAATATTGTATTGCTAAGGGACTAGCAATATGTAAGTTTGGGGGTGTGATAAGTGTTCAATTCTATGCATTTGAACCCTCTTTATTGCATATGTTAGTTCCATTTTCGCGTTTACCGAGATATGTTTACGGTATTTTTGTATTTTTGATGTTTTGCAGGTATTGGAGCAAATGGAGCAAAGTTAGAAGCTTCCTGCAGTCAAGAGAAGAAATCAGAAAATGCAGCCCAAGGCATCTCGATCAATCGAGATGTTGATCTCGATTAATCGAAATCTCGATTGATCGAGATCTCATTTCGATTGATCGAAATCTCGATCAATCGAGATTCAATCTCGATCAATCGAGATGTTGCAGAACCCACTTGGCCACTTGCTCACCTGCTCTCCCACTTGCAACAAAATCCCCCTTTTTGCACGACTTAGGGGGATTATCTGACTTGAACAAGACTTTTGGGGGCCTTCTTGATACAAGAGATATATATAATGATATATATATATATATGGTGGGCCCCAAAGGAAGAAAAGAAGCCTAAAAGCACCAAAAGCCACACATATCTCATATATCTCTCTCAACACACAGCAATATACTAGAGGAGAGACCTTCGGGAGAGGAGGAGGAAGAGCTGAACCAGACCAAGAAGGTGCACAAATACATCTCTTATATATATTCATTTGATATGGAATTTATTCTTGTCTTAGAGTAGATTTTGTCACTTGAATGCACAACATTTGCATATTCCACAAGAAGTGCAAATGATGGTTAGATAATGGTGTTTAAATGAATGTGTGATGTTAATTTGTATAGACCATGCCAAGACAAGGTAGTTTGGATGCATGTAGTGTTCACTTAGAGAGTAGAGTAATTAGGTAGTTAGTTAGGTTGAAGAGCTATGCTTGTTGAAGATGGATTATGATAGGTTAGCACACACATTGATCTTTTGATATGCCATTGAGGTCACAAGCCTAATGACATTGTAAGGCATTTAATTAATAAATCCCATGCTTGCTACACTTATGAACATGTGAATGGCTAGTGGTGGAAACCAACCCTAGTTCTCTCTCCCAACTTTAAACTCTTTACTTTTCTTGTCATTTCATTCATGCAATAGTGTCTTAACATAAATTCAAAAATCTGTTTTCCGAATTAAAGTAGAATTAATCTTCCTTCAAGACAATTGCGACTAGTCCTCGTAGGATCGATACCCTCTATATAGAACCTTATCTACAAAGATTCGTGTTCTTGCGAGTGGTTAAATTATATTTTGATAAAAAGGAAAAAATTAAGCTTACAATATAATTTAGTTTCAACCACATCAATAGCAACAACATAGGAATGTGTCCTAGTAGAAGACTGACTCTTCAGTTCTCCAGACTTATCTGGAGGTAGAAAAGTCCTGGTGAAAGCATACCTCTTGTCCACGTCACCTTGCTCTTAACTTCCATATCACACGTTTCACAATTGGAGTCAAATACTCTATCATATATTATTATATATATTTATATCATTGTTAGTTTTTTATACATATTTTTATATAATCTATATTATATTATTATATATTTATATATTTTTATAGATATGTACTCATATATTTTATTCTTGTTATATTTGTATTTTCTTAGCATATATTTTTATTTATGTCCATAATTTTTTAGATTTGTATTATTATAGATATTATATATATATATATATATATATATATATATATATATACACACACACACACACACTACGACCAACCATGAAGCCATCATTTCCAGCCACACCACCATCATCGGTTATCTCCTCTGACGAAGCTCAATGTATGGCCTATTCGAAAATATCTCATCTCATAATTATCCATAATTGTTTATGTCTCTGAAATGTGGAGGGAGCAACTCAATTCCGGCCACCACCAAGCAACATTAGTATAATATCACCATGTACCCCAATAACCCTTTATTCACAATTTCACAGAACTACCACCACCACAGGTGGCAAAACCATCACCACCACCACTATCGAACTCAAATCGCAACCCAACCAACCAACTGCTACCACAAACCCCTAAACCCCCAATTGACAACCAACCCCGATACCCAAATCACAAAACTCGAACACCCATCGACGCCAAAACCACCACCACTGCTGCCAACATCACGACAAAACCCAAACACGACAAACCTCCAAGACCCATTCGCAACCCAAACCCCAAACCAACAACCACCGTATATCACCCCTCTGATCAAACAGAACCACCGCAAACTATCACAAGCCCCTATCGAAACCCAAATGTACATCAATCAATCCTCCATTATCGATCTATCAATGCCAATCATCAACATCACCACTGTCAAACTCCAATCGACAACCAACCTCAAGACCCAAATCACAAAACCTGAACACCAATCGTAAAATCCCACGCCACCAACAGACTCGTCATCACCGAAATCTCCTCTAGCCATCGTCTCCTCCAGCCACTGTCACCATTGCCGGTCACCACCGTCGCTGTCTTTTCCTGAACGATTTCTCTCTCTCTCTGTATCTCTCTTTCTTTATACGTATATAAGTCTATAGTCACTTGTATATATTTCTATATTCAATTAAATTGTACTTCTTTAAATACTTTTATTAGCTAACTTATTAATTATTCTTATATTAATCAATTTTCTTAAACTTAAAACATAATTTAATATCTCTGTATTGACTAATTTGCATAAATTAATTATAAAATTATTTCGTAATTACTGTAATTTAGTTTTACTTTGAAACCCTAAATTTGGGTGATGATTCTAAAAAGATGGAGTAGATAGATTTTGAAAGGTCAAAGGGGATAAAATAGTCTTTTTGAATAACTAATATTTTGAAATAAAAAATAATAAAATATAAAGAAAATATTATACATTTCACATGTAAACTAACGATGATAGACATGAAAATATCACTTGAAGTCCATATAAAAATATTTGGGGTGTGAATGATATTTACTAATATTTATTCCACCAAAGCCTGGCCCACGAGTGTGACCATGACTATGACCATGAGAGAGAACATCACCTAACCTAAATTTATTAGTTTGATGTCATATACCTCCAAATATACATACAAGAATCTTGTATATTTGTTTATATACATCCATACACCAGAAAGGCCAACAACCTTCCAGTTAAATTGCATCATCATCACATGGTTAGTGCTCTTAAGTCTTAACAAACGGTCATACCTCCACTATTTGAACTAGCGCTACTCTCCGATACTCCAACATTGGAGATGAGATGTCTACACATTGGAGATTCCTCTTCCTCTTCTTCTTCTTCTTCCTCATCATCCTCAGATCCATTCCCTCAATTTCTGAACCAATCAAATCAAACCCACATCCCCAATTCCCATGTAAGCCACCACAACACAAGTATCCCTTCTGCAACACCTCCCTCTCCACCACAGCCAGAGCCCAATCTCTCATCTCTCTCCTTACCCTCTCTGAGAAAATCCAACAGCTCACCAACAATGCCACCAGCATCCCAAGACTTGGCATACCAGCCTATGAATGGTGGTCTGAGTCACTCCATGGGGTTGCCACCAATGGCCCTGGAATCACATTCAATGGCACAATTCCATCTGCCACAAGCTTCCCCCAAGTCCTTCTCACTGCAGCTTCTTTCAATAGAAGCTTGTGGTACTCAATTGCCTCGGCTATAGCAGTCGAGGCTAGATCCATGTTCAATGTTGGACAAGCTGGGTTAACATTCTGGGCACCTACCATTAACATTTTTAGGGACCCCAGATGGGGGAGAGGTCAAGAGACACCGGGTGAGGACCCGATGGTGGTGTCTGCTTATGCCATCGAGTTTGTGAGGGGTTTTCAGGGTGACAATTGGAGGAGGGTTGGTAATGATGGTGGAAATAGTTTTGGGTTTGGTGAAAAGAGGATCTTGAGAGGGAATGATGATGGGTTGATGCTATCTGCTTGTTGTAAACATTTCACTGCTTATGATTTGGAGAGTTGGGGGAATTTCAGTAGATACAGCTTCAATGCGGTGGTAAGACTCTTTCCACCTTCATTTTATACTACTACTGTTCCGTTTGCTGCTATTTAAAATCAAAATTTTGCTACTTGCATTCTGATTTGATGTCTTCATGGTAAATGTTGTTGAACTATTAATTTAATTTGATTGAGACCAAAAGAAAGTTTGATTATTGTAATAATCTTCATAGCTTTTATCACACATATGCACACAGGCATATAGGAATTAATCTCAAAGCGGAAAATTGGATCCATATGTGTACCTTTAATTTCAATTTATTGGAAAACCAAAAATGTTCCACGTGCATGAGAAACCAAATTTTTGGCATAACAATTTAAATTTTTATTTATTTTATTTTTACCTCGGCAAGAAACTCACACACCCACTTTGCCCAAATTTGACTCTCACCTTCTACTTTGGAAGTTGAGAAAGTACCTGGAACAAAGTTAGAATATTAATGGAAAGTGATGGAAATGGATTTTTTAATTTTTTTCATTTCCAGAGTTTGGTAGTAAAAAAGAAATTATTTGAGGGAAAGCAATTTTCCGTAATCACTTAATTTTTTCAAAAACATATCAGAAAAAAATAATTTCTTGGAAAAGTTATGCCAAATGTTTAATTATGTCCTTATTTTTATCCTTCTAAAATAAAATGGGTATACTCATAATTTTCTAAAAGAATGGTATAATAATCCATATTCCTGGGGAAAAAAATTATTTAGATTTTCACATTACTTCTATTTCTTTCTAAAAAAAGGACAAAAAAAATATTATTTAAGGACAAATCCATTTAGGCTTGTTATTCCTTTAATATTAATAAGGATAATTTAGGTAAACAATAAAAGTTTCTTGCAACTTTTATGATATCCAAACCATGAAATGGATTTTTCTACAACTTTCTTACAAAAAATTTCATTTTAATCTAATACATGCTGGAAAACTTTTTTTATTGTCTTTCAATTCACTATCTATTACTTCCATTATTCAATACATTTTCCTTCTAACTAGACGAAGCCTAAAGTTGTGTTATTTGTGAAGAATGGACTCAATTGGTATGTTAACAGCCTTAAAAAGTAGCAGTGTAACATATTTTCTGAGTTTTAGATGTCTAGATTGAGTTGCACTGTGCATTGAGATTTGAAGCTTCGTTGGTTCTCAATAATCAGGTCACAGAGCAAGATTTAGAGGATACATATCAGCCACCATTCCGGAGTTGCATTCAACAAGGTAAAGCAAGCTGTTTAATGTGTTCATACAATCAGGTGAATGGGATACCTGCATGTGCAACAAAGGACCTTTTTCAGAAAGTTCGAGCTGAGTGGGGGTTCAAAGGGTGATATATTCCATAATCTTGTTATTTGATGAGAATTAAAGAATCAGTTCTTCAAACAAGATTTGATCATAAAACTTATATGTGATCCCTCTCAATGGCAAAAACACAGATATATTACCTCTGACTGTGATGCTGTGGCCACAATATACGAATATCAGAATTACACAGCAACTCCTGAGGATGCAGTTGCGATTGTTCTTAAAGCAGGTTTTTCTACTCTCATAATGGCACTTTGTATCTTCATGTTTACATAATCCAGAATTTATTATAGAATTCTTTTGTGCAGGAATGGATATTAATTGTGGAACATATTTGCTTAGAAACACACAATCTGCTATCGAACAGGGGAAGGTACAAGAAGAGGACATAGATAGAGCTCTTTTTAATTTGTTTTCAGTTCAACTTCGTCTTGGGCTTTTTGATGGGGACCCTAGAGAGGGGCAGTTTGGAAACTTGGGACCTAAAGATGTATGCAATTCAGAGCACAAGACTTTGGCACTTGAAGCAGCAAGGCAGGGCATTGTGCTTTTAAAAAATCATAATAAGTTCCTGCCTTTGAGAAAGAATAGCATTTCTTCATTAGCTGTAATTGGTCCGATGGCAAATGACACCAAATTGGGTGGTGGCTACACAGGTTTATTTCTTTATCTCAGTTTTTCCATACTTTTTCTTTGTAGGTCCAATTGAATTTTCTTTGCTCACATACCATCCTTCAACAACGTGGAAAGTCTCATAGTAATCCTTACTTGGTTCTAACGCTCATTGGCTAATTTTATCACAGACAACTAATAATTCATGAACTATTCATTAATATTCGAGAAATCATGATTTGTATAAAAATATTGGTGAAATTATCAGAATTAAGACTGACAACTTATCAGCTTGCTTCTTGCACAACATGGAACTCCCTCCCAGAACAAATTTGAAAATTTTTCTTCTTCCTGAACTATTCTAAACATTATTGCTGAAATATGTCATTGCCACTGCTGGAATTTTGCATTTTAGACTTCAATCGACTGCCAGACAATAATAGAATCCAAAATCCAAAAATCTGGTAATGCACTAACATAATTGAAGGGGTTTTCTTATTCTTGTAGGAGTTCCATGCAAGCCAAAGAGCATTCTAGATGGAATGCAAGCATATGTAAAGAAAACATCATATGCAGCCGGTTGCCTTGATGGTGTACCTTGCAACTCCAATGCTGGATTTATGGAAGCTCTTTCTGTTGGTCAAGATGCTGAAGTTGTCATTGTAGTGGCTGGCTTGGATTTGTCCCAAGAAACTGAAGACCATGACCGCTTCAGTCTTCTCTTGCCAGGTTTTCAGATGGCCCTTGTTACCACTATTGCTGCTGTGAGTAAAAACCCTATAGTTTTAGTTCTTACTGGTGGGGGACCCCTTGACGTGTCTTTCGCTGAGGGAGACCCACGAATTGGGGGCATTCTCTGGGTTGGTTACCCTGGTGAGGCTGGTGGAAAAGCACTTTCGGAAGTTATCTTTGGAGATTATAATCCAGGTTGGTATAAGAACATTTTTTAATTTCTTATTAAGGATGAGTTTAGACTCTGCATGAAAATGCGATTATCAGTTTAGACTCTGCATGAAAATGGAATTATCTCATTTTTTCTTTTATAGAAATTAAAGGTTTCAAAATCCATCCCCTAGAATGGACACTGGAGTCACTACTAAATAAATAACAAATTGAAAATTGAGTCAAAATATACTCATTAAACATGCTGTAATATACTTAATTCTGCATAAAAAAAAATACATTCCATTTATCTGTGACATAGACAACTAAAGCTTCAAAACTTCTGAGGAAAATTTTGATTTAGCTTTTGGGAAAAAATAAAACAGGTGGAAGACTGCCCATGACTTGGTATCCTGAGTCATTTACTAATGTGCCAATGAACGACATGAACATGCGAGCTGACCCTTCTCGTGGTTATCCTGGAAGAACCTATAGATTTTACACTGGCAATAGAGTATATGGATTTGGACAGGGCTTATCCTATTCAACTTTAACTCACAAGCTCTTGTCAGCACCAAAGAAATTGAGTTTATTGAGGTCTATCAGGGCTGAAACCAGTAGGGATATACTACACCGGGGAGAAGACGGACTTCATTACATTCACATTGACGATGTGGAAAATTGTGATTCTTTGGGATTCTACGTGCAGATATCTGTGATAAACGAGGGAGATATGGATGGATCTCATGTTTTGTTGTTGTTCTCTAGAGTAACAAATTTCTTCAAAGGCGCTCCAGAAAAGCAACTAATTGGATTCAATCGTGTTCATACATCATCTTACAGATCTACTGAAATAAGCATCTTAATAGATCCTTGCAGACATCTTAGCATTGCAAATGAACATGGAAAAAGAATATTGCCATTGGGTGACCATACTCTAATGTTGGAAGATCTAGAGCATATCATTTCAATCGAATTGTAATGCAGGCCAACCAGTCAACTGACTGAATTTGTAAGAGCATCATTTATATTCTTTGAGATACGCATACTATCTGAAAGAAAATTTAATATTCTTGGTGCAAATAAAGATCGAATGAGATTCTTTCCTCTGGTTTCTGAAGTTCAAGTATTTGTAGAACACAACTTTTGTGTGACAGAACTTCATACAGCTTTATTTAGATCGATATGATTGAAAACACCGGCTTAGAGCAAGGTGATAACTCCATTTTTGGAACTGCAACAACAGAGGAAATGGAAATGATTTAAAGCTGCATTTGGTTCACTTTGTGATAAGATCAAAGTACTAAGCAAATTAATCTTGTGGGCATAATAATGAATTACGTATTAAATTATAGTTATTAGTTTAACTCAGATTTTCTTTCAGTATATTTCTCCCAGGTACTTTTCATGATTAGTGGGTAGCTCTTGGAGCTTCTTGGACATCAAACAGTAGCAATCGCCGTCTTTCAGAACCTGGAAAGCAGGAAGTACAGGTGAGAAATCAAAGGAACAGTATCTTCATTTTCTGAATGAATTTCAGCAAAGAAAAGAAAAGCTCAGTATTCTTCTAATGAATTTTTTTCTCCTAAATGTGGATTTATATTAAGATAAAAGAAAAGAGAGTACAAGAATAAAAAGTGAGGGCATAGCCTAACAATACATCAATGAAAATGGAAAATTTCCATTTCTAGTAGGCTTAAAACAGAAGCGAAAAAAAGGAGGATAATATGATTAAATTACATCCAACTCATGTAACTGAATTGCCAAAAATGTTCAAAACTTGCCAACATGAGGCTGTAGCAACATAATGAGCATAGTGAGCAGAACCTTGATGTAATCTATGACTTGTTTCTTTCCATAAATTCCACATAATAGAAGTGAAAAGGCATTCTGCAAATGCAGTTCCTATGTGGGGGCAGCCTTAAACCTTTTAGAAAACCAAAGAGAAGTTAAGTTGATGGAATGTTTGAATTCCTGAAAAGCCCCATTGAAGAATTGAGCCAATCCAAGTCAAGACTTGTTCAGAAGAAGTGCATGTGTTCAAAAGATGGTCAACATAATCTAAATTCTTCATGGCATGAAGTTATTATAGGACACAGGAAGAAGAGCCAGAGCCAGAGCCAGCCCTCCTTTCTGTAGATTAACGAGGGGATTTTGTCTTGACTTGATTAGATTCCAATAACATCTACATTCACATCATCTATACAAACAAACATTCTCTTGGAAGAAAAAGTAGGATCAGGCTGAATCAGCCATGGTAATACATAACATCTAATCAAGTTATCAAGTCAGTAAAACACGAAATACTTGGGATCTCTCTTCTTCGTTCACCAGACAACATCCACAGCCACCTGATACATTCATACAACCTCGCATGTGAGGGATCTAAAAAGCACGGACACTTCATCAAGGATGTTGTATTCGTGTATCGGACACTTATCAGACGCGTGTCGGACACTTCATAGAAGTGTCCTGACATTTTTTTTTAGGACATTTTTCGGACATTATTTGGACACTTCTCGGAGACTTCTCGAACACGTGTTGGACATTTTGAAGCAGTGATGTATATTTAAGTATCTTGAAAGAAAATTATATGTGACTAAGTTATAATTAAAAATCTAAGCTAAGTATATATAGATGACTAAATAAGTCGAGTTCTTTAATCTATTTGGTTATTTTTGTTTGGTTCTTAATTGCTTGATGATAAATTGAAGTACTTCTGTAATGTAGTCTTTTTTTTTGTTGAATAATTAATATATTATATTATTATTTTATAGTCATATCCTTGCCATGTCTGTGTCTTGTTTTATAATCCAATTTATGTTCAAGCGTACATATTACAACATATTAATACAATTTGTTTGAATTTTCTTGGGGGCGCAGAGGGAGTGGGACTAGATTTGAAATTTTAAAAGTAGGATTAAAAAGGTTCGTTGGACTTTGAAAGATCACATGTAATTTCTTTAACAAATTCATTATTAATAACCTGTATGATCAATTAATCAGCCAGGCAGGATGATTGAATTGTTAGTGTGTGTGCGGGTGTGCCAGAGCCGGGATATCGGCTTGATATAGAATCAGTTGGTCGAACACAAGTATCTCATTTGAAGGTTGTGTTAGATCAGGCGATTAGCTATGGAGAGAGAATACCAAATTCCCTATTGAGTTCTTTTTTGCCTCAATAAAGAGGACTTTTAATGTGCGCAAAGAATTGCGAGACTGAATCGTAATAAGGGGGAAGGTAGAAGGAGGGAGATAGCAACGAGGGAGATAGAAAATGAGGGAGATGTAGATAGATAGACTGATTAGAGGAGGTAAGGAGCACGGAATTTATGAGGGAGATGTAGAATAAGTAGAGACAAGAGCAATATTCTGCGAGAATATTATGTTTGAGAAGGATTGCACGTGATGCAATGTTTGTAAGGTGGTTGTGGAACCCTTAATATAGAGTTCCCTACATTTATTTATAGAAAACTTTCATCACTATCTCTAACCTTAAGTTACAAGATAATTAATAAAAACAATTACATAAAAGAAATAAAATGAAAAAAATGCATCTAATTGGTCATCGACCTCAAGCCTCCACCAATATAGCACATTACTTCAAGCCCCCAGAGTTTTGATATACATGGACTTCATGCCAGAATAATCCCACTCAGCCTGCCGTAGCCTTCATAGAGTCCCATTCAAGCTCAACCTTATCATGTACCACAACCTTCATATGTATCAAGTCCAGTCTTCCACTCTATATCAAACTCAGTTAGTATTTAGATTATAGCGGACCCTTCAATTCAAGTTTGTAAGAAATAGTTGTATATATATATATATATATATATGAATATAAACATATATATCTATAGTATCATCCACGCGCTAGCTAAGTTTTTTTAAGGCAACTTTTAAGAGTCCCTCAACTTTCAGAGTCTCCCTTAAAATGGACTCTTGTTTAACCCTAACAACTCACCCCAAACAACTCCCACGTTGGCTGCCAAGTGGCGCCATATTTGGGTTTCAACAACTGCCCCCCAAATTCAAATGTTTGGATAAGTTGGATATCTATATCCCAAAATCCAAGGAATTTGAATTTGAAAAACCCCCCTCAGCTGTTCAGTTTCCCACCAAATCAACGCATATTCTTCATTTAAATAACTGAATAGTCATCACCATTATTGACCATAATTACCCTAGCCACTTACCTCATAAATATCCTTCTATATAAATTTTGGCTGGGTCATTTTACTAAATCAATAAGTTCTTACATCATTTCATTTGCTAATTTGCCTCCTCTTTGCGACCGAAAAACCCTAACTTGCTTCTCTACAAATCTATGGCTCCCAAATTCGCTGACCTCCTCCCACCTTCAAAAGACCCCACTTCTCATAGCAAACAGGTTGAGGTGATTATTAACTCCACAACCATCAACAAGCTCCACCTAAATGTGTTTATCGACCTTCCGAACAACTCAAAGGGCCTCGGTCCTGCTTTCACGAAGCGTATCCCCCCTTCTATTTCTTCTTTTTATCCTTTGGCAGAGAAATATCTTCTCTTCCAAAGCCTCACCACTATCAATGAGCCTCCCACCATCAATTTTCACATCAAAAGCTGGCACTCAGTCAATTCCGAGTGGAATGCTTAGGTTGATCGCGTATCTGCAACGAAGGGACAGGTATGGAAAGCTTGTGGTATCTATGATGCCATTCATCTTAGTACCAAGTTGATGGTACAAGACAAATACCTGCTTTGTTCTGCTTCTCTTTTCTGGTCTATCACCACCAACTCACTCCATCTGCCATGTAGAATGTTCTCTCCCACCATCAAGGACATATGCATGCTAACTTGCCTGAAGGCTGTTGGCATTGAAGTCAGCTGCCTGCTGCCTGAGTCAGAAATAACATTTGAGTATCCCTCTAAAACCACTGGCACTAAAGCTATTGTAGCGGGCTACAGTCATTTTATGAAAGTAAAAAAAAAAAGCCGCTGGTCCTATTGAGAACGAGGAAGACATTGCCTTTTTGCTCTATTGGTTGAACAAGTGCCTACTCTGCGTACCAGCCCTTCAGGTTACAAAAGATTTGCTAGGGATAGCTCTGGCCTTGTCTGAAGGTAAAACCCTTGCCTTAGCCCCTTTCATGCTCTCTTACATGTACAGAGGTCTTTACGACCTGTTGTCCACCCACTACGTGCGTACAGGTGGACCATTTTGGCTGTTCTAAGTTTGGTTGAGGGCATACTTCTCAGAGCTGAGTATAGATGTATTTCCCTCAGCTAGTGACTCTCTGATTTTTACTTGTTACACCTTTGCTCCACCAAAAACCCAATCTTTCAAAGACTGTGTGGAGTTCTTCCTTCATTGCAACTAATGGTCCTCAAGTCTTTCCCTTCACTAATTCTCCACAAATCCCAACCTAGATGCAATCCCCTACTAGCTCATCCACTAAGCAGGAACTTGATGATTATAATGCCTCCTAGGCTAGCTTTTTAGTTGGCCGAGACCTTCACTATAGCCCAACTCCTCTTCACTCAGCCAATAGCGTGTGGGTGTGGAAGTTTACAACCCCGCCCAGTTAATAAGGCAATTAGGCCTTTCTCAAATGATCCCGCTGCCACCTTGCCTTTTATAGAACAAAATATTCAACAAGAGGGTTAAGTTTCTGGAGGCCATGCATGTTCAAGATGTCTCTGATAAGAACAAGAATGCCTTGGACCGTTTCAGGCTTCAATCTTTTACTCAGCCCCAAACAGACCCTTCCTTTAACACACGGTGGGCATCTTACATTGCTCTGGCCATGGATGTAGACGAAGCCCTGCTTTTCTAGCAGCTTCCAAATTCGTTCAAGTTTTCAGCTACCAATTCCCAAGGAGAAGAGTATTCTCTTGTGGTTTCCCCAAAAAAAGATGGAAAATCAGTTGCAAAGGCTGCAACAACTTAACTTGCCACAGGTGCCCCCATTGTCACCAAGACCAGGTCCAAGTCCAGACAAGGTATACCTCTGCTGAAACAAACTTTGCCTTCCGTTATTCAATCATGGAACTATTTAACCTGAACCACCCTTCTTGTGCAGCTCAATCTTCAAGTCACACTATCAGTGATAAACCCACTGACTTAACTACAGATACTGATCCGTAGGCTGAGGAGATAGAAAGTCGACCTGCTCTTGAGACTACGGTTAAACAACCACTTCCTCCCAAGGTAATCTTATATTATTGGCATTTCATTCTTTGCATCTAGAGTTTTCACAATCATCCTTCTCCTTCCAGCCTAAAAGGAAGAAGACAATTGCCAAAGGTTCGCTAAAAGGCACCAAATCTATCAAAGGCCAGTTTGCGGATACTAAGTCTGGCTCAGATGAGGAGCCTTTAATTAAGAAAAGCAAGAAAGATGTGACCCTTACCCCTCAGGTATTCCCAACCTTCTTTTAATAAAACGACTGATGTAACTTAGTTTCACTCACAATTGTTTCTTTTTTGTTATAGGTCGATGTTGCCATTGCCCCCTCTGATCAACTAGTTCATTCCACTGAGGAAGCCCATTTGCCACCTCATATCATGGATGAAAGCGGCAAATCGGCCATGGGGCCAGATCACCCTCTAATCTTTCTCTCAGCTCAGCCTGCAACTTCAGTTACTGGAAATGTGGCTGAGTCATCTACCCCACCAAAGACGTATATAGCTTACTTGAATCCACCTTATGCTTCCAATTCTTTCCTGCTTACTCATGACATCACTCTTCTTCAAAAACAAGTACAATCACTTACTCTCAGATCTATTGGCGGATCATTTTTAGCCAATAAAAACTACCTACAATTCCTTGTTGCTTCTGTATCAAAAGAGAGTCTATCAACCAGTGCAAGCTCGCCTTCCATACCTGCATCCTTTGGCCAAGCATTTAAAGATGCTAAGAAGTCCTTCCAGGCAATCCTTGAATGGGACCTCTTGGAACTGCCATATGTGGTGGACTAGATTCCAGACTTGTTGACTACCATCAACCTCTACGGAGAGCGTTCATTAGGTCCGCGGGCTGTGGTTGCTTCTTTCCAGGTTTAGCTGCTGGTCTTTGTCGAATCTATTACTGATGCCAATATTGCTATCTCTCAATACGAGGAAAAGTGTAAGGCTAAAAAGGCACTAGGTACAAAGATTCTGGACATTGTAGCTGAGTTTAACAAGCTTGATCAGATGAACGACAGTCTTGGACAAGAATAACAACGACTTCAAAGCGAGCTTGCTCGAGTTCAAGCTGCTAGGGCTGATGTCACCTCCCAAGCTAATGCTTTGTTAGAGAAAACTGATCAGCTTGCCCCACAACATAGTGCTCTGAAGGCTGAACTGGCACAGTTGAAGAAAACCAAGGTCTTGGTTGGATTCACCCTCCAACAAACCAAGTCTTTCTAGGATGACAAAATCTAAATTTGGACAACTGTAAGGCTTTTGAGACTATTTTCTCAGAAAACTTTGTAGTTTTTTTGTGTACTTTTGGGCTAAAACTGATGTTATAAAATGACTTTTTGACATTATGTTTCAATAATCAAGAAAAAACTAACTATAATCAAAACGAAGAAAAATTAAAAGTGAACCTACACTACAAACTTATTTATTGTAAGACAGACATAAACTCACCCCACCTAAATAGGCAGAGTGGTCTAATCAAACTCTTCTCCTAGTCGTTCAAAAATGGTTGGCCGATATTCTTTTAAGTAGATGCCATTGATCGGCCTAGGTTGTAATTCTCCATTCAAGTCTCTCAGTTTGTATGTACCTCCATTGACAACTTGATGAACTAGATATGGGCCATCCCAAGTCGAGGACTACTTACCATAAGTTCTATCATGTTTTCCAAATGGCAAGACAACTTTCCAAACTAAGTCACCCTTAGGAATCAACTTTGGCTTAACTATTTTATTATAGGCTCTCATCACCTTCTGTTTGTGAGCTCTAATGTGATCCAAAACATCTAGGCGTACTTCATCCAAATCCTCCAGCTCGATCAACATGGCGAGATTATAATCGGCGGGTTGTAAATTTTGTTGCAATGCAACCCTGGTTGAGCGCACATTCAATTCCATAGGAATAATGACATCGTGTCTATATGTTAACAAGTATGGAGTGACACCTGCATTTGTCCTCTTAGAATTCCTGTAGCCCTAAAGGGCTTCTGACAATGACTCATGCCATAACTTCGGCCTTTTATCAATCATCTTTTCAATGATCCCAATAAGCACTTTGTTTGAAGCCTCAGCATGTCCGTTACCTTAGGCGTAATAAGGTGTCTAAGTAACCATTTAAACCTTCATCTCCTCCCCATAAGACAACACCTCAACAACCCTAAATACAGTTCCGTTATCAGCCACGATTGACTTAGGAAGACCAAAGCGGTGAAAAATATATTTTTTGATGAAGTCGATTACTACCCACTAGTCTATTGATCGATAAGCCACAACCTCTACCCACTTGATGAAATAATCTGTAGCCACGATAACCCAATGATGGCCACCTAATGACGGTGGATTGATCTTCTCGATAAGATCCATGGCCCACCATCTGAATGGCCATGGTTTGACAATTAGCTGTATTTCCTTGGCAGGGGCCCATTGAATCGGCCCGTGCTTTTGACATGCATTATAGCCTTTAGCATAGTCTATGTAATCTTTTAATATCCCTGGCCAATGATACCCGTACCTTCTAATCAGCCAGCACATTTTGATTCCAGCTTGGTAAGCTCCACAAGTACCCTCATAGACTTCAGCCAGCACTCTCAAGGATTCCTTCTTACTAATGCACTGGAGCAGCAGTCCATCTTCTGCGCTTTTCTTATAGAGCTTGTTAGCCAGTAATAAGTATCTTACAGCCTTTCTCCTAATCTTTCTATTAGCTGGCTAGCTAGGGTTTCTTAGAAATTTGATAAGAGGGCATCTCCAATCGTCATCATCCGATGCATCAATGTTGATCGCAATTGACTCAGCCATAGTTAAATTTCTCGCTTATGCTGATAGGAGACTCCTCCGTGAAACTTTGATTAACCTTTCGGCTAGCCCCCCAAGAACCCTCACCCCTAAAACTATTTGAGCTAAATCATTTCCCTCCTTATTGAATTCTCTTGGCTGATATTCTAGTTTAACAGTGTCAAACAATTCCACCAGCTAAAGGGCCAATGCGTGAAATGGCCTCAACTGCCAAGCCAAGCATCCAAAGTCTTCGGATATTTGGTTGAGAACCTGATTCAAATCCCCCACAATGTGCACATCTTTAACAAATATTTCTAGCAAAATTTCCAAACCAATAATTACTGCCTCATTCTCTGCTTGGTTATTAGAGCATTTAAAATATAGGAAGAAGGAGAATGACATCTTTTACCCTTTTAGGAAAATGATCATTATTCCTGCCCCAGCCCCCTCACTGGTACTGGATCCATCAAACATCAATGTCCAAGGATTCATGAATAACGTTGCAAAATCTAACTCATCTGAGGTGTATGGGTCGATATCGGTCGATGGATGATCAGCTAAGAACTCAGCTAATGCCCTACCCTTGACTGATTTTTGTGGGACATAGACGAAGTTGAATTCCATCAAGACCAATGACCACTTGCCTATTCGACCAGTGATCAAAGGCCTCGACAACATGTATCTAATGAGGTTAGTTTGGCAAATCATATAGACCAACGCTGGCAACATATATATTCTCAATTTCATAGCAAAAAAATAAAATACTAATGAACCTACATTTTTCTAGGTGCTTCGATTTTTCTTTCTAATATTGCAAGTTTGGCTGGCACATGTAATCACACAATTAATGGACACATAGATTTATAGAAGAAAATCCCAGCGTGGGGAAAAATCTCTTTGAACTCTAGCATTTAACCCAGTTCACAGCCTCCCTAGGCCTGAACCTCTCACCAAATCTCACAACAACTTTTCTGCTTTTAACCCAGCTCAGACTTACCAAAGCCCAAGCTATCTCTCACCAAATCTCACCACAATCACTCACACTCCCCCTGTCCAAAGTATCCCAATACTTGGACTATACATAGTGATAGTGGAGTCAGTTCGATGTGATGAGTAGCATCTCTTCAGGCTTTGATTGTAGGTCTTCAAAATCGATCTATAATCTTCGAGTTCTGATAGTTAGTCTTCAAGGTCTAGCATGATAATGACACGACCACTTGACTTGTTGGCAGATAATGACACTTGAATTTCTTTAAAGATAGGCTTCAATAAGTACACCCTTCAGTGTTGCTGCAACGGGCTTGTAGAAGAGCACTCTTTCAAGGAATCCCATTCTCAGCTTCTTGAATAACCATTCAGCTAGAAATTCACTCAGATAGTGGTCCTGGTATTTCTTTGTCTTTGTACCTATTTTTAAAATGGACATAACTACAACTAGAGTAGACTTTAGTAGCACAAAAATTATGGATGCAGATTTAGCAATTAGCAACACAAAGAACATATAGCAAAAACACACTTCAGCAATTCATAATTCTTGGACAACAAATATAGGCTTACAAGTCAGCAATATGAATCCCACAAATTAGCAATATTATAATCTCTCAAAATCAGCATTATATGTTCACAAATCAGCAATTTTAAGCTCAGCAAATCAACAATATAAATTCAACAAAATCAACATATAAGTTCAACAAAATAACATAGACAATTTAGCAAATCAGCAAAGTACATTTTAGCAATTCAACATCTAAAGATTTTTGGATAGCAAGTTGCAAATTCAGAAATTAGATTAGTAAATTGGAGATTTTAGAAACCAAGTGAAGCAAGTATAGCTTTCTAAATACAGATTTGTAAATTGCAGATTATAAAAACAAAAACCTAGCAATATAGAATTCTGAACTAGTATAATTTCATCAATTAAGACTCAGCAAAACAACACTTTGAATAAGTATAATCTCAGCATCATAGATTTAGCAAAACAAAATTTTGAGCCAGCATAATTTCAGCAATTAAGACTCACCAAACAACACTCTACAAACTCACACAATAGCAACATTAAACTTGAACCCAAATTCTAGAATTTTAGTATGAAGAAACACGAACCATGAAACACAGATAACATGAGATACACGAATCACATATGAATCATATAGCGTGCACCTATGACAGGTGTGTGTTAACACGAAAACCACAACCAGTGCGCCTGTGCTAAGTGTGAATACATATATGTAATAGATCAAACTTTTGTGTGCTTGTGATTGTGAAAGAGAAGAATAGAACGTTTATACCAAAAATTTGAGCCTAGGGTTTTCAATTTGTTGTTGCCGTGAATGGATTCCAAGTGTTGAGATGAAGAACCGAAACCCTTTCTCTCTTGCCTCACACTCACACACCCACTTTGATGTTCTGTATGCGATCGACCAAGAAGAACTCTGCTGTTGTGTATGAGATTAACGAAAATAGCTTTGATGTTTCTCTTTGTCACTACACAGCCACACCGAGGCCCCTTTTCTTCTTCACTTCAATTTCTAGATTATGACTTTTGAGGGCAGCGAAAATATGGATCAATCTTCAATAGTCCAAGCCAAGAATAGATTCTACGCACAACCGAGCTTCCACGACCTTCACGCTATACATAAATATATATATATATATATATATATATATATATATATATATATACACGCTTGCCATGAATGTATATGCAAGCTTTCTCTCTCTCTTACTTTCCCCTTATATTTTGTTTTTGGCTGCACAGTGAAGAACCGAGCATGATGATATATTTATATCATCTTTTTCTTTTTCTTTTAACATTATAATTGCAAGGAACCCTAATGTACCAATGTTCCCAAAATGTCCTTAGGGTTCCTTTGCCCTTGCATTAATTTCCAAAACACCATTCTTTAAAAAATGACTAAATTGACCCTACAATTTTGTTAGTGCAAATACATGGAAAAAAATGTAATAGAGTGAGGTAATTAATTAAATCATAAAATTATGTGAAATGACACTAATGCCCTCATGGATCCTTTTGACATTAAAACTTGGGCAAACATGTTAATGGGCTTCCCAGACCATCAATCTCCCCCTTTTTCCTTTTAATGTAAAAAACCACCTAACTTCTTTCTCCCCTTTTTTTTGACAATGAAAGTCAAAAGGGTAGTAGAGCAGAAAGCTAGTGAGGAGGAAGGGTGAGTCCCAAGGCAGTGCGAAGAGTCTCAAATCTGGTCAGAGGCAAAAGTTTGGTCATAATATATGCTAATTGTACCTCAGTGTTGATATACTCGATGAGTATATTTTCTTTTTGCACATTGTCCCTCAGGAAATGATATTTGATGTCTATGTGTTTGCTTCGATTATGTAAAGTGTGATTCTTAGTAATGGCAATTGCACTTTGATTATCACTGAAAATGGTAGTGGGAGTAGAGAATTCAATGCCTAGATCTGCGAGTGTGGTTCTCATCCACAATGCTTGAGAGCAAGCTTGTGCAGCTGAAATGTATTCAGCTTCTGAGATGGAGAGAGACACAGAAGCTTGCTTCTTGCTAAGCCATGAAACCACATTATTTGCAAACATATAACATCCTAAGGTGCTTTTTCTATCAATTTGTGAACCACCCCAATCAGCGTCGGAGAAGGCCACAAGAGACAACACTGAAAAGGGGGTATAATAAAATTCGAGTCTAGTGGTGCCTTTAATATATCTAAGGATCCTTTTGACATCTTTTAAATGTGAGACTCTAGGATCACTCTGAAATCTAGCAACTAAGTCAACTGCAAACATAAGGTCAGGTCTTGATTCAGTAAGGTATAAAAAACTTCCTATTATAGACCAATAAAGTGCATTATCAATAGGTTTAGTGGTACATTCTTTGGACAATTTTGTGGTGACACACATGGGAGTAGACATTGGTTTAAAATCATCCATGTTAAATTTTTTTAGAATTTCTTTTGCATATTTCTCTTGAGATATGAATATAACTTTAGCATGTTGAATGATTTGAAGTTCTAAGAAGTATTTCAAAGTGCCTAACATGGACATCTCAAACTTAGATTGCATAAGTGCGACAAATTGTGTGGTTTGATTTGAGTGTGAACCAAAAAACATTATATCATCCACATAAATTTGCAAAATTAAAAAGTTTGAGTTGGAGTGCCTCATATAAAGTGTGTCGTCGACCTTTCCTCTTTGGAAATCTTGTTTAATGAGAAAGGAGTGGAGTTTGTCATACCCTTGGAGCTTGCTTGAGTCCATAGAGCGCTTTTCTGAGCTTGAGAACATGTTGAGGATGCTTCATATCGACAAATCCTTCAGGTTGCTCAATGTATACTTCTTCTGATAGATCACCATTGAGAAAAGTAGACTTGGTATCCATCTAATAGACCATTACTCTCTTGTAGCATGGAAATGAGAGAAGCATTCGGATGGACTCTAATCGAGCAACTGGAGCAAAGGTCTCCTTATAGTCCAATCTGACAATTTGAGCAATTTCTTTATAGACCAGTCGAGCTTTATTTTTGATGACTGTCCCTTCTTCATTCATCTTGTTATAGAAAATCCACTTGGAGCTAATAACATTTTTATTATTTAGATTGGGCATGAGAATCCAAGTATCATTCTTCTCAATTTGACGTAGTTCTTCTTTCATCGTTGTTATCCAATCAGGGTCATCTTTTGTTTCGGAGTAGTTCTTTGGTTCAATGGAGGATAACATAGCAAAGTGACTATGATCATCCTCAGCTACAAGTGATAATGTCTTCTTCTTAGCTCTTGTGAGAGCCATTCCTTCATTGTTATCTAAAATGTTTTCTTGTTGGACTTCTTTTTGTAGATTCAGATATTGAGGTTCTCTTCTTTCTTCTTCAACAGTAGTGGATGAGCTAGGTTGCTCATTTTTCTTTTCGACTTCTGGAGGAAGATCTTCTTCGGAGTCTTCCTTTGGAGTGGTGCCCTCTTTATTAATCTTCACATGACTGGATTCCACCATTTTCTTGGTTCTCAAGTTATAACATCTGTAGGCTTTACTCTTTGTAGAATATCCCAAAAAGATGTCTTCATCAGCTCGAGTCAAACTTTCCCAGATTATTATGGTTGTTGTAGATGAAGCATTTACTTTAAAAGATTTTGAAGTAATGCATAGTTGCAGGCCTCCCAAACCACAACTCAAAAGGTATCTTTGTCGAATTTGATCTCAGAAGAGATCTGTTGATAATATAGACCATTGTGTTTACTGCTTCTGCCCAAAAACCCTTGGATAGATTCTTCTCAAACAGAAGTGTTCTGCCCATTTCTAGAACTGTTCTGTTTCTTCTTTCAACTACCCATTTTGTTGAGGTGTTCTAACTGCTGAGAATTATTTCTTAATTCCCTTTGAGTCACAGTAATCACTGAATTCTTTCTTGATGAACTCAGTTCCAAAATCAGATCTAAGTCTCTTAACCCTGTAACTTTTCTTATTTTCAACAAGGTTAACAAACTTTTTGAAATGAATTATAGCTTCAAAATTCTCTTTCAGAAAATAAATGCAAGTTATTCTACTATAATCATCAATGACAAGCATTACATACTTGTTCCCCCCAATACTTGTGGTCCTTATAGGTCCACACAAATTCATATGCACAATATCAAGTGGTTGAGAGGTATTCATGTCTGCCCCAATTTTCGTTCCCTGGAAACAATGGGTGACTGAATTGTCACTCACTGAATCATCTCATCAATCACTAATGAACTCTTTATACTCTTAAATAATGTGGAAGCTTAACTCTTTTCTTGCACATGGATGTGCTAATTCAACTTCAACCACAACCAACCTCAAAAAGTCCCACATCAAGCCACACTTACATAACCCCTAAATTTCCAGAACTCAACTTCCTGTGTGACTTGAACTTGGTATTTAAATCATCACCATTGGATAGATCATTCAAAATTACTCAATTTCAAAAAAATCACACTCAATTTTGATTTAAAACGAAGAAATTATGCCCGATTGAAATTTGGGTAGATTTTGGAGAATGCTGTGAATAGTAACTTCGATGCATCGAACATGTATCATCGCAAATATCAAAACCTACTGTCCCAGACTCGAAAATCTCAACTTTTAAGCTCCAAAACTCATCTAAAAGCTTAAAAATCATCAAAATATCACCCATAACATGTACAAATGATAAAAACGTCATCAAACATCATTCTAAGCATAAATTTATATCTCCAATAATCATATCCAAGAATTTAAACATAATGGAATAAAAACCAACTTCTTTCATTCAAAACCCACAAATCACATATGATCCATATATGATCATTACACTTGAAACTAGAGTATATCAACATGAATCAAATGTAAATATAACATCATTAACATAGTCCATATGCCACAAACCGACATGGACATCTATTCACATCTCAAAAGATCAAAAGTCCAAAAATGGTACTTAACAAGGTCCATGGAACTGTCATACTTCATCCTCCATTGCCTTATCTAAAAAATTTATATAAATAGGGGGTGAGCTTATCCTCTCTCGCTCAGTAGGAATGATCTACCCAACTCTACTCTAACTCAGGCGGCCATGCATGGATGTATATGAAATCATTACAATCTATATAACAAATATTCATGCTTTTTACCCTTAAAACAAACAAGTTTTGGAAATCATGCGTGATGCTTTACATTTCAAGGTATACATATATATAAACATCAATTTAAACAAGTCACATTTCATATATATAACTCATGCCACATAAATCCGGAAATCAATTTAACTGAGGACTTCGCTTATCACAATCCGTAGTAAGGGTTGCTTTAGGACCACATACTCTGCTCATGCTTTTCGGGCTACTAACCTGACGGAAGCGACACCCACTTGGCCAAGTTTTGGGTCTTACACCTTAGAGTTTGAAACCCTTATTAATTCTCACACATGCCCCAAAAACTTCGCTTTTCACATAATGTGCACTTATCAAATAAATACACAAAATCCACACAATGCAATGCTTTTATTAAAACAATGCATTTTTCCTTCTCATCCCAAGCTTATCACAATGCCAATACACTCATATCATGAAATTATCATGTTTATGTATTTTCTAGTTCACGAAAATTACATCTTTCATGCACAATTCTAAATAGAAACTCAAATTTTCAATGCTTCCACCAAATGCACATAATTTCTTCAAAAGCATTCATAGTATCAACTTCACATATGCAACATATATAAGTCCTAACTAACATGTTAGATGTTTTCATGTGACTAAATCACATTTTCATATATATATATATATATATATATATATATATATACATATACACAAAATCCTAAACTCAAGAAATCTCAATCTATCTTTCATGTCACAAATATGTGACCTATAGATTCAAAGTAAAGATGAGTCTAGCACTCCTACCTCAAATTCAATGCTTTGAATCCAACTTTGAGAAATCTCATTTTCTCAACTTCACAAAATGTGGACTTTAATCAGTTCAAACCGAAGCCCCCAACTCATTCTACACACTTTCTTTCTTCGGGATCTTATAAATCACACCTCAAGTGACCTATAATCTAGAGAGAAGGGAGAGAGATGAAGTGGGAGAGGTAGAGAGAGAGAGATATTTATAAAATAAAATATCTCAGACCCTTTTTGATATTTATCTCAACCTTAGGGGCGCGAAATGACCATTTTACTCCCGGACCACTTAATGTACCTTCCAGACCTCTAAATTAATTCTCAAAAACTCTATTCGTCTCGAAATCATTCCCTCAACACTCTAAACATTTCATTTAAGCCATTATCCAAAATAAATATTTTTGAAAATTTTTCAGATTCCTGGGCCCACTTAAGTCGCATCCCGGGCCTCGGTTTGACCAAAAAGTCAAACTTCTTCAAATCTTTCAAAAATTTATCAAAACCTTTAAAACACTTCCCAAACATGTTTTTCACATTCAAAACATGTTAAATATCATTTAAAATGCGTTTAAAGCAATAAATGATGAAAAATTAAAAAACTGACCAAAATTGGGCACGGTCTCTACAACCTCCCAACCTTATAGGAATTTCGTCCTCGAAATTAGAATGTACCTCAAGGGATGAACATCTCAGGATACTTCGAGTGGACTTCTTCTTCTCGCTCCCATGTAGCCTCTTTCACCCCATAATGCATCCACAACACCTTAACCATTGGAATGGTTTTGCCCCGAAGCACTTGCTCTCTAATGTCTAGAATCTATATTGGCCTCTTTTCATATGATATGTCCTCCTCCACCCCAAGGTCTTCCCAATCGAGTACATGTGAAGGGTCTGGTTCATACTTCCTCAACATAGACACATAAAAAGTGTTGTGCACACTTGACAATTGCGGTGGTAATGCCAAGCGATAAGTGACCTCTCCTACCCGATCCAAGATCTCAAATGGTCAGATAAATCATGGTGCTAGCTTGCCACTACGACTGAGCCTTATCAAACCTCTCCGTGGTGAGACCTTCAAAAAGACATGATCCCTCACCTCAAATGCCAAAGATCGTCGCCTTCTATTGGCATAACTTTTCTGATGACTCTGAGTCGTAAGCAATCTCTGCCGAATTACCTTGATCTTCTCTGTAGTCTCTTGAACTAAATTCGGTCCCAAAGAAACTTTCTCCTACCTCAGTCCAACAAATAGGTGACCTATACGGTCTACCATACAAAGCCTCAAATGGAGCCATCTCAATACTAGCCTGATAGCTATTATTGTATGCAAACTCCACCAATGGAAGGTGATCCTCCCAACTACCTCAAAAATCAAGCACACATGCTCACAGCATATCCTCCAAAATTTGTATAGTACGCTCGAACTGACTATTCATCTGAGGATGAAAAGCCGTACTAAAATAAAGGTTCATATCAAGTGTTGCTTGGAAACTCTGCTAAAATCTAGAAGTAAATCATGCGTCTCTATCTGAAATAATAAAAACTGGCACACCATGAAGTCTAAGGATCTGCTCAATGTACAATCTACTGAGAGTATTCACTTCATCGGTCACTTTAATAGGAATAAAGTGAGCCACTTTGGTCAATTTGTCAACGATAACCTAAACTGCATCGTGACCCTTCCTCGACCTTGGAAGTCCCATCACAAAGTCTATAGTGACATGCTCCCATTTTCACATAGCCATAGGCAATGGCTGTAACAACCCTGTCGGTCTCTGATGCTCGGCCTTCACTTGTTGACAAGTGAGGCACCTCACCACAAACTGAGCCACATCCTTTTTCATACCCTTCCACCAATACAGTCGGTATAGTTATGATACATCTTGGTACCACCTGGATGTACTACTAGTCTCGAGTTGTGAAACTCTTTCAGGATCTCATCCCGGTAAGCTAAGGGAACAAACATCTTTCCTCAAAATTTTATGTTCTCATCTGAATAAACTGTCCAGCCTTCCACTACTTCGCCACCCGAAATCCGTGTGCGAATAGCTTCAACCTCATTATCCTTCCTCTGCTCGTCAATTACTCGACCCACTAAGGTTGGTTGAGCAATAAGCATAAATAACATCGCTGGTCCATCATCCTTACAAAAATGTAATCCCATTTCTGAGATATCTTCTATCATCTTCCACTCCCGTATAGCTAAGCTCGCTAAACTACCGTGTGACTTCCTACTCAATGCATCCGTTACTACATTGGCTTTTCTCGGATGATATTGTAAGTCGAAGTCATAATCTTCCATATATTCCATCCACCTCCGTTGCCTCATATTCAAATCATTTTGTGAGAAAAGGAGTTTGAGACTTTTGTGATTCGAGAACACTTCAAACTTCTCACCATACAAATAATACCTCCACACCTTAAGTGCAAAGATCACTGCTGCCAATTCCACATTGTGTGTCGGGTAATTCTGTTCGTACATCTTCAGCTGCCTTGAACCATACGCCACTACTCGTTCGATTTACATTAACACACACCCCAAACCAAGTCGTGAAGCGTCACAGTAAATCGTATATCCCAACCCACGTTCTGGAATGATCAGAATTGGAGTAGAAGTCAATCGACTCTTCAATTCCAAGAATGCTTGCTCACAAGCATCATCCCACACAAACTTCACTCCTTTTTGGGTAAGCTTAGTCATTGGTGCTGCTAACCTCGAAAATTCTTTCATAAACCTCCTATAGTATTCGGCCAATCCCAAGAAACTACGTATCTCAAATACGCTCTTAGGTGTTTCCCAACTCATCACCGCCTCTATCTTGGATGGATCTATGGAAACTCTTCCTTCAGATACAACATGCCCAAGGAATTTCACCTCCGCTAGCCAGAACTCACATTTCTTGTACTTGGCATACAATTGATGTTCTCTTAGAAGCTGCAACACAATCCTCAAGTGACCCTTGTGCTCCTCTTTCGAAGACGAGTACACTAAGATGTTATCAATGAACACAACCACAAACTTATCCAAGTAAGCATTGAACACTAGATTCATTAAGTCCATGAATGCTGCCAATGCATTCGTCAAACCACATGGCATCACCAAAAACTCATAGTGTCCGTATCGTGTGCGAAAAGCAGTTTTCTAAATGTCCGCCTCTCTAATCCCCAACTGGTAGTAGCCTGATCTCAAGTCTATCTTTGAGAAGTATCTCAAACCCTTAAGTTGGTCGAACAAGTCATCTATCCTTGGCAAATGATACTTATTCTTGATCGTTGCTCGATTCAACTTCCGATAGTCAATGCAAAGCTGCAAAGACCCGTCCTTTTTCTTAACAAAAAGAATCGAAGCTCCCTAAGGCGAAATACTAGGACGTACAAATCCCTTGTCTAGTAGCTCTTGCAATTGGTCCTTTAGCTCTTTCAACTCAGTCGGTGCCATTCGGTACGATGCCATCGAAATGGGTGCGGTACCAGGAGTAAGAACTATCACAAACTCCATTTCCTATTTTGTAGGCAACTGTGTCAAGTCCCCCGAAAATACATCCACAAACTCACACACTACACGAGGAAGCTCTCTAAGTGTCTCATCATCACCATCAACTAGTAGGCTTGTTAAGAAATGTCTAAACCCTCTCTGATCACTCGAACCATGTGAAAATGACAAGTAAAAGTCATCTTCCTCCCCCACAAAACATATACTAATACCCTCTGGTGTATACAAGGTCACTCTACCTCGATAACAATCAATGTTGGCTCTATAGGTCAATAGCCAATCCATACCCAATATCACATTAAAACTAGATATCTCAAGAAGGATAAAATCGAACACTAATCGATGTCCCAAAATCTCAATCTCTCAAGATCGGCACACATCACTCAAAACCACTCTACCACTAACTGGCTTATCAATGGATAAAACCGAGTCCAAAGATGACACCTCCAACCCCAAAGCACAAGCAAATGCATATGATGTAAATGAATGTGATGCACCCGAATCCACTAAAACCCTAGCCCACGAGCTAGATACAAGAAATATACCTTGGACCATTGACGGTCCTGCTGAGGTCTCTCCTGGAGCAAGAGTAAAGACACAGCTTGGGTCCTCTGGCCTTGCTGTCCTGTACCCTGATATGTAGACTTTAGACTAGGAGCGCCAGACGTGGCTCCTCTAGCTGGTGCCCTTGAACTCTGAACTGACGACACTGTTTGTGGTGGTGGCAATGCCCTAAAGCCTGACTGTGAAGTCACAGGTTGCGTAGGACGCTGTTGTGAGCCAACACCACTCTGTGTACCCCTCTTCTGTGGGCAATTCCAACTAATGTGCCCCATCTGCTGACAATAGAAGCACTTCTTGTCCATCACAGAAGAGTCTGCTTCTAAGTGCATTCCATTGCTTTGTGTCCCAATTTTTGGCAATTATAGCAAACTGCCTTAGGTCGTGTGGTCCCAGTAGGCACAACCACTGATGGTGTAGATTGGGTTTGTTGTTGCCCTTGGGAGAACAACCCACCATCCTTTCTCTTCCTTCCAGTAAGGTTGTCTGAAAAAGACCCCACATTTCTTATTTGGTTCCTTGCTTCTCTCTTCTTCCGATTATCAATATCAAGTTCCTTAGCCACTAGTGCCCTTTCCACTACTACTGTATAGCTAGTCAGTCCCAAGACTACCACTTTATCTCTTATAGATGTCTGGAGACCCCTTATGAACTGTTTTATCTTTAGCTCCTCTATTGGTATTATCTCTTTAGCAAAACGAGCCAAGGAAGTGAATTTGGTCTCGTATTCCATTACCATCATTGAGTCTTGTGTCAACTTATAAAATTCCCTTCTTAGATTGTCCTTCACTGTCACTGGAAAGTACTTCTCAAAGAAGAGTACTTGAAACATGTCCCAATCCATCGTCTCGATGTCATGGTAGTTTTTGGTGAATTTCCACCAACGACTGTCATCATCTATTAGATAATGAGTGGCCACCTTCACTGTAACGACCCGATTTCTTTTTTATAACTAAAGGTTAAGTGAATTTTTAAGCATGCTTAGTCGTTTAATGACATGTTTAGCGGACTTAAATGATCTTTTTATGTTTTCGCTTACGGGTGTGAGACCAGAATTAGTTCGGGTAATCTGGGAAAATAACTACGGACTTTAGAGAGTGCCGTGGGGGTATGGTTGAAATTTTAAGGGCATCAATGAAGTTTTAAAAAATGAGAAAAGGCTAGTTTGCGAATAAGCGAAAAAGGCCCATAACAAGGAGCAAATAAGGGAAAGGTGGAGGGTTTAGTTGTAAAAGGTGAAATATATGATTATATATGATATATGTGTAAAAAGAGAGAAAAAAAATCAAATTTTCACTTCTCTCTCTCTTTACATTCGGTTCTCTCTCTCTTTCTACAAGTTTCTCTTCTCTCCTTTTCTCTAAATTTTAAGGGCCTAGAAGTAAGATTTGAGGGTGGAGCCAAGAATTAAAGTTGATCCCCTCACTCTCCTCTTCGATTTGATCGGTGGAAAGTTTCCATTGGAGGAGCTTGAAGGATTTGGGGCTTTGCTCAACCAAGCTTGGATTTTGAGGTAGGGGTGCTAGATTCATCTTTACTTTGATCTTATAGGTCATTTTCATGTGACATGAAAGATAGATTCTATTTCCTGAGTCTAGGGTTGTGTATATATGTATATCAATGTGATTTAGGCATGTATAAATGTCTAATATGTTAGTTAGGACTTATATATGTTGTGTATATGTGAATGTGACTATGAATGCTTTCGATGACAAATGTGTTCATTTGGTGAAAACATGAAAGATATGATTTTCTTGTAAAATGCATAAGCATGATGATTTTCATGATGTGAGTGTGATGACATTGCGACATTCTTGGAGTGGAAGGAAAATGCATTGATTTGATAAAAATGCATTACATTGTGTTAATTGAGTGCATTGATTTGATTATATGCACTATGTGAAAAATGAGATTTTTGGGGCATGACAACATTGAGAATTAAGATAAGGGGATGACCCCTTGGGTGAAAGACCCAAGACTTGGCCAAGTGGATGGCGCATCTGTTAGAATAGTAAATCGAGAAGCGTAAGCAGAGTTTGGGTGCTGAAGAGACCCTTACTATGGATGTGGAGTGATAAGCTAGTCCCCATTGAAGTGGTTTCTGAATTTATGTGGCGTACGTTATATATATGAATTGTGATTTATTCAATTTGATATGTATATATATATATGTATGTATGTATGTATATGCATTGAATATGAAACATCACACATGATTTGGAAAATATGATTGTTTATGGGTAAAGAGCATGTATACTTGTCATGTAGACATGTAGGGATTTCATATGCACTCATGCATGGCTTACGGGTTAGAGTGGGGATGGGTGGATCATTTCTACTGAGCTATGAGAGGATAAAGCTCACCCCCTATATACAAATTTTTTTTTCAGATAAAGCACCAATGGAAGATGAGGCATGATTGGCTAGGTGGGCTCTTAAAGTTCTTTTGACTTTTGACCCTTTTTATATGTATATAGATGTCCAAGCTGGCTTGTGGCATGTGGACTAGATGGAAGGCATTGTAATTATGTTTTAAGTATGTTGGCATGTCTTAGTTCATATGTAATGACTATACATTGATTACATGTGCCTTTTGGTGGATGAATGGAAGGATGTGATTTTGGCTCCCATTATGTATTATCTTGTGGGGATGGAATGAATGATGGACTTGTTAAATTTTTATGTATGATATTGAGAGAATGGATGTTGCAAAATAGATTTGTACATTCTTACCATGCTATAAACACTATAGATCAATTGTGGTTGTTTTGATTCCAAGGATAAAGTAGCTTTGAAGCAAACTTGAGAGGTTCATGGAATTTGTTTCTTTAAGACCCAAATTCATTGATTTTGTGTAATTTTGATCATATTTTAAGTTTGATTATGATTTGGTATGGTGGTGTAGTGCATTGGGCTTGAAAAATCAGGTTTTGAGGCATTTTTGGACTTTCCTTTGAGTGCCCTCTGCATCGGTCAACCGAAATTGGGAGATCTCAAGAGTTGGAATAGCTGGGAATAGGTTTCAGTCGACTGGATGGAGTTTTGGTCGACTGAAAGTCCTCTTTCGATTTTGAATCTTGGTGGATTATGCTGAACTGGCAGTACCCTATTAACCACCGTTCTTCCTCTGCGCATGGTTATTGCTTCTCTTGGTTTGATTCTCTGAAATACTGAATGATTTGTGACCGTTGGGGCAGGCTGATCTTGAGGGAAAATAATCTTCTCATGGACGCTTTTCCGTATACCATGCCTCTAGGATCCCATTCCTTTGTCATTATAATTTCCAAGAGTTTTGCAATTTAGGCAACATCCCTTTTCAATAAGGGCTAGCTGAGCCTCTCGCAGTTTTTGCTCCAACTCTTCTACTATTCTACTATTTGAAGAGTTTGGTGGTGCTCTTTCATCAACCTCTAGTTACCGATTATCAGACTTTGGTGCAAGACTGATCACATTGCTAGTCACAATGGTTAGAAAAAGGATTGCTATCGACCCCCATCACCTCCATCTGCTTTTCCAAAAATTTCAAAGTACCCTCATTAATTGATTTTTGTAAAATATTACGAAACACCGTACAATCATTAGTAATATGTGTCCAAGAGTTTGACACTTGCAATATTCTTTTCCTTTCAACTCAGCAGTTGATGGGATCTTTTTCCCTTTGGGCAATGTGATCTGCTTATCAGCCAGCAAATGATCAAAGATCTTCTCAGTCATGGAAAGATCAAATGAATAGAACTTTCCTGTATCAGCCAATCACTTTTTAGTTGAATTGGCCGATGATGAAGTTGATTGAGAACCACTAGTGGCTAATTTTACTCTTACTAGGTTTTCACAAATGTACAACTTCTTAATGTGAACCTTGGCTAGATTTGCCTCGAGATCCTTATCAATTTCTGCCAAAAAAACCTCATAATTCGGGTGTTTATAATAAGTCCCATTTGATGAGATTTTTCTTTCTTTTTCTTCATTAAGGATTGATTCATATCGAGTAGCCTTTTCAGCCAACTCAAATATATCATGGAAATCAATGCCCTCAAATCTCTTCCTATGTTCAATATCTAAACCGTTTAGGGCTAATTTTGCATATTCTGATTTCGGAAGGGACACTCGACACTTTGGTCAGGCCCTTCTGAATCTTGCTATGAAAGTATCGACCGTTTCTCCAGATAATTGACTTAGTCTGGATAGATCAGCTAGAGTAGCCTCCGATTCTGGACGATAAAACTTAGTATGAAATAACTCTTCCAATTGTTACCAATTCACAATGGAATTTGGCCTCAAGTTGGAATATCAAGTAAAAGCCAAGCCAGTTAAAGAACTGGGGAACAATCTTAATTTCCATACATGGTTAACACTGGCCTCTCCACATTGGATTGTGAAGTGGCCAATATGTTCTAGTGTTGATTGGTTTCCCTCTCTACTGAATGTAGTGAAGTTAGGGATTTTATATCCATTGGGATATTCAACTGAATCATATTCTTCATGATAAGGCTTCCTAAAGGTAGCTCGGTTAGTCCTTCTTAAACCTAAAGCTTGATAGATATCATCAAATCAAATTTCAAGAACATTTGGATTTATTTTTTGATCATGTTCATGCCATCTGAGTAGCCGATTGTTTTCTACATACCCCTCAGGTGTAGATGCAATCTAGAGGTCTTGCCTTTTTCCCCTGTTAGCGTCCTCTCCAAGGTCAACTAGACCTATAGAGTTATTATGAGAATGTACTTGCTGCTGCTCAAGCAGCCGTCAGTTCATGACTTTGATTGATAACTGATTTTCTGCTTCACTAGGCTGAGAACTGCTAGACGGTATGTTTCTTTGTGCAGAAAGCTGAGGCGAAGGTAATATTGGACCTTTCTATTTCTGGTCAGCTTGTTGAGTATTTGGTTGATTAGTCGAATCTTGGGCGATGGAACTATGAATGATTAGTCTGTTCGGAATGGTTGATTGTTTTATCGAAGTCTGAACTTCTTCCAAACGATCATTAAAACAAGCATTATTCTAGGTCATCTTCTCATCCATTTGACCCATGTTGGTCTAAAACTCGTCGATTTGGACGCGTATTGCATGTATAACATCCATAATGATTGTTAGATCTGGCGGGTTGGCTGTGGGGCCCCCTAAAGGCTGAGAGATTTCTTGCTCTTGCTCATTATAGCCAGTGGTTGAGTTCCTCGTGGTCCTTGGCTTAGGCGGCATATTCTCAATTCTTTAGCATTTTTTTGGTCCCACCGAGCGTGCCAAAATATATTTGATTAATTAATCAGCTAGGCAAGCCGATTAAATTAACAGTGTGTGTGTGAACGTGCCATAACCGTGATATTGGCTCGATATAGAATTAGTTGATCGAATACAAGTATATCCTTTAAAGGTTGTGTTACATCAAACAATTGGCTAGGAAGAGAGAATACCAAACTCCCTATTGAGTTCTTTTTTGCCTCAATGAAGAGAACTTTTAATGTGTGCAAAGAATTGCAAAACTGAATCATAACAAGGGGGAGGTAGAAGGAGGGAGATAACAATGAGGGAGATAGAAAATGAGGGAGACGTAGATAGATAGAATGATTAGAGGAGGTAGGAAGCACTAAATTTATGAGGGAGATGTAGAATATGTCATGCCCCGAAATCTGGACCACCGGGACTCCCCCGAATTGACCCAAATCCCGAGTGTGAACCCGTTCACTCAAACCCATGATCGACCTTAACCACACTCAAGCGACGGTATCAAGCTTTAATACCATTCTGAAACGCCCCGGTTTCCCGACTCCTGGAAGACCAGAGGTTAACTCATCCATTAAGCCCAATGAACCCTCATTACCCTCAAGTACCGCAGAAGCTTAACTCTATTATTTCACATAGGAGTGCACAACTTTACCTTATCCAATCCCAATGGGCCTTGCATCAAATCATATCACTTTAGTGGGGATTTACTTGCCCACACTTTCATGAATCACTCACTTTGAAGACTTAACACTTCATGTGTTTGGAATCTAAAACTGAGACCTACACCATTGGATAGAAAATTGAAAAATACTCGATTTAAAAAAAAATCACACTCAATTTTGATCTAAAACGAAGAAATTGTGTCGAATCGAAGTTTGGACAGATGTTATGAATAGTAACTTCGATTGTGCGAAAATGAGATTTTGATTGTGCGAAACTGGTGTTTCGATTGTGCAAATAAAAGTTCGATTGTGTGAAAATTTCACCCTCTCAGGACCCTAGACTTGCATTATTTTGCACGATTGAAATGGGGGTTTCAATTTTGCGAAATTGCCCCTGTCTGGACAATAGAAATCACTATAATTTGCAACCACTTCACACGATCGAAACTACGGAGGTTTCGATTGTGCGAAATAGGGGTTTCGATTATGTGAAATGGGCATTTTGCACGATCGAAATGCCCTCCACAGGATCTCCAGCAACCCTATACATGGTCCATTTGGAGCCCAATGCACATTCTATCATCCTAGAACCTCTCACACATGATCCATAACATAATTGAAAGGTACCAACATCAATCACATACTCAAAATCATATTTATGATTAAATTATACATCAAAATGAATCATTCTCTTTCATAACCATAGTTATTTCATAATGAAAACATCATCATATGAATTAAATGCTACCACGAGCATTACATAAACTAATTCATTGTCTTTTCATACACAACAAGCTTAAAATTCAATACATACATCAAAGTTACATTTGTCCAAAATATAATCACAACTCAAAAAGGAATCACATGCCACAAGCTGGCATGGATAGCCACAAAATGCACAACATCCAAAAGATAGCAAAATGCTACTAGAATTCCACTTGAACACTCATGTTGTAAGGACCGAAATAATTTTGACCGGTTCCGGGCAAATGTTGACCGAATTTATTTTTTTCGAATAAATTAAATTCAGAGAGATGTGGATATATATATATGAAATTATATATATAGATATAGTTTGGATGTGAACATTTATATATATAGGATTATATATACATAAGTGGAGGAAGTGCATATATATATATATATAGATATATATATATAGTGGGTTTGTACGTATATGTGGAAGAAAGGAGAATACCCATGTGGTATTTTACGCATATAATGAATATATGTATTTATATAACCAAGTGGGTGAGAATGTGTGGTGTATAGAGATTCAAAAAAATAAAAGGGAGAGAGAGACCCACGTGGGTCGGCTGAAGAAAGAAGAAAAGAAAAGAAAAAGAGAAAAGAAGAAAAGAAAAAGAAAAAGAAGGAAAAAGAGAGAGAAGGAGAAGTCGGGAAGAGAGAGAGAGAAACCGAGAAGAGGGATCGGGAGAGAGAGAGGCGACGGTTCCGGCACCGATAGTGGCTGCCGCCGTTCACGATGGTCATGACTCGGTGGCAGTGGGTTGTAGCGGAGTCCGATTTCTCGGTCTTTGGGTTCGCTGGTTCGATGGGGGGTCGGACCGAAGGAGGTGACGCTCACGGTGGCTGGGTCTGCGACGGAGGAGGTGTTTTCGGCCATGGGGTCGGACGACGGTATGAGGCTATTCGGGCTTGAGGCAGAGGTGGCCGATGGGTCGTTGGTGGTCCAATTTTGGATGAGCACGACTGGGTCATGTTTCGTTCGATTGGGTCTTCGTGGTGGTTCGATTGACCCAACGGCTGGGGATTTTTTGGGCCTGGGTTATTGAGTTACTGATGGTGGTTGCCGAAGGAGGGTGGAGAGATGTTGGGTGGTTAGTGGCGGTCGTGGACGGCAGCGGTCGTGTGGGCTGTTGGAGGTGCTGGATGGGGCTCTTCTATGTGGGTTTGTTTTTTTTTTTTGATGGTTTTCGATGGAGGTTGAGGGAACTCAAGTTGATGGAGCTGGCTGGGTCTTGGTGGTCTCGGCTGTAGCTTACGAGTTTGGTGGTGGTCACAGGTGGTGAACTCATGGGCTGTTGGTTGACAACAACAGGTGGTGGTATATGGCCGTGTGGGTTGCATGTCTTGAGATGGTGCATAGTGGTGGTGGTTGATGCCATGGGTCTTCTCGGCCGGAATGGACAGTGTAGTGGTTGTGGAGCTCGCAGCTTGTGGACTGGAGTTTCATGGTGGTGGAGTGATTGTGGTTTAGGTTGGACATGGTGATAGAGGAAAGATGGTGGTCGATCAAGGTGCCAAAGAGAGTGGCCGAAAATACAGTGAGCTTGATAGGTCTTAGTAGCATGGTGTACTTGGGTTATGTTGATAGTTATGGGTTGGATTTGGATTAGAAGTGGGCTGAAAAAAAATTGGGTTGGAATTGGTTTAAGTTTGGAATGGACTTGATGATAGGTTGGGCTGCCTAGTTAAATGGATTTAGCAATTGAAATTGAATCAGATCAAATTGGGAAATTAAGCTTGCATTTAAATGGGACCCTGAATTTGATTTATGGTTTGGGTTGGACCAATCATGAGAATTGGAAAGAAGAAAGTGGATGGTTCGCATGGGCCTTGACACCAAACTGGACCGGGATTGACTTTGGACTGCTTGGCAAGCACGGGCTTAGCAAGAGCGGGACTTAAGGCAAGTTGATTCTTGCCTCTATCTCCTATGTATATTTTAGTTATACTGATTAATTTTATATATGTTCTTAATTTGATCGTATGTGGCATTTGTGTATATATATGTGCATATATATATAAAGATGGATATATATGTATACGTGGGATGTGAGGATATATATATGTGGGTAGATATATATATATGTGTGGGCTTGGAGGGTAAAAGCATTGTTAAATTCAAATGCTGATTTGCATTGTTATATGCATATTTATGGATTGAGTCATGTAAAGTATGCTAAATTATATATGTATATTTAGTTAGATGTTGCCTTGCATGCATATATGATTCTTATGCATGAGTTGAGTATACGTAAATACATATGTGATTCTATATTTGGTGCAGTAGTAGAAATGTATGCTAAATTGATTATGGCATAGAAGGGCATTGGAAAAGCATGAAGTATGTGAAGTGTTATGTATGTTTTCACTACCTATGTGGGTGACATGATATATATAGATATATATATATATATATATATTTGTGTGATTGCATATGGTTGTAAGAATGCATGCTGGTTGCTCATAGTAAATGCAGAATTGGAGTGAAAGCATGATTATATCTATGCTAATATACATGTATATGTGATTATATGCAGGATGTGGCATATATATATGTTGTGTATGTGCAAATGTGTCTATGAATGATTTCTGTGAAAAGAGTGTTCATTGGTGAAAAATGTGAAAATGTGGTGTTTATAGATTTATGCATGAAAGATATGACTTTCTTGAAAAATGCATAAGCATGATGATTTCCATGATGTGAGTGTGATGACACTGTGACAATCTTGAGGAGAAAGGAAAATGCATTGATTTGACAAAAAATGCATTCATGGTGTGGTAAGTGCATTGATGTGATTATGTGCACTATTTGAAAAGCGAGTTTTTGGGGCGTGACAACATTGAGAATTAAGATGAGGGAATGGTCCCTAGGGTGAAAGACCCAAAACTTGGCCAAGAGGAGGTGCTCCCTTCAGGTTAGTAACCCGATAAAGCACAAGCAGAGTTTGGGTGCCGAAGAGACCCTTACTATGGATGGTGTGATAAGCTAGTCCCCATTAAATTGATTTTCGGAAATGTGGCGTGAGTTATATATACGAGATGTGACTGTCAAGTTGATATACATATATATATATATCTATGTATATGCATTGAGGTGGAAAGCATCACGCATGATTTGAAAAACGTGATTATTTATGGGTAAAAAGTATGTATACATATCATGTAGACATGTAGCAATTTAATGTGCGTTTATGCATGACTCTATGGATCTTGCTGAGTAGGTGATGTGGTATTTGATTTACATTATTCATGTAAATGCTTCTGTTCATATATGTTTTCTATACATAATGACGTTGGATGGGTATTGCTTTTGAACATGTTGTAAATGATTTTCATAAGTCATGTATATTGATTTAAATGTTCATAAGTGCTAGAACTGCCATGTGCATTGTTGGTTCATGTATGCTAGGAGGGGCATGACTTTAAATATTGAGATATATTTAAATGCATGTATATTTTTGAGAATATGTGAGGATCGACTTGCTGCTGCGATGATAGTATGGTTCTACATACCTTGTTGGGCCTTTGAGCTCACCCCCTCCCAGGTTTTGCAGGTATTGCTGTTTACGGAGTCAGTTAGGGGACTCATAGTACCGGTTGCAGAGGTAGTAGTTAAATTCTTTAGAATTTTATGTATAACTAGGACATTGGATTGATGTTCCGCATTTGGATTAGATGTATGGAGCGGTTATGTAGTTTCAGTTCCTTCAGTTGTATTATATTCATGTGATGTATGTATATATTACGGACATTCAAGGACTGAGACATGTATATTTTTTTGATTCTATTATGCATGTTGTAGAAATGCTGGGGGGACACGTGCCCAGAAGTGTCCATTTTTATTGTTAGATATAAATGCTGGGGGGACACGTGCCCAAAAGTGTCCATTTGAATTGAAAGCAGGTACAACATGCCAGGATCTGATTATTTAGAATGGGTCATGCCCGATTTTCGTAAAAATAATTGGAAATTGAGATCGTATGATCAGGTGGTGGTTATAGCGTGAGGTTGAGTAAACGGGTCCGCGACTCGGGGTTCGGGTCGGTCCGGGGGAGTCCCGGCGGTCCGGATTCTGGGGCGTGACAACATGGTATCAGAGCTCTAGGTCAGAATACCTAAGGACGACGGGTGCTGGACGTATCATGTGTATGGTTGAGAAGGTTGGATTATGTACCTGACATCAGAATGGTATCTGTCAGAGCACTAGGTTGGAATACCTAGGGGAGACGGGATAGATTTGGGGATTTGAGGAACTCTGGATTGCTGTTAAAGCATTAGGTTTAAAAACCTAGGGTATCAAAGTCATTGGTTCGAATACCTAAGGACGGATGATCAAATCACATATTGGTTTGAAGATAGGCAATGGTTGGTAGTTGTCTAAATGATAGGTTTGATTACCTATGGATGATAGTGGAATGACTTGCTCGATTTGAGCAATCCAAATGAAAGAACAAAGTGTTGGTATGAAATTGAATTCAGTTGGTAAAACTCCCAGAGTTGGTTGAGTTTAGACCTTCGACTTGGTGATTAAGTCTTGTTACTGAGCAACGAAGAGATAACGCAAAGAATGTTCCGAGTGTTTTGAGTCCTTATAGATACTTAGGGGCTTATGATGTGTTGTTAGTAAGTATATTGCCGAGGTTGGCAATTGAGATTGAGATGGGATACAAGGAAGGCATATTGGTGGAGTTGGGCTAACTGGGAAAAGTGGCCTAGCTAGACATTTTTCTTGGATTAGCATTCCTCTTACAATACGCCGGCACTTGTAGTTGTTGAGTTGTTTCGTCTGGATGACGACAGATAAAGAATTCCCAATAGTAGGGATACGTCACTGAAAGTGATTGGTATTGATAGTAAAGGTTGCTACCTGAGACTACAGATGTGGATAGATTAGTAGGTGTTTACCAATGAGTACAGAGGATGAGAGTAGGTTGGTTTGAACCACTTTAGATTTTGTGTTCTAGTATGTGTGCGTAGTAGGGGGACTGGGCCGTGTTTCACACTTGCTCAGGCATAGGAAGTACCGAGACCGTGTATGGTCAGGGGTATTTTCCTAGTGTTAGCCCGAGGGCTAGGGTTTTGATTTGATCTGATGCATCATATTTCATATCATGCATGGTATGTGTTTATTTGATTAACATGTTGTATGTTATATGCTATGTGCTATACTTGATTTATGTAACTGAGCATTGCACTTTAGTGTTTCATTTTGTTGCATGGCTAGTAGTGACATGTAGTCACCTATAAGTACTGGTTTTGAGAATTTGTAAACCTGGGTAGAGGTTTGAACCCGAGTGGACTGTGATGTTGAAACAGACATGTAGTGATAGACTTTGAAAGTACGAGTCTGGAAATTGTTGAGAAATGTGTGATTTACCTTGTAGTTTCCCAAACCAAGAGTTTGGTGATTTAGACTTGCGTTGTAATCATTGCACAACGATGAAGACTCAGAATTGACCTAATTCTTGGAGTCAGCGGACGTGTGATGACTTTGATGTGCATTGGCGATGCATCGTAATGCCTAGGTGCAGATTAATGCAATAGTGATGCATGGAAAGATTTGTGGAGTCCTAGATAAAGCAGTCAGGATCTCGGGGTGTCATATGAGATGTTGGAAAGGAATGGATAAATACCCGAACAGTCGAAAACGTTCATTAGGATCAATGGACAGGTAAGTCGGATTCATTCCTTAGGAAATGAGATTGTGAAGTTAAGGGCATGTAAAACCCTAATCTTGGCACTAAATGCCAATGGAATGTAGACCACAAAAATAGACAGGACTAAATGATTTGTTTTGACAAGTGTACTCCTTATGTGCCTTGACCTTAGTGGAGTACTGTGATATGCGTATGATTGATGTAGTTAGATCAAAGTGTGGATATGATATTAAGAAAAGGATAAGTTGATAATGGATGAGGATCCTGACATATAGTATCTGAAGTGAGGATAGTTTCTTACCGTGAAGAGGAGAGGTGGACGCAGTGGATGTGTAGATGCAGTGGGCTGCGGCCACTGTATGGTTGCTGTTTGGTTACTGTAGGTGACCTCAAACTTTCATTGGTAAGGGTTGTCTAAAGTGAAGTGCTAATATGAAAGGAATTCTCTCTAATTGTCAAATGATTCCTTGGTGTGAACGATGGAAATGGGAAATAGTTCTCTTGAGTAATGAGAGTGTGAAATTAGTGGGATGTAAGATCCTGGACTTGGCATGGGATTCCAGTGGGTTGTGGTCTATGAGACTAGGCAGAGTTATGTGGCTTGCTGCGGCAAGTACACTGCTTATGTGGCTTGTATCGGCAGGTGCACTGTCATGTGCCTTGCTGGTGAGTGCGCTTGTGATGTGCACTGGATTGATATAGTTTGTGTTGTGATGATGCCCAGGATATTAGACTGAGCCCGGGAATGGTATGCCAGAAATTGAAAGTCATGTTGGATATTAAAAGAATGACTTTGAGTATTGATGATCCTGGATTATAGGGAAGTATCACTGTGAGTGATTGGTATGATTAGTCAAAGGTGTTGCCTTAAACTAGAGGTAGAGATGGACTGGATAGGTCTTGAGGTAGAGACTGTGGACTCTAGGAAGCAAGTGCTTCGGAGAATTGTGAAAGTGAATCGTACCTGGACTTAGGAGTCACTCAGCCATGTCACGGAAGTGGTTATATTGCCTTACGGTAGTTGAGATGCACAGATTGTGCCAGACTTGAGTGTTATAAGTTCGGTGTTGCAAGTGTAACGCCTAGGGTATGTGGAAAGAGAAGGTGACGATTTTTGACGAGAATAACGTCATATACAGATTGGTTTTGGAAAGACCACGACTATGCTAATTTCGAGGACGAAATTCCTTGAAGGAGGGGAGGTTGTAAGGACCGGAATAATTTTGACCGGTTCCGGGCAAATGTTGACCGAATTTATTTTTTTTGAATAAATTAAATTCAGAGAGATGTGGATATATATATATATATATATATATATATGGAATTATATATATATATAGTTTGGATGTGAACATTTATATATATAGGATTATATATACATAAGTGGAGGAAGTGTATATATATATATATATATATATATATAGTGGGTTTGTACGTATATGTGGAAGAAAGGAGAATACCCATGTGGTATTTTATGCATATAATGAATATATGTATTTATATAACCAAGTGGGTGAGAATGTGTGGTGTATAGAGATTCAAAAAAATAAAAGGGAGAGAGAGACCCACGTGGGTCGGCTGAAGAAAGAAGAAAAGAAAAGAAAAAGAGAAAAGAAGAAAAGAAAAAGAAAAGAAAAGAAAAGAAAAAGAAAAAGAAGGAAAAAGAGAGAGAAGGAGAAGTCAGGAAGAGAGAGAGAGAAACCGAGAAGAAGGATCGGGAGAGAGAGAGGCGACGGTTCCGGCACCGACAGTGGCTGCCGCCGTTCACGGTGGTCACGACCCGGTGGCAGTGGGCTGTAGCGGAGTCTAGTTTCTTGGTCTTTGGGTTTGCTGGTTCGATGGTGGGTCGGACCGAAGGAGGTGACGCTCACGGTGGTTGGGTCTGTGACGGAGGAGGTGTTTCCGGCCGTGGGGTCGGATGACGGTATGAGGCTGTTCGGGCTTGAGGCAGAGGTGGCCGATGGGTCGTTGGTGGTCCGATTTTGGATGAGCACGACTGGGTCTTGTTTGGTTCGATTGGGTCTTTGTGGTGGTTCGATTGACCTAGCGGCTGGGGATTTTCTGGGCCTGGGTTGTTGAGTTACTGATGGTGGTTGCCGAAGGAGGGTGGAGAGATGTTGGGTGGTTAGTGGCGGCCTTGTGGGCTGTTGGAGGTGTTGGATGGGGCTCTTCTATGTGGGTTTGTTTTTTTTTTTGATGGTTTTCGATAGAGGTTGAGGGAACTCTGGTTGATGGAGCTGGCTGGGTCTTGGTGGTCTCGGCTGTAGCTTACGAGTTTGGTGGTGGTCACATCTGCCTAACTACTCTAATCTAGGGTGCAGTATGGTTCATCTTCTCTAGGCATAATCCATCAAAGCTCTTAACAATATATTCAGTGATTACCATTGTGTAATAATCGCTCTCATGATCACAGAAAACAAGAGAGATTGAGTTCAATAACAACAACTAAATATCTAAGACAAGATAAGAAATCATTGAGATTGAATTTACAAGACTTTTATTGCTCAATTCTATAATAAGAATCCTCTAAATTACACAATCTATGCATGTATATAAAGGTCCCCAATAATTAAAACAATCAAACCATTGATGCTTTGTTGGGGCTACATCAAAACCCTAGTGGATGAACTAGCCGCTCATGGTAGAAGAAGAAGCTTCAACTGTTGAGGAAGAAGGCATCATCTTCACGAATTACGCGTATGACTTCGATCTCCAATGGCTCTGCAAATATGTTTCTGTTCTCTTCTCAGCCCTCTCAGACTCTCCAATCTCTGTGTAATCTCCCTCAACTCCCCTCAACTCAGCCTCTTATTCTTCACTTTATTCCCCAAGAGAATACACTAAAGTCCTAATCCAATTAGGAATAAATTAGGGTTTCCCGCAGCACTAATCTGGTGGATATTTCCTGCTGACTTCGGCCCAACTTTTGACCCACTATAAGTCCAATTTACGGAATTTTCGTGAAATATAAAAGTGTGCAGAATCAAATTTCGTTCAACCTTACGCAAAAATAATGTCAATTTGAGGCTCAAAAATAAGACTTCTGGTCCATTTTCCAAAATGGGATTAAGACTGTATTATGCGCAAATTTGGGCTTCAGGCCCAAAACCTTCTTAAGCAGCTGTAATTCTCTTGGACCTCTTCCTTGGGCTGATTTGAGTTGAAATAAATGGTTGAATGATTCTCCTTGATGTAAGCTTCATCTAACCATCTTGGATGTCTTCTTTAAAAGCCCAAAAGCTTGGTTTTAACTGAAATAATCATTAAGGCCCTGGAAATACAGAAAACACTAAAACAAAGTAAAATCACAAAATAATCTATCACTAAGAGAATAAAATACATAAGTTAAGAGGCTAGAATACGTAACATTCAATGCCTATCAAAGGTACACAATATCCAAAAGATCATCATACTCCAATTGAGTTCCCAAAATTCCCATAAGAACTATGTAGTCCCTATCATCATCCTTGACGCATAACCTGAAAAATGTTGGGGGGAGCGGGGTGAGCACCACTGCGGCTCAATAGAGATGACCAAACCCACCTAAGCATCGACCGACGCCGACCTACATGATATGCATCATGTTATCCCTAAGCTACATGGCTTGCTCGGACACTCATGTCATCAACGAGAAAATAACGTAGCAAATAGCAAGTATACATATAACCATGCACAACTACAAACCACATAACACACGTCTTGAATTCACAACCGAATCCTCTACATGAATTCACTAACTCAACTACTTAGCCTTACAACTTTCGAACTATTATGACAGAACCTTTCAACCTCATAATCCCAAATTTTCACCACCACCAAGATTATCATATGTTGACATTCGTCAACCTCAAGATTTTCACTACCACTAAGATTATCACATGTTGACACTCATTAACCTCAAGACTTTAACTATGGTTCCTCATCAATTGAAGGCTGCCAATTGAAGGAGAGGAGTCTGTTTTCCACCAATTAGAAATATTAGCTCATCACACCTTCCGTGTGAATCATTTCTCATAGTCCAATTTCCTTAATACTCATTCTATTTCCAGCAACCATTATATTTTCCACCAAGAGCAACCTATGCTAAGAAATCACAATATACGTATAATATTGCATACATTTTAACCAACAATAATCAGCAAATGTATTAACATGGAAAGTCACTCCTTTGATGTATTTTTCAACATATGGCATTCAAGCTCACATAATTCAAGTCATGGTTCAAACTAAGCCTAATGAACCTCATGCTTCTCAACTAATAGTTATAACATATTAAAACATCATTAAGCTATAAATAGCATGTCAAGTACACATTCATTCATATATAACATTCATACAAGTCACATACATTATACATCCCACATATAACCACAAAACCCAATTTTTAACATGCATAAGACTAACATGCTTCACATACATCACATATATCACACAAGGAACATTCTTAGCATGTTTAAACATCAAAGGAAATAAGAAAGAGACCTTCTACCTTCCTAAACCATGCTAACACTACCATATATCACAAAAGGTCCTAGAGAACCAATGAAAACAGAGGAGAAGACACCCCTACCTCAAATCTTAAGCATGGAAATCCAACTTTGAAAATTCCAGCTTTTTCAACTTCATGAAACGCGGACTTTGTTCAGTTCAAACCGAAGCCCTTGACGCCCTCTACACACTTTCCTTCTTCGACTACCTTCAAGTCACACTTCAACTTGTCCAAAATCTAGAGAGAATGGAGAGAGATGAAGTGGATGAGTTTACAGAGAGAGAGAGATCTATAAAAATGAATATCTCAGATCCGTGGGATATTTATTCCACTCTTAGGGGTGCGAAATGATCGTTTTGTCCCCGGGCCACTTAATGTACCTTCTTGACCTCTGAATTAATTCTCAAAAACTCCGTTGGACTCGAAATAAGTTTCATGACATTCTAAACATTTTTTTTGTCCATAGCCAAAAATAAAATTTTTCAGATTTCTCGGACCCACCTAACCTCATCTTGGGGCTCCCGTTGACCAAAAAGTCAAACTTTTTTTAAAATTTTAAAAACTTCCAAGAACCTTATAACATGTTTCCAAACATGTTTCTCACTCTCGAAACACTCAAAACATCATTCAAAATGCATTCATAGCGAAAATGAAGAAAAATTTTGAAAACCAGTCAAATTTGGTTCCGGTCTCTACAAACAATGTAAGCACGTAAACATATTCTACGTCAAATCACATTCTTAAGTCTAAGCGCAATTCTTAGTACACATATGCTCTAACCCTAACCCATCGTCCAAGGTATTCAAACCTAGTTACTCTGATACCAAGTTGTCACATCCCAAAATCTGGACCACCGGGATTCTACCGGTTCAAGCCCAAATCCCGAGAGTGAACCCGTCCACTAAACCCTAATGAACTATCTTAACTCATAATTATCGCAGAAGTTTAATACTGTACACACTCATGCATGTGTGCAACTCAACATCAACCAACACCAATGGAAAACAAGCTTAAAAATACTCAATTTCAAAAAATGGATCACTTGATTCGGGTTTAAAACGAAGAAATTAAATTTGATTGAAGTTTGGACCAATTTCGGGGCTTGTTTGAACTACAAGGGCAATTTTGTCAATTAAAATCTACTACACTACCTAAATCATTAATCAATATGGAATCATAACTACACGCAGACGTTTATCTATCTGTGATTCAGCCTAAATAATCTACCATGACCCCATATGTGATCACATATGCGTCCCAAAACAATTCTCAAATTTTATCTCAATCCACCCAACTACACATTATGATGCATCGTAATGTTGGTTACGATGCATCGAAATTATGATGCATCGCTGAAGATGCGTAACATCCTATGAAACCTACTAGATTTTGTATAGAATACGTACTCTGCCATTTTACGATACATTGTTGCCATATTATGATGCATCACAATGGGGATTATGATGCATTGTAATCACTCACTCTGGGACATTAACAAAGCCACCAAGTGATTACAATTATCATTCTTATCCCAATGCATCATCCTAAACATACAATCATAGAACATAATTATCATCTTTTTTTTTACACATCACAAATATCCACAATATGATAATTCACCACAATTATACTCTTCATCATACAGTTAGAACCTAACAATCATAATTCATGCATTTTGATAAGTAATGAATATTGCATATTCAATGCCCTTAAAATTATATGAATTAGTGTCTTAGTAATATTTATTTCATGTTTTTATTAATAATTTTAATCTTTTTAGGATTTCAGGTGGTTAAGGGTAATTCTAATTAATAATGGTGCAATTGGGCTACAGATGGTGTTAGGCCTATTCACATTGAAGATTGGGCCAATTCAGGCCTAAAAAGTCTTGGACCCGTTTTGGTATTCAGACCATATCTCCATACACGATTGTCAAAACGACCCAAACTCCATAAAGGTTGAAGAAAATTTAATTCTGCACAATTTCATATTTCACGAACATTTCCTAAAACGGACGTTTTCATCAATTTTCTGCCCTATTTGCGCAACTGCCACTTTTTGGGCGCAAATGCCACTTTGTGAGGAGCAAGTGCCATTTTCTTATGCGCACTTGCCACTTTGGGAAGGCCAGGTGTCCCGTTGGTTTGTTTTCGCAAAGTCAAAACGAAGAAACGAAGAAAACTAGGGTATTCTGGAGGGGGGAAGCAGAGAGAAAAGACAGGCGATTCGTGACGATTGACAGAACCAAAAAGGGAGGCTTCAACAACTGCCATGAGGAGCTAACTTCATCCTAGGGGTTTAACGAAGCCCTAGCTAAGTATCATTGTTGATTGAATTATATTTGGGGATTGTTCTTTTTATGTATATCGTTGTATAATTTTGAGGACTATTTTGTATCATTTGTGTAATAAGTGACAATTGCATAAATGTGCATTTACGGTTGTGTTTAAATGTTTATAATAATTCTTGATTTAATGTTGTCTTGTCTTAGATGATATTTTATCTTGGTTGAACTCAAATCATTCCCATGAGAGATTTAATGAATGATAATTTTACAACAAGTTTTCATTGCATGTATGAATATATAACTTTGACAGTCCATGCCTAGGGAAGACGAGTCATGCTACACCCTAGTTTAGGTAGATGATTCGTGCCAACCGAAGATGGGTTGTAGCTTAGTAAGTGTTTGTATATATCCTCTTGACGATTTCATTGTGAACATGTGTGTATGAGACAAGGACTTTGATAGGGCATGCCTAGGAAAGACGAGTCGTGCTACACCCTAGTTTAGGATGACGATTCGTGCCAACCGAAGATGGGTTATTTCTTAGACCTTAATTGTATGTTCATCGTTCCATGAATCTTATTTATGCATATTGTAGAATTTTTCCCAAAGTAATTTCAATCGACAATGGTATGATGCTAGTGGTGAAGTCAAGACCCTAGACTTCTCTCTCTTGAATTTTATCTATCATTTATTTATGTTTGTATTTCATTTCAGCACCTTAGAATTAAAAACAAAACAAATTCTTTTTCAATTAAATTAGAAGAGATCTTGATAGCTTAACAACGAAACCAATGCAGTCTCTGTAGATTCGACCCCTACTCACCACTTTACTAATTGTAGTAGATTATTTGTAGGGTTTTATAAATTCTTTTTTTTGTCGAGGTGTAAAACAACAACGACATTATTCCATATTATTTTATCTCGTTTTGCATGTCGAACACATTTCATACACTCTATTTAAATAACATTTAGATCATAAATATGCTTGGACATTAATGAGAATAAAATTCATTAACACCATTCGCACAAGTTGCACATGTGGAATTAACAATAGAATCGCAATTTAACTATGTAAAGGAAAGAAATTCAACTTAAACATAAATCCCATATCTTGTCCTCAATTGGTTTCAAGTGTCAAACACGGCTCATGCATATATAATCCAAATTACAAGTTCCATAAATGCCTAAGCATGGCATATAGAAACATAAACTAATTGATAGCGACAAAGAGTAAATCCCACGACCCGAGCACTTCAAGCTCCATCTATCGCCATTGCCTTATCTGTAAAAATGGTTGGGGGAGGGGGGTGAGCAAACAACTACACCCAGTAGAGATACCCAAACCAACTTATGTATCGACTCAACGCGACCTACATAAATGCAAGCATGACATCTCTACACTATATGGTATGTTCCCAATGCTCATGAGGTGTTAACACAACATTCCTACACACTACATGACATACGACAATGCACATATTCAAGGAAATCTCAACACAATACTTAATGTAATACATGCTCAACAATACATTTATAAAGTTGAAAGTCATATAAATATCAACATGTACATCACGATTCAATAACAAGACTTAAACACCAAGTCACGTAAGTTTTGAAATAACATAAGGGTGGGAGTAGTTGTAGGTCGCGGGTGAAGAGCTTTTCTAGCAATTTTCCCAAATATTTTGCTTCACGGGCTAAAACCCGAGGGTTTAGACAAAACTCAAATATTCTACTTCATGAGCTACTAATCCGAAGGTCTAGACAAAACCCCTTGGCCAAGTTCCGGGATCAGAGTCCTTTTTTCTTTTTGACCTACTCCCAAAATCAATAACCAATCATATAGGTTTCAAGTATGGCAACACATACAATTTCAAGTGCATCATAAGCCACTTAATCCACATGCTAAAACATGTAATTCCATTCGTATCACAATGTAATAATCCCATAAACATTAAATTTCATGTATATCACAATGCAACATTTGAAGAAATGATCATTTTCATGCATCTTATCAAACACATAGCATGTATTATGCATAACATGGTCTCTACACTATAATTCATGTTATAAATCAACATTTCTTCACAATTAACAACACATAGGCATGTAGACACAATTTAATACACATGAATTCAACAATATCATCAATTACATGAATTGACACAATTAAAAGTGCAATACTCATTTTCTAGCAATTCTAGACATACTAACCGGTAGAATTCACATCAATACCTAAGGCATCGATGATAAGAAGGAGAGAACACCCTTACCTCAATTCGAAGCTAAAATCTCCAAAAAATCCAACTTTGTCCGAAGATGATTGTGATTGTTTCAATCTTGAGCCCTCAACATGTAGATCATTTCTCTCTTCTTCGGCTTCTTCTAATTCTCACCTTAAACCCCTCTAATTTGATGAAGAAGGAAGAAGATGATATATATATATATATATATATATATATATATATATATATATATGAGGTCTCTTGGCTAATGGAAGAAGGTGAATGAATTGAAATTCCTAACTTTGCTATTTATAGCAAAATGACCTAAACTTATTTACAAAAATACTATCAACTTTTTTCTCAACTTTTTCGGGTTCATTTTCGGAGTTTTGTAACTCCGATTGACATGAAATTGATTCCGTAGCACGTCAAATATTTTATTTAAGATACACTATGAATTTGAATTCATTTCGACACTTTCATATTTTCAGGACCCACGGGGCCCGCGCGCCCGGGTCAACTGGACCCAAAAAAATCAACTTTTGTCAAATACTCCAAAAACTTTTCCAAACCTTAAATAAGTTATCTAAACATGTATTTTACATTTAAAACACATAAATAATCATTTAAAACGTTAATATGACAATAAATTAAAAAAAAAAGAAAAAATCGGCTAAAAATGATCAAGGTCCTTACATTTTACTTATTCCTGAATAGGGATTAATATAAAACATCATACTATTTGGCTCGCAATGCCGACTCTCACATGGCAAGCCAAGATTGGTTGGCTCATAACATGGGTCTGGGTAAGATGCGCTGGCGTGCCAGTGTTCCATCGAACACAAGTGTGGGTAAACCAAACTATTCCAATTTCAGACCATGAGTCGGTCCTCTTAAGGATCAGGCGACTGAAGGGGAGTAGGAATGACCCTCCCCGCTAGGTTCTCAATGCCTTGAAGACAAGGACTTTCAGTCTTGAATGGGAGATTGATAACGGAACTAGAAATAAAGTGCATAGTAAGAAATTCAACACGTTCATGAAGAAATGAATTTTATTGATGCTGAAAAATAAGTTATATTTAAAGAACTAAGGTACTGAGAAGATAAAGTACAACTAGTTAAAATTACTGAACTAAAGATAAGAAGTTAAAGTAACTAAAATTACTAAAATAAAGCTAAGGAGCTAAAGATCTAGATAGATATGAAAGATAGAATTGTGGAAGTAGAAGTTATAAGCTAAGATAAGATGAGAAAGATAGATAACAAATGCATGTTAGATGCTAGTCTTGGGACCTTTGCTTTGTATGACTTGCATCAATATTTATAGAGACCATTGGTATGATCATGTCCTTGGCAATAAATGGGTGCAGGTTGAAAGTAACCTCCCAACCACATTTTTGAGCCTATTTTGGCATATTACCACACTTCTTTATGGATAGACAGAGATATATATCTGGCATGACATTTTTGGCTTTGGCCTATGGGATCTTTCAGGTTGTTGACTTAGGTTGCTCACTATTTCTAACTTTCCTCAACCACCAAATCTGACTCTGACTCTTGCCTAGGCTGGAGTGTTCTAACCATTCTGATTCCTCCATCAGAGGTGGGTGAGATTCTCCCATTTGTAGCTTTGAGTCTTTGAACTTTAGAAGTGATAAAGTTGTTCTTTCCACTTTCAGCTTTCGCAATCTTCAGACCTGACTTTTGAGTCCTCGAGCTCTTGAAATTTACAGCTAGTTATACTTTAACTTAGATCAAATCTTCATTAGTTTCCAAGGCCAAAAAAGATATCAATTCTATCTTGCCCGAACTCAACCCTTTTAGGCATAGTTAAGAATTCTAGGCCATGTGTGGCCAAAAAGCTCTTAGGCGTTTCTCTTAGACGACTTGATCAAAATGCTCTTAGGCGACTAGTCGTCAAGAGTCTCTAGCAATTAGTCGTTGAGACTCTTAGGCGACAAGTCATCGAGAGTCTTAGGCAACTCTCTCCTTAGGTCACTCTCTTATGCGAGAAATGGTCGAGATATTCCTAGGCCCTGATTGGCCGAGACTCTTAGGCGATGAGGTTGAGAATCTCTTAGGCGGGTTGCTTAGGCAACTTGATCGAAATGCTCTTAGGTGACTAGTCGTCGAGAGTCTTAGGCGACAATTCATCGAGAGCCTCTAGCAAATAGTCGTCGAGACTCTTAGGCGATGAGGTCGAGAGTCTCTTAGACGGCTTGATCGAAATGCTCTTAGGCGACAAGTCATCGAGAGTCTTAGGCAACTCTCTCCTTAGGCAACTACCCTTAGGTAACTTTTGATCGATATATTCTTAGGCCATGATTGGCCAAGACTCTTAGGCGATGAGGTCGAGAGTCTCTTAGGAGATTTGATCGAAATGCTTTTAGGTGAGTTGCTTAGGCAACCATGATCTAGCATAAGGCCTAGGTCTCAAAATTTTGGCCACGTGTCCTAATAACTTTGGCCATAATTTAGGTGTTAACAACTGCCCCCCAATTCTTTGAAAATAAATTCTATTGAATTTTCGAAGAATTGTATTTTTTGCAGCCGAAGTTCAGTGATCCACACATTCAGCCTTTCAATACCAACATATCGCCAACTTTTAACCATCTGGTTAACATTAAATTCGAGCATCTAGGCAATGAGCCCATGTGGTTGGTAACCATTTCGGCCACTTGAATGGAATTTTCGGTGACTTCATATTGTCTGCTGTTATATATATCAATATATATGCTGAAGTCTTTTTACTTCAATATTTCCATGACAATATTCTCATGCATTATAGCCAAGTGTTACCCAATATTTACAATTGGTTTTCAATGGCTTGGGCAATAAACCAACTTGGTGTGTGGTACCTTATAACTACCATATAAATGGCGCATATATATGTTTGTATATGTGTGTCATCTTTCCCTTTAGCGCTCGGTGACCATGCCACATGTTGTCGCCGTACACATGCAATTTAACAAGTAGCCAATGTAATAAATTTGAGCATGTAATGTGCCTTCATACAATAAATAATGTAACCATGTAACGTGTTGTTCCATGAAGCGGGCTATAGTTTTGTCGAAATCCACTCATCAAAGTTCCATGAAGGAGACCCATTTCTTACAATTTCTTCGGCAATCTCTCTTGCATGAGCCCGGAACAAATCTAGTATTACATTACCATACTTTGGTGGGTTTGTAACTTCAGTGGCTTATATATTTGGATATATATATATATACCTACATTCCACATTTGCAATTGCATGTTGATGACACATTTATATGTCAGCCATTATTCATAAAATTATTGGTCAACCAGCCAATTGTTGGCTTGGTGCCCATGCGATTTGACAAACAATACCAAATTGGGTTAGTTAGGCAATGAACCAACTCAGTGGGTGGCGACTTTAAATTACCATTTAGGTACGTGGCTTGTATGTATATATATATATATGGTTATCAACATGTCACAAACACTTTAGTATTCCACATGTTATGTCCACTGTTCAAAGAATCATTGGAACATTTGCCAAGTATTGGCTTGGTGCCGATTTCGGTGGCTTAAGCTTGTATATATAAATATGCATACCATCTTGTCCACAATATTCATAACAGCTCAATTTTCATTTCTTTCATAAGATTTGATAGACCCCTGCCAAGTGTTGGCTTGGTTCCTTTTTCGGTTAGCAAACAACACCAACTTGATAGTCTTGAACATGGCTGATAATGGTAGTGTGCCGAAATAATCTCTTGTCAACTTTTCCCGTTCCAAGCATTAATGGGTATTTCCATTGGCTAGGTATTGAACCCATTTGGTGGGTTAGCTATTTCGGTTACTTATGCCTGTAGAAATATACATTCCTTCACTCCACCTTTGCATTAGCATGCTCATTGCACAAAGTAGACCCATTTCTTGTAAACATCATGTTCAGATGCATCGAGTATGGCTTCATATGAGCTTTCGGAATGAGCCCAATTTGAAGATACCATCACTGTCCAACCAGTTCATAAATCGACCAACTCCACCCAGTTCCAAACTTCACTACTGTCTAAAGTGCACAACTAAGCAATGTTAAACCACCACATAGCCATGAGTCACTACCATTCATGCCACCATGAACTATATGCATCAACCCATGACAATACCCATGGTTGCCAAACACTTACTGTCATGAACCCAACCCATGGCTATCTTTCTTCAACCTCAAGCCAAGTTGCCATGAAACTCACCACCGACGTCACCCTTCAGTTTTTTACTTCCAAACTTCATCGGAGCACTAAACAACCAGCCCACAACCATGCACCACCATGGCTATTCCAGCCACCAAGGTCCACTACCGGAACTCCATCAACAAGTAAACATCACAACTACCTTCACCATGAAAGCAGCCATCGAACTCCCTCACGGCGCTGATCACTGCCAGTACTGAACTCTCTATTTCTCATTCTCCAGCACCACCTACATCAAACCACCTTTAACATACAGCCATCACCAACTCAAAACTCAACAGACCCATTTCCAATAATGCAACAACCACCAAACAGTCAAGTTTCATTTGTCGTCGAATACTTTACGGGTTGATCAATCTGAGTAGAGGGAAATGGTCTTCTCTTGGCAGGTTTACTGGCATCACTGTCGGCCAGAACTCCATTGAAGCCAAGAAGCTCCAAATGCCACCTATTTTTAACGTTGTTGGAACTGATACTCTGCTCCCACTCACAGTTCGTTGCTACTGCTGAGTTCCTTCAACATTACCTACAAGTTCCACCCACTATGTAAAACCAGAGCTATCATGGAAACACCGCGAAGACTCACTAATGCAGCTTGGGTCTACTGTACCAACTTCTGTCGCATCTCCACCGCGAAGGACCATCACCGATCGCCGAATCTGTCATCGTGGATCCCACTGCTGAACCTTACATTGTATGGGTCTCCACCATTACAACTCCATTGACAAATCCGGGTCTCCATAACCATCTTTGTTGTGCCTTGCCGCTGTCCTTCTTCGGAGCATCTTTAACAACTTCTCACCGAAGATTGTCATCGAAGTATAGACACACCGAAGTATCGGCGTCTTTGTTTAAATATGGAGCCAGCCATCGAAGTCTTAAAATATGAAAGTCACCAAGCCAATAGACACCGAAGTCTCAGTGCCTTTGTTGCCAAAATTTATTTTTGCCAAAATCAACTCGTTGAAGTTGCACAGGGGAGACCCATTTCGGTTTACATGCATGAGTAATAACCTCGATGAACCTTTGGCACAAGGAGTACAGAGAAAGGAGGAGTTACGGTGGCTTTTGGAAATTTTGATTCCTTGATTTGACACTTCGCCATTTCGGTGACAGGGGTATAGAAGCTGACATTTACTTTGACAACTTTTAGTCTCCTGTTGGTAGCTTAAACTTCCTGTAGTAACCCTTGTGGACGAGTGTGAGTGGGTAGGTGCGAAGACAGACACTGGGCTGAGCTACCACACTGACAGGATACAGGAAGCTCAATCCCACATCGCTTGGGTGTGGAAATGAGGATGTACTTATATGTAGTATGTTCTCTTCAAATGGTATGAGGCCTTTTGGGGTAAAACCCAAGAGCAAAATCGTGCGGGCTCGGGCCCAAAGCGGACAATATCATACCATGTATTGGAGCAGGGTATTATAGTTGGTATCAGAGCCTAAACCCAGCCGGAAGTGTGCCGACGAGGACGTCGGGCCTCGTAGGGGAGTGGATTGTAGTAACCCTTGTGGACGGGTGTGAGTGGGTCGGGCTCGTCGGGCCTCGTAGGGGAGTGGATTGTAGTAACCCTTGTGGACGGGTGTGAGTGGGTCGGGCCTCGTAGGGGAGTGGATTGTAGTAACCCTTGTGGACGGGTGTGAGTGGGCGGGTGCGAAGACAGTCACTGGGCTAAGCTACCACACTGACAGGATACAGGAAGCTCAATCCCACATCGCCTGGGTGTGAAAATCGGGATGTGCTTATATGTAGTATGTTCTCTTCAAATGGTATGAAGCATTTTGGGGTAAAACCCAAGAGCAAAACCGTGAGGGCTCAGGCCCAAAGCAGACAATATCATACCATGTGTTGGAGCGGGGTATTACACTTCCATACATATATATATGGATATACAAATATGAGTTATCTTGCCTCTTGAAATGACAACTCAGTTTTTCCATTTTTATTATGAGATTTGGTGAACCACTGCCAATTGTTGGCTTTATAGCATGGGATTTCACAAGTGATGCCAGCTAATGAATATATACATCTATGTATATATATTTATACTTATTTAAATATATTTTTTGAACCAAAAGCACCCCAATATTTCTTGGAATGTCTTCAACCATTTCTCTTGCAGTAGACCCCTTAATACCCATTAGATATATGCAATATCTGGGTGAAAAAAAACTCTTATTACTCACTGGTGTAAAGGATGAAAAGCTGCCACCATGTTTCATACTTGTATTAGCTTGTTTTTTACGGCATCAGTGCTAGATGCAGTAACTTGCCATCTAAACCAACCACCTTTTGCTGCCAAATCCACGTGGTTTCATCAACATCATGTAATTCAAAATTAAACTTTACATATATATATATAAAGTATCACTCCATGCAACCCAATGTTGTGATTGAAGTGTCATCCAAATTAGCTGTGGCCATGTTCCTTTTCTATTAGTAGGCATATGCAATCTCTTCTTTACCGTCTCTTAGAGCAACAACAATGGGATCGCTAGAACCTAATTTGGCGATCCAAATGCTACTGCGACCCAACAATGGGATAACTAAAATGGTGGACCAATTTATTGGTTAGCTAGGTGATTCGTCGGATTGGGCGAACCACTTAGCTAAACCTGTTCATATTGGGTCTGCTTTAATGCAGGCCCATATTTTTTTAAAAAAATTTCACTTACCGAAACGACGTCATTTCGATAAGTGATTTTAATAATAATAAAAAACACGCAGCGCCCTGTTAGGGCGCCGCATGTTTCACTTATCGAAACGACGTCGTTTCGATAAGTGACTTAAAAAAATAAAACATGCGGCGCCCTGTTAGGGCATCGCGTGTCCTACAACAGTCATAAGACCGTTGCACGCCCAAACAGGCCCTTGGTTGCTCAGAAAAGTGATTTTTGACCTTTTTTGCCTTTTTTTTTAAAAAAAAAAAATTTAAGCTCTGCCAAAGAGCCGTTAAGGCACTGATTGGCAGAGCCAAATAGTGCCTAAAATGTCTCTTTTGGCTTTAAAATAATATATATATTTATTTTTTTTTACTTTTTCCATCTTTTTTCACTCCTATAAATACACCACCCTTACATTCACTAAATTCACAACCAAAAATTCATATTTTGTCCTCCTAAGTCTAGAATCAATTTTATTTTCTCAATCTTTAGTCAATTGTATTTTTAGAATTTTCATTTTCATGAATCCAACACCACCAAATTTCAACTTCAACCCTTTATCAAATGATGATTTTTTATCATTTGACGGCTTTGATCAATATTATCGTGGCGATTCTCAATTTTCATCTAATCAATCAACCGCATTTTATTCGCCGGTATTGCCTCAATCCAGTAATGTCAGACCTTCCCGAAAGCAACCGGTTCCTCGAATGTCTAATTGGTCTAACAAAGAAGATTTCGCTCTATGCAATGCGTGACTAGAAGTTAGCAGTTATTCGGTGATTGGTGCAGACCAAGCAAATCGACGTTATGGCAAAAAATTATCGTCGAATTTCAAGTACAACTTGGTGCTCCAACTGCCCGAGGCGAGTGCGGTTTGACAAATCGTTGGTCCACCATCCAAAAAAAAATTAACAAATGGTCTGCATGCTTGCTTACAATTGAAAATAATCAGACCAGTGGCTTCAACAATCATGATATGGTAAGTTAATAATTTTAATTAATTTCTTTACTTGATTATATTTAATAAGTAATTATTTTAAATAATTTATTTCTAATTATTGTGTAATTATTTAAAGCAGATCACAACAGCTCAACATCTATATAAATCCACTATGAATAAGGACTTTAAACTCTATGCTTGTTGGAACATTTTGAAAGACTCCAAAATGGCATGCATATTGTCTCGATCAAGGAAAAAATAAAGCCACAATTGCCCACATGATGTGGCTCAACTTGAATTATATTGTAAGCTTATTTTTGCCCCTTTATAAAAATATAATTTAACCACTCACAAGAGCACGAATCCTTGTAGATACGGTTCTACATAGAGGGTATCGATCCAACGAGGACTAGTCGTAATTGTCTTAAAGAAAGATTACTTCCACTTTAATCCTAAAAATAAGGTTTTGAGTTTTGTTTATAAAACTATTGCATGAATATAATAACAATAAATTTAAAGAGTAAAAGTTGGGAGAGAGAACTAGGGGTGGTTTCCACCACTAGCCATTCACATGTTCATAAGTGTAGCAAGCATGGGATTCATAAATTAAATGCCTAACAATGTCATTAGGCTTGTGGCCTCAATGACATATCAAAAGATTAATGTGTGTGCCAACCTATCATAATCCATCTTCAACAAGCATAGTTTTTCAACCTAACTAATTACTCTACTCTCTAAGTGGACCTAAAACGAAATGCATCCAAACTACCTTATCTTGGCATGGTTTATACAAGCAAGCACACCATATACATTTAAAGTACCATTATTTAGCCATCATTTGCCCTTCTTGTGGAAGAAACAAATGTTGTGCATTCACAAGATAGATTTTACTCTAAGACAAGAATAAAACCAAAATCAAATGAATATATAAAAGAGATGTATTAGTGTACATGGTCACTAGGCTAAATAATCAACATTTAAGAACAAATCCCAAAATGCTACAACAATGAACAAGTTTACATGGCTAGGGGCTTCAACAACACCCTAGTATAGAAATTAGTTGCTCATGGCTGCCTTGTACTCTTCCATTGATGGAGAAAATGAAGCTTCTTGGTCTAGTTCAGCTCCTTCTTCCCCTCTCCCGAATGTCTCTCTGTGTATATGATGTGTGTTGAGAGATATGTGAGAAAATGGCCTCTTTTTGTGCTTTATGGCCTCCTTTTCAACCTTGGGGCCCACCATAAATATATATATATCAATATATATACCAACTATATCAAGAAGGTCCCCAAGGGTCTTGTTCAAGTCAGACAATCCCGCTAAGTCTTGCAAAAAGGGGGATTTTGTTGCAAGTGGGAGAGCAGGTGAGCAAGTGGGCAAGTGGCTCTGCAGAATCTCGATCAATCGAGATTGGAATCTCGATTGATCGAGATTTCGATCAATCGAAATCAAGATCTTGATCAATTGAGATTTCGATTAATCGAGATCAACATCTCGATTGATCGAGATGCCTTAGCTTTAATTCTGACTTTAGCTCTTCAATTGCAAATGGCCTCAAACTTTGCTCCTTTTGCTACAAGACCTGCGATACATCAAAAATACAAAAATACCGTAAACATATCTCGGTAAACGTAGAAACGGGACTAACATATGCAATAAAGAGGGTTCAAATGCATAAAATTGAACACTTATCACACCCCCAAACTTACATATTGCTAGTCCCTTAGCAATGCAATATTACAAAAATGAAATTAACTATCTGATACAAAAATTTAATCATGCTCAGTCATCAACTAGATAAAGGGCGATCATCCGTTCATTTCACATTTGGGAAATGCAACAAGTATTACAGAACTATGCGGGCATTAGCAAAAATGGACTTTCACAAACTACAAATAGACGACGGTCCCCACATAATGGCCAGACCGAACAAACATACCAATTCCAACCCCAAAATCCTCTTTGGAAAGTGAACATGCATTCTAACGCGTGGCGTTGTCATATTTGGAGAAGAATAAGAACAAATCTGTTTTTAAAAGAAAAACTCATTGAAACGGTTCGACACTGTTGTTCATTATCACAAAACATTCATGATTGCTCATGTGCGGATGACCGTGCAATGCTTAGCTCTTTTTGCTTTCTTGCAAGCCCGTGTAGCGGCATTGGGCCAATGACTCCCAAACCAATTGGTTTTAGGGCATTAAGTGAAGAAGCACCTCTCGGACTTAATAACCGAGCTTACAAGGCAATGAGCTTAAACAAGCCACCCGCTTATCATTGCTCAACCTTGCACACTTATACGCGAACACTCCATGCTTAATGAGGCCTAGAGATCCGGTTTATTGAGTAAGAAGGCTTATTGCAAATTTTTCTCTTTTTCTCTCTTTTTTTTTTTTTTTACAACAATCGGAAGAACTTATTCTTTAAGTTGTTCTGTCACGCCCCGATTCCCGAGGCCCGAAAACCGAGGTGTGAACTCCGTGAGATCACCCTCATGCTATAACCACCACCTGATCATACAATCTCAATTTCCTATTATTTTTACGAAAATTGGGCATGACCCATTCTAAATAATCAGATCCTGGCGTGTTATACCTGCTTTCAATTCAAATGGACACTTCTGGGCTCGTGTCCCCCCAGCATTTATATCTAACAATAAAAATGGACACTTCTGGGCACGTGTCCCCCCAGCATTTCTACAACATACATAAACATTCTAATCTACAAGGCAACATTAAAGTCACAATGTCCATATACAACATCTCAAAATGGAAATCCCTTTATACATGTCTAAGCGCATCATGTCCACATCTCGGACGCACATAACATAAAAGATTAAAAATAAGAATTCCTTCTAACTCTAAGTCCAACTGACGATTTCACACCACCAACCATCTCCTTGTCATGCCCTGAAAGTGTTAGTGTAGGGGGATGAGCAATTTTCAACGGGCTCAAGGTAATACGTTGTGCAATTCGTCCAAATTCACATCTCATATCAACGCATAAACACAATCAACATGTACCGCTTAACTACGTGTCATGCTTCCTAGCATTCTAGTCCAAAGATCGAAACTTTCACTTCACATGGCATAGACATCAAGATCCTTAATTACCACAAAATTTTCAATCTAAACATGCTATAATGCACAGTCTCATCATATCTATAACATATGACCAAAAATGGGATTTAAACACAAGTTTAACGGAATCATCATAAAACTCACATTTCTACTCATTTCTTTCAAATCATGGCATATGCATCAAATGTAACTGGACAACCATATAATTTTACAACATACTTCATTTCACAATCCATCATATCTATAACATATGATACATACGAATTTATCAACAAATTCACTTACTTCACATAAGTCACATCACGCCACATAATTCAACACAAAAATCACACTATACTCGGAATTGAGCTCACACGCACGCCACACACATGATATGTACCGTAGTCCCATATCTTAAAACCCTTTGGCTATTTCGGGCTACTAACCCGTCCGGTCACCACCCACTTGCGCAAGGTAGAGGACTTTCAACCCCAAAGAGGATGTTTTCCTCTTCTATTTTCTATGAGTCATTCCCGAGTATTCATCACAAGCATAAAATACTTCACATTTTTACATATACATTCGCACATTGGATGCATTGCACTCAATACATGCCCTATATCCATTCTAGCATGTTATTCAACAATTCATAATGCCAAAAGAACAAGCTCATTTCTCAAAACCCAGTTTTTATCATTTTCTCCAAAATTCTACACATGCCATACATATACCATTTTGCATATATAATCAATTCAAGCATCTTAACACAAAAGAAACTCATTCATCTTCTTGCAAAACACAAATTTTAAAGCAAGGTTCCATATATGCATACCTATCACATAAGGCATATTCAACAATTCACGCGAATTAAATCATACATTAATTTAAATCAAAGATCATATCCCAAATTTCATTTAATCATAAATAACGTAAAAACATCAACTTTATGTCATTAACATGAAATTAAACTTGGAATGAAAAACACGACGCACACCCCCTACCTCAATTTGGAGTGAGAACTCCAAAAATCTCCAATTTCATCCGTAGTGTATCCGCCAATTTCACTGTCACAATACTCTCTGCCATGCAAACCAGTCCATTTAATGGATTCAAATTAAATCTCCAATTGGGTCAAGAAAAGTAAACTCAAGTTATCTTTTCGGCCCACTATTTAAGTCCAAGCCAAACACCACCCATAATGATTCCAAAGAAATTGTCTAATTCAACCATAAAACAAACCCAATCAATTTTCACTAATCAAGTTCAGCCCCAAAGGTCCATACACCACCAATCCAAACTCAACCCAACCATAAAGTTAGCCCAGCTTAAATTGGAAACTAACCCAAACCCTTTTCGGTCATTGGCCCAACCAAAATCATCCCATTCATAATGCAATTCCAACCCAATTATGATCCAAGTTGGCTGCCCATTTCTAGCCCATGTACACTTCAGGCCCATGCATTTATAATTAACCTGAGACTAACAACCAAGCCAAATTCATGGCTGCCCAATCACCATTTTGAACCTATTCCAAAATCTATGGATTGATCTTCAATTTCCAATTCAATTAAACAACACTATTAAACAAAGTACTCCAAGACCAACAATCCAAATACCCAGCCAAACAGCCCATCTATGGTCCATGTGTCTCAAACCATGCCTACAAAGACCCCCCAAGGACCATCCTCATGGCAGCCCATGTACCACAATACCCATCATCAACCGAAACCATCCAAACAGGCCACTTTCGGCCATCAAAAACATGCCGGAACCACCTGAAAACCCAGCCGTGAGAACCCACAAATCGGCCGCACCGCCGAACCATCAGCCCCCAACCGAGCCACCATGGTAGCCCGCGAGTTCCACCCAAAACCAGCCACGAGCCCGCACCTACAGCCGAGCCAACCCCACCAGAAGAGAACCCAAAATAGTCCATGTGAACCACCTGCTGTTCCACCAACCGAAGACCCATCACAGGACCCCATTTTCGGCCACTATTTGAACCCCAAACCAGCCAACATTCCGGTCATCTTCTCCGGCCATCCCACAGCCAGAGCAACCCTCTGTTGAACACAGCTACAACCGAAATCCTCAACCACGAACCAGTCGTGGACCCAATACCGAAGCCACAACCACCACAGACCCATCTGAGTTCGACCCAAACCGTGAACAGAGGAGTCAAAACCGAACCCCCCAATCGAACCAAACACGACCCAGTCGTGCTCAGCCGAACCACCGAGCAACACCTCCGGCAGACCACCGTGAGCCGCCATCACCGGCCCACCGCCAGCGAACCCACGCCGTCAAGCCACCGAAACCCACCATCTTCCTTCGGTCACGCCACCATGGACCACCCGTCCGAGCGTCACGGTCGAACCCAGCGGTGCTCACGCCGGAGCAGCTACCGCCGAACGGACCCACGAGCCGCAGGAGCGCCGTCGAGCTCCTCCCCCTTCTCGGTTTCTCTCTCCCGATCTCACTCGATTTCTCTCTCTCTCTCTCTCCCCGACTTCTCCTCTCTCTTCTTTCTCTTTTCTTTTCCCTTTTCTTTTTTTTTTTTTTTCTTTTCTTCTTTTTCTCTTTTTCTTTTCTCTTCTTCTTTCGGCTGACTCCTTCTCCTCCTTTCATTTCTTATCCTCTTTTCTTTCTTTACACACCACACATTATTTATGTACATATTATATATATATATATATATATATATACATACTTAACCCATATACACAATTGACCCTCTTCATACACAAAATTAAGAATGTGCACCTCTATTTCTTCATAATTGCATAAAGTCCCCCATATATTTATAATTGAATATAAATATATTGATCATATATATATATATATATATACACATCTCCATATATATATATATATATATATACATATTTTCACTCTCTTCCGGAATTAATTAATTCAGAAAAAGAAAACCCGGTCCAAAATTAGTTCGGAACTGGCCAAAGTTAAACCGGTCCTTACATGTTCGAATAAAAATAGAAAATTTTAAAATTCTCCATCAGACTTATACCCCACAATTTAAAGTGTATGTGTGCGAATTTGTGCGGTTAAGGACAAATTTAGGGCAAGAACTGTACGTGCTCATATTTGGACAAAAATGTAGACCGTTCTAGCCTATTACATAGCTTGCAAAAGTGCGGGTATTTACAATGTTAAAGTTCTCAACTACCTGCTGCATTTACCTCGGACATTTATTCGAATGATCTTCCTTTAAAACGCAAGACATCATAGCAAGCATGCAAAAATATCAAGAAAAGAAACTTGCTCTACAATGACAATCAATACAAAGACTGAACATTGCATGCATATGCAAGTGGTATAGCATACTGCACCCCCAAACTTAGACGCAACATTGTCCTCAATGTTTGGACAAGAAGAACAAGGAAAGAATTTATCAGGACTGCAGAATGCGACAAAAATGGCATTCCAATACCGGCGGTCATCCTGGAAATGAGAAAAACCTGCATGGAACACCAACTAGATACCACGAGCATTAAATGGAACAAAAAGTAGATAAAAAGAACATAATCAAATAATTATGGACAAGCGGATAAGGCTGAGATCAGTGCACATCCAAGACTCTGAACTGGTGTTTCCCAATTGACTAAGAGGTCTATGCGATAAGATATTGACTATCCAGGCACGCTAACGTATAACATGCAAAGGGGCTGCCCTTCTTTATTAATGCCATACTGCATTGAAGCAATCTCAACAGTATCGAGAATTGAAACGAGGCGGTAATAAACGGAAATCATCAACTGAATCGCATATAACAATTAGGCAAATGGTACTACATACATAGTCAAAGTAGAGAGAGAGCATTGATATTTGTAGAAAGTAAAAATAAAGACAGGAAATATAACACATGGTATAAAAGAAAGGATAACTGCATTCCATATATATGAAAATGAGTTTCAGTACAAAGTGTACATGCATGCGGAATACACAAAACTAACATGGCCAACATGGCCTATCAAAAACAAAGAAAGAAAAATACAGAAAGTAAAACAGACAATCTGAATAAATACAACTAGTCTAGGGCGGGTGGCGGTGGTGGTGGCTCGGTGGGAGGAGTAGAGGTGGAGGTGGAAGCTCGGCCGGCAAGCAGGAACTGCAGGTCCTGTCGGAAGGCTTGAAACTCATCTAAAATTGCCCTCTAACCCTGTGCTAGAGATGTACTGACTCTGCGTCACCTGGACGTGCTCCTCAAAACCCTGCTGGAGCCGCTCAACGTCAGCTGCCAGACAGAAGTAGCCAGTGACTAGGATGTCATGCCACTCTGCGGCAATGTCCATCTCATCCTCCTCCATCTCCTCATCAGATGTCTCACCCTCTATAGGCTCACCCTCATCCATCTCCACTAGGGCATCCATGTCTATATCCTCTGGTGGATCGCCCTGGTGGTCATGTCGCTCCAAGTGTCGCCTCACCCTCTCCCACTGAGTAGGTGTGAAGCGGGTGGGCGGTGCCAATTGAATGTCAGTATCACTGACCGGTATACTGGCACGGCTCAGGAAAGCAGCGACGAGGAAAGGAAAGGGAAGCCACCAACTCGCTCCTCGCCTCATCCTCTTGTTGACAAGGCCGTCCCAGATCTTGAACATCTGCCCCCATATCAGCGATGGGATAGAAAACCACGTGCCCGTGTGGAAAGCGTAAAGGCAACGGAGGAGGTCGCCTCTGCTCTCTGCCACATGCTGTAGAGGACACGCGTTCTTGATGAGAACGGTGTCCAGGAACCATAATCTACTCGGGCACATCAATTTGGATGTGCAGTTGTGACTGGGCTTGGTAAACGCCCCGCCACACATGTCCATCACGATGGAGAATAGTGTCGTATCTGCTGGCAGCTCGGCTCTATGAATCGGTCGACCGTCATGGTCAACCATATCTGGAGGCTGCTGGTGAGGAATGCCGAGCATCTGCGCAATTTGGCTCGACGTGATAGTGATCGTCATGCCGCCCACGACCGTCTCCAATGTGTCCGGCGCTGTGCAGGAATAGGTCATACGATCGTAAAAGACCTGCACCAAGCGCTCGTGCGCCACATCAGTGGGCGGCACACATAGTCGGTCGAGGCAACGCCGCCTGAGCTCTGCTACAGCCCACGAGCTGTCGGGACGCATCGCGAACTCTCTCAGCTCAAATATCTGCTTCGGGTGAAACTTCCGTGTCCGGAAGGCTCGCCCGGGCACATCTCTAACAGCACCGGGGGCATTCTTCACCCTCGCCATGATCTCGGAACAGTTTGCACTTTATTCCACAAATTACGTAAATAACAAGAAAATGAAATGAATACTAAAATAAAAATAAGAATAAAATAAAATAAATAAAAAATGCGGTTATAGTCCATGGTGCCAACACATGCATTCCAAGGCACGCTTGAATCAACTCGATGAGGCGCACTAGGAAGCAGCGTAAGCGGATGCAACCGACACGATGGGTCCGCAGTTGCGTGCCATATATCAAGCATTCGAAGCAAAAATAATGCAACATCTCACCCATACATGCACTCCTACCCCCGAAACCCGCAAAATCCCATTATGAACATAGCGAATGCACCATTCCACCTAACATCACCGGTCTATACTTATTACACTGAGAAACTAACAAAAATAGCAGAAAAGTAAGCAAAATATAGCCATGCATCACTTACCTCAAGGTGAAGATGATGATCGGCACAAAAAGATGAAAACCCAACTCGCAGCCGTGAAGAGATGAGCGTGCGCGTGCTCGCGGAGATCTCAGACTATGGCGAACGGCGCTGGATGGTCGGGAATGGTAGATCAAGGGTGGGACGGTGCTCGAGGAAGCTTTGGATCGCTCGGAGAAGAGGAGGGAATCAGATGGTCTTGGGAAGATTCGTTGAAATGAGAGGGAAGCCCAACGGTTTAAATAAGTAATCGGCTCACGTGCAGGCATTGTGTCAATCTTGATTGATCGAGATACACATCTCGATCAATCGAGATTTCGATCAATCAAATTCCCAATTTTGATTAATCAAAATCCCACTTCGATCAATCGAGATCTCACTTCGATTAATCAAAATTTCGATTAATCGAGGACCTATTGAAGTGCTATCGAAGAATACCACCTCTTGGGACTTTGGACTTGGCAAACTCTCTACATTATTTTGATCAATCGAGACCAAAATCTTGATCAATCGAAATCTCGATTGATCGAGATCTCTGCTTTGATCAATCGAGATTCTCAAAAATAGTCAGCTTGAGTTATACTTCATGGACTTGGACTTATGGGACTTAGACACTAAATTGTTTAGATACAACATTTACCTTAGATTAAAGGGACATCATGGAAGCATGATAGCTACCATGGCCGAGCCACCTTACACGTCTATGGCGTGACGTCCGAATCGGCTCACGAGTCAAAATATACGGGATTCGTCAAAGTGACGACATCCACGTATTCGGTGGTAACTTGATCATCCATGCACACTTTTAAGCGCTGCCCGTTTACTTTGAATAATGATTCGTCTTTCAAGTCTTTCAATTCCACCGCTCCGTGGGGAGCAACGGAATTAACCAAAAATGAACCATCCCAACGGGAGCGAAGTTTTCCGGGAAACAAATGGAGGCGTGAGTTGTACAACCATACTTTTTGGCCCGGAGAAGATGTTTTGACTCGAATATTACGATCATGAAAGGCTTTGGACTTTGCCTTATAGATTTTAGCATTCTCATACGCGTCATGTCGCAATTCTTCCAATTCATTTAATTGAAGCTTTCGATTAGATCCGGCCGTTTACATGTCAAAATTGAAAGTTTTGGTGGCCCACATAGCTTTATGCTCCAATTCAACCGGAAGATGGCACGCTTTGCCATAAACCAACCGGTAAGGTGACATTCCAATGAGAGTCTTATAAGTAGTTCAGTAAGCCCATAATGCATCATTTAGTCGTAGTGACCAATCTTTCCGGTCAGGCCAAACTATTTTCTCAAGAATGTTCTTAATCTCCCTATTGGATACCTCCACTTGGCCACTAGTTTGAGGATGGTATGGGGTGGCTACTTTGTGTGTGACAGAGTATTTGGTAAGCAAGGTTCGAAGGAACCGGTTACAGAAATGTTTACCTCCGTCACTAATGAGGGCCCGAGGTGTACCAAACCGGCTAAAGATATTCGCTTGAATGAACTTAACCACGACTGCGTGATCATTAGTTTTGGTAGCAACGGCCTCTATCCATTTAGATACGTAGTCCACCGCCACAAGTATGTACTCATAACCAGTAGAGGGTGGAAAAGGTCCCATGAAGTCAATGCCCCACACATCAAATATCTCAATAATAAGAATAGGGTTAAGAGGCATCATGTCCTTCCGAGACATCGCGCCAAGGCGCTGACATCGCTCACAAGAGCGGCAGAATGAATATGCATCCCGATGAAGTGTTGGCCAGAAAAACCCGCATTGAAGAATTTTTGCTGCGGTTTTTTTAGCACTAAAGTGTCCCCCACAAGCGAGTGTATGACAGAATTTGAGAATGCTTTGGAATTCACTATTGGGTACACACTTTCGAATTATTTGATCGGGGCAATATTTGAACAATTGAGGATCGTCCCAGTAATATGATCGTGATTGGGAGAAAAAATGATCCTTCTCTTGCTTGGTCCAAGAAGACGGTATTTTGCCGGTTACCAAATAGTTGACAATGTCCGCATACCAAGGGATACTCTCTTGAGAAATGACAAAGAGTTGTTCATCCGGGAAGGATTCACAAACTGGAATGGATTCATGGAGGGATTCAACAAGAATGCTAGATAGGTGGTCAGCTACCACATTTTTGGTTCCCTTTTTGTCTCTAATCTCAAAATTAAACTCTTGCAACAAGAGTATCCATCGGATCAACCTAGGCTTTGTGTCCTTTTTGGCTAAAAGATGCTGGAGGGCAGCATGGTCCGAATAGACAATGATCTTAGAACCTAATAGATAAGCTCAAAATTTGTCCAAGGCAAATACTACCGCAAGCAACTCCTTTTTCGTTGTGGTATAATTGATTTGAGCCTCGGAAGGGTTTTACTTGCATAGTAGATGACATGTGGCAATTTGTCTACTCATTGCCCTAAAACTGCACCCATGGCGTAATCGGATGCATCACACATGATCTCAAATAGGAGAGCCCAATTTAGAGGGATGAGAATTGGAGCGGTTGTAAGCATGGTGCGGAGTTTTTCAAAAGCGTTAAGGTACGCTTCATCAAAGGTAAAGCAAGACTCTTTTTCAAAAAGGTGACACAAGGGCCGGGAGATCTTGCTAAAGTCTTTGATGAAACGGTGATAAAAGTCCGCATGCCCAAGGAATGAATGAATCTTTCTCACCGTTGATGGTGGAGGAAGTTTGGAAATGAGTTCAACCTTGGCTTTGTCAACCTTGATTCCTCTCTTAGACACAATGTGCCCTAGGACAATACCCTCTTGAACCATAAAATGGCTCTTTTCCCAACTGAGGATCAGATTGGTTTCTTGACATCGTTTGAGAACACGGGATAGATTTTGGAGACATAATTCAAATGAAGGCCCAAACACGAAAAAATCATCCATGAACACTTCCAAGAATTTTTTCACCATATCTGAAAAGATAGACATCATACACCATTGAAAAGTCGCTGGTGCGTTGCACAACCCAAAGGGCATGTGTTTATAAGCAAATGTGCCAAAAGGACATGTAAAAGTGGTTTTCTCTTGGTCCCTCAGGTCTATAGCAACCTGATTATAGCCCGAATATCCATCTAAGAAGCAATAAAAACTTTGCCCGGCTAATCTCTCCAAGATTTGATCAATAAATGGGAGGGGGCAGTGATCTTTCCGAGTTGCCGAATTTAATTTCCGATAATCTATGCACACTCTCCATCCCATGGTGGTGCGTTGGGGAATTAATTCACCCTTATCATTTGGTTGCACCGTAATACCGGACTTCTTTGGAACCACTTGAGTGGGACTAACCCACTTACTATCTAAGATAGGGTAAATAATTCCCGCATCTAGTAACTTCACCACCTCCTTCATTACAACGTCCTTCATATTTGGATTTAATCGACGTTGCGCCTCTCTTAAGGTCTTTGCATCTTCTTCCAAGTGTATGCGGTGCATACAAATAGAAGGATCTACTCCCTTAAGATCTGCCACACTCCATCCTATTGCTTCCTTGTGCTCTTTTAGCACTTGTAGGAGTTCCATCTTTTGATCATTGGTGAGATTGGAAGCAATAATGACTGGAAGGGTCTTATTAGTGCCCAAGAAAACATACTTGAGTGTAGCCGGTAGAGGCTTGAGCTTAAGTTGTGGTGGGGAAATTAGAGAAGGGGTTTGGGAAGTTTTGGACAAAGGAGGCAAGAGTTCTCCCAAAACTCTCCATTTAGGCAAATCCATGACAGTAGTGACATCGAGCACTGAATTGACTTCACAAATGGATTGCTCAATGTTAAAATCGTCACAGTTGAAATGATTTAGGCATGCCTCTAAAGGATCCTTAGAAAGAATAGAAGGAAGTGCTTCTTGAACAAGGTCTTCCACTACATCAACACAAAAGCACTCACTTTCATCGTCTGATGTGTGGTGAGAAGCATTAAAGATGTTCAAAGAACTTTCATATTTCTGAAAGAGATGTCCATCACTCCAGTACGGCAATTAACGCAAGCGTTTGCCGTGGCCAAGAATGGACGACCTAGAATGATAGGAATATGTCGATTTGAATTTTGAACCGGTTCCGTGTCAAGGACTATGAAGTCCACCGAAAAGTAGAATTTGTCCACTTGAATGATTACATCCTCAATAATGCCACGTGGTTGCTTCACCGAGCGGTCGGCAAGTTGGAACACAACAGTGGCAGGCTTAAGTTCCTCCAAACCTAGTTGTTGGTAAACTGTGAATGGAAGCAAATTAACACTAGCCCCTAAATCAAGAAGTGCCTTTTCAAAAGATTGATTTCCGATGGTGCATGATATGGTTGGAGCACCAGGATCTTTGAATTTAGGAGGGGCTTGGTGTTGAAAAAAGGAGCATTATTCTTAGATTTGTGCTTTTGAGTGTACAAGTCCTTCAAGAATTTAGCATAGGAAGGAATTTGCCAGATAGCATCAAGGAGAGGGAGATTGATCTTTACTTATTTGAAGATCTCCATCATGTCTTGAATTTTCTCTCCTTGCTTCCCAAAATGAGAAGGTTCCTTCAATCTTTGAGGAAAAGGAACCGGAGGTTCAAAAGAGGTGTCAAGGTTTGGACTAGATGACGACACAACTTCACTTGCCTTTCCTTTTAGATTTAGTGGGATATTGGTCACATTTGGATTTAAGGGAAACAATTTTGGATTTAATTGGGATTCTTTTGGATTTTTGGATTGCTCTTGGAATTCCTTTTTCTCTTCTTCCCCTACCTTGGAATTGATGATTTTACCACTCCTTAAGGTGGTGATTGATTGAACTTGCTCCGGAGGAGCATTACAAGAGGAAGATGATGGATCCTCAATCACATGAACACCCTTAGGATTCGCCACCGATTGACTCGGCAACTTACCTTCCTCTCTCCTATTCAAGGCATTAGCTAGTTACCCGATTTGAGCTTCTAACCTAGCCGTAGATTGAGCATTAGTTTCAAGCTTAGAGATTGATTGAGAGTGAGTTTGCAATAAGCGGGTATTGGCCTCAAGATTGCTTATTACTCTTTCTTCAAAGCCTTGGCTTCTCGGAGGAGGTGGTGGTTGTTGGTAATTGGATCTTTGATGGTAAGGTTGAGGATTTGGCCTATATTGAGGCTGTTGAGATTGGGAATTGAAATAATTTTGTCCTTGAAATGAGGGGCTTGATTCTTGAGGTTTTCATGAAAAAGTCAGATGATTCTTGTAACCAGGATTGTACGTATTTGAATATGGATCATTCATCTGTTTAGAGTACAATGCATTCGCTTGCTCTTGAGCATAATCAGGAGATTGCCCGGCAATAGGACAATCTCGCACAAAATGTGAAGTGCTATAGCAAAACGAACACACTTCCTGATTTTGAACAAGTTGGCTTGGAGTAGGCAGCCCATTTTTCATGATTAGGTCCATTTTTCGGGATAAGGCTTCTACTTGCATGGCAATCTCATCCACCCTTGAAATCTCATGCACTCCTCTAAAAGGTTGGGTGGATTTCCCTTTCCTAGTGGAGGAGCGTTAAGCTGAATTATTGTTTAGGGTTTGAAAAAGTTTTCATGCCTCATCGGGGCTTTTCAAAAGGTATCCTCCTCCACAAGCGGAGTCTATCATTTGCCTATGTTGCTCACTCACCCCATCATAAAAACTTTGCACTAGCTGCCATTTTGGGACAACATGATGCGGACAAGATTTAAGAAGATCTTTTAATCTCTCCCACGTCTCATGAAATTGTTCTTGATCAATTTGGGTGAATCCGGTGATTGCTCGCCGAATATCACTCGTCTTTCCCATTGGGAAGTATTTTTTTAAGAACTCTATTTGCATCTTCGCCCAAGAATGGATTGAGTTAGGTTCTAAGGAATTGAACCAACTTCTAGCTTTATCTTTTAAGGAGAATGGAAACATACGCAGCTTTAGATCATCCTCCGTAAAATGTGGTACCCTAATGGTGGAACACATAGAAAGGAAGTAATCTAAATGCCGGTATGGATCCTCATTAGGTAGACCATGGAAGCTATTAAGAAGATTGATGGTGGAGGACTTTATTTCGAATTGATTTGCCGCTACATCCGAAAATTGAATACACGAAGGTACTTCAAATGTAGTCGGAAGATAAAAGTCCATAAGCAACTCTCCTTGAGGAAGAGGAGGTGGAAGTTGTTGTTCATGATTAAAAGGAGGTAGATCAGGAGGTTGTCTCTCATTTGGGTCCATATAGGGTCCCTAGAGGTTCCTCTACGTTGTCTAAGTGTTCTTTCAAGTTCAAAATTACACGGAAGCAACGGAAGTGACAAGGACCATCTACCTAGCATGCATTAATAGTAGAACAACACCTCTATACGCAAAATAAACAATAATATATACAAAAAAAAATGAATGAACTCAAATCCACTAATTTTAGACTTTATACTCACAAAGGGTTCCAACTTTAATCCTTTTAGATGTCCGCTATGTGGTATACCTAAAATCAAGAAATTTGAGAAATAAGAACAAGATATCTACAAAAAATAATGAAAGAATTTCTAGCCTAAGAATTAAACCAGATTTAATCTTTCAATGGCGACAATTAAACCATAGTCCCCGGCAACGGCGCCAAAATTTTGATGTGGCTAAACTTGAATTATATTGTAAGCTTATTTTTGCCCCTTTATCAAAATATAATTTAACCACTCGCAAGAGCACGAATCCTTGTAGATACTGTAGAGACCGTGCCTGATTTTGGCCGGTTTTGCATTTTTCGCATTTTAATTGCCATAAATGCATTTTGAATGATGTTTAGCATGTTTTGAGTGTGGGAAACATGTTTGGGAAGTGTTTTTAAGGTTTTGGGAAGTTTTTGAGAGAATTGGAGAAGTTTGACTTTTTGGTTAAACCGGGGCCCGGGGTGCGACTTAAGTGGGCCCGGTAATCCGAAAAATTTTCAAAAATAATTATTTTTGAGAATGGCTTAGATGAAATATTTAGAGAGTAGAGGAAGTGATTTCGAGACCGTAGGAGTTTTCGGAATCGAAAAAGGAGTCCGGGAAGGTGCGTTAAGTGGCCGGGGGCATTTTGGTCTTTTTACAAACCCTAGATATTTTAAATATCAGTGGCAGAGATATTCAGCCATATCTCATGCCCCTTTCTCTCTCTAAAGTTCTCCATCTTCAAAGCTCTCCCTTCTCTCTACATTTCGGACCCGTTCGGCTTGGATTCAAGACTCGCTGAAGGAGGGAGATATGTAGGGGACAGCTAGGGCTTCCATTTGAACCGAACAAAGTAGTGATTCGGCAAGGTAGACTCCGCTGGAAAATTGGTGAAGTGCTTGGAAGGCCTTCATTTTTGAGGTAGGGGTTCTTCTTCTCTTCTAATTGTCGATTCTAGGGTTTCGGGTGAAGAAGAGAGGTGTAGGTTGTGTTTCACATGCTTTAGGATGGTGAGAGGTGTGGAAAGTTGTATTTTCTTCTTCTCTATAGTCCTATTTTTTTCACAATTGTGTATATTGTGTTGGTGGTAGCATGTGGGTTTGAAGTATGTGAGTGTAAGAAATTGATACATAGGCATTATGTGCTAAATTTGGTGTATATGTGGAAAAATGTGTACCAAGTGTCATATATGTGAATATATGTGAGAATGTGGTTGTTGAATGCATGTTTAGTTCTATGTGCTAAAATTATGCATTGAGTGTAGAATGAGTAAAATATGTTAATTTTGAAGTTGTATGCATATGAGATGATATATGCATATGTTGTACATATATGTGCTATATGTGGTGTATGGGGATGGAAAGTATGCTTGTTACTTATTTTTAGTATCAATGAGCATGAGTTGAGCATGAAAATAAAATGTCATGTGTTTATGCATTCATATTGCATATATGGGAAGTTGCGGGAAAATGACGCAAGTGAGGTGCACGGGGCTTCGAAGTGGTCCAACCGTGTTGTGAGAGGTGGTAAAATTATCCACTATGTATGGCCCTTGAAGTGGACCCGCCATACAAAGGCTTAATGCCTAGGATCGGAGTATGTCCAATACTGATGACCCCTCGGAGTTGTCCCGGTCATAGGATGTTTATCAGAGAATGTCCAAGATTTGTGGGCCTCGGAGTTGTCCCCTCACTCTATGGCAATCCTATATATTGCTATAGTAGAATGACCTGTCGAAGTTGTCCCGGTCATTGGATGTTATCGGAGTTGTCCAAGGTTACATGATCCTCGGAGTGGGCCAATCATGTAGGGTATCGGATGAGGACCGAGAGAGAGAGCATTTACTCACTTTAATGCTTTTATGTTTGAACATGTTGTACATGATTCGTGAAATATGCAATCCTCTTTAATTGCATTTGTTTATGTGTTTGTGAGATTGTGGACGTGGCATGTAGTGTATTCATATGCATTCCATGTAGGTCGTGTCGGGTTGGCACTTAGAAGGGTTGGGGAACCTTTACTGAGCCGCAGTGGTGCTCACCCCTTTATTATAAACTCTTTTTACAGATAAAGCACCGATGACGGATGGGACGTGAGTGTCCAAGTGGAACACTAGTGGTGGTTTTGCTATCTTTTGGATTTTTGCGCATTTTTGTGGCTATCCATGCCGGCTTGTGGCATGTGACTTCCTTTTAGTTATGGTTGTGCTTTGGACGAATGTAATTTGGATGTATGTATGGGATTTTAAACTTGTTGGGTGTGGAGAGACAACAGTTTAATATATGTAATGCCCATGGCGGCACTTAATTCATTTTGATGATGCTTCCATTTTGAATGGGTTGTGTTCGTGAAAGAAATGGTTCATTTTGGTGTATGAATTCAATTATGAATGTGATCTTGATTGTGAGATTGATGTTGGAACCTTCCATTTATGTTGTTAATCTTGTTTGAGGGGTTCTAGGATGATAGAATGTTGATTGGGTTCCAAATGGATCATGTATAGGGCTGTTGGAAGTCCCAGGAGGTGCATTTCGATCAATCGAGATGCCTATTTCGATCAATCGAAGTCCCCATTTCGATTGATCGAAGGGGTGATGATTTATGATGATTTTGAGAGTCCAGAAAGGGAAAATTTCGATCAATCGAGACCCCTATCTCGATCAATCGAGATATTGCAGGTTTGGGGTCCCGAAAGGGTGAAAATCTCGCTTGAATTTCGATTAATCGAGATTCCATCTCGATCAATCGAGATTACTATTCACAGCTTTTTCCAAAACTTCATTTCGATGTAATTTCTTCGTTCTAGATCGGAATTGAGCGTGGTTTTTTTTGAACTTGAGTATTTTTGGATTCTCTATCCAATGGTGTAAGCCTCAGTTCCAGATTCCAAACACATAAAGTTTTGAGGCTCGAAAGTGAGTGATTCTTAAAAGTGTGGGCATGTAAATGTTCACTAAGGTATGTGATTTGATGTAGGGCCCATGGGGATTAGTTAAGGTGGATTTGGGTGCATTCATATGCAATAATTGAGTTAAGCTTCCATGGTGAATGAGGGTAATGAGAGCCTATTGGGCTAAATGGACGGTTTAACCTCCGGTTCTCCGAGAGTTGGAAATCAGGGCGTTATAGCATGGTATCAAACCTTGATACTAATGCATTGAGTGAAATTGAGATTGTTCACGGGGTTAAGTGAACGGGTTCACACTTGGGATTCGGGGTTGGTCCGAGGGAGTCCTGGCGGTCCGGGTTTCGGGGCGTGACAGATACGGTTCTTTATAGAGGGTATCAATCCCACGAGGACTAGTCGTAATTGTCTTAAAGAAAGATTACTTCCACTTTAATCCTAAAAACAAGGTTTTGAGTTTTGTTTATAAAACTATTGCATGAATGTAATAACAATAAATTTAAAGAGTAAAAGTTGGGAGAGAGAACTAGGGGTGGTTTCCACCACTAGCCATTCACATGTTCATAAGTGTAGCAAGCTTGGGATTCATAAATTAAATGCCTAACAATGTCATTAGGCTTGTGACCTCAATGACATATCAAAAGATTAATGTGAGCACCAACCTATCATAATCCATCTTCAACAAGCATAGTTCTTCAACCTAACTAATTACCCTACTTTCTAAGTGCACCTACATGCATCCAAACTACCTTATCTTGGCATGGTTTATAGAAGCAAGCACACCACATACATTTAAAGTACCATTACTTAGCCATCATTTGCTCTTCTTATGGAAGAAACAAATGTTGTGCATTCACAAGATAGATTTTACTCTAAGACAAGAGTAAAACCAAAATCAAATGAATATATAAAAGAGATGTATTAGTGTACATGGTCACTAGGCTAAATAATTAACATTTAAGAACAAATCCCAAAATGCTACAACAATGAACAAGTTTACATGGCTAGGGGCTTCAACAACACCCTAGTATAGAAGTTAGTTGCTCATGGCTGCCTTGTACTCTTCCATTGATGGAGAAAATGAAGCTTCTTGGTCTGGTTCAGCTCCTTCTTCCCCTCTCCTGAATGTCTCTCTGTGTATATGATGAGTGTTGAGAGATATGTGAGAAAATGGCCTCTTTTTGTGCTTTATGGCCTCCTTTTCAACCTTGGGGCCCACCATAAATATATATATATCAATATATATACCAACTATATCAAGAAGGTCCCCAAGGGTCTTGTTTAAGTCATACAATCCCTCTAAGTCGTGCAAAAAGGGGGATTTTGTTGCAAGTGGGAGAGCAGGTGAGCAAGTGGGCAAGTGGCTCTGCAGAATCTCGATCAATCGAGATTGGAATCTCGATTGATCGAGATTTCAATCAATCGAAATCAATATCTTGATCAATCGAGATTTTGATTAATCGAGATCAACATCTCAATTGATCGAGATGCTTTAGCTTTAATTCTGACTTTAGCTCTTCAATTGCAAATGGCCTCAAACTTTGCTCCTTTTGCTACAAGACCTGCGATACATCAAAAATACAAAAATACCGTAAACATATCTCGGTAAACGTAGAAACAGGACTAACATATGCAATAAAGAGGGTTCAAATGCATAAAATTGAACACTTATCACAGCGCAAAGAAGAGGAGTACTGGAATCAACATCAACGAACCTGTTGCTCACTCAAACGCATCAAGTCCATTAAGTAATGCAGTGTACGAGGGTGTTCCTTCTGAAAGATCACCACAGTTTGACATGAATGAATATTCACCCGATATTGCTGAATCTCAACCATTAGAGCGACCAGCAGGACGCAAGGCGGCGAAGTAGAGCCGACATAAGAAGAAACAGCTAGAATATGAGACCTCACACTCATCATTCGAGGTCAGTTTCCACCAAGCAACATCCAAACTTGACTCTCAAACAAATCTTATTATGGAGACAAAGCTAAAACAGATGGAAAGACAACGGGAGAGAGAACTACACGAAAAAAGAAGACAACGGGAGAGAGAACTACACGAAGAAAAAATTCGAGAAGAGGAGTTGATGCTAAAAGATCCAAACTCAATGCCAACAGAAGTACAGAAAGCATGGCTTATCCGAAAATAACAACAGATATATGAGCAAATGTGTGCAGAAGCATATGAGAATTTGCGCAATCCATAGGACTTGTTTAATCCATAATGGATATTGTGTCATTTTAAGTTATGTTATTTTTTTTTATCCATTATGAATATTGTATCGTTTGAAATTATGTTTTTTTTTAATCCATTATGGATATTGTAATTCATTTAACTTATGTTATGTTGCTTTTAAATCTATTACGAATATTGTGTCGTGCAAAAATAATTTCAGAATAAAATTTTTATTGCATAATATTTTATAACATCTTACAAGCATAAAAATACAACATAACTTGAAATTTTAGTACATAAAATGATAACAGAACTTAAAGAAATGAGTATATAAAAAATCAACATAACTTAAAGATAGGAGTACATTAAAAAACGTCACTTAAAGATCTTCATATGAATCACCAATCTGATTCCATATCTGTTCTATCAGATCCTTCCTCAACTGCATATTTGTCTCTCTGCTACGGTACTGAGTTTGGCAAGCGTAGATGTGTGCTGCAAAAACATTTGGGTCTAATCTTCGAGTGTGATTCAGAATACTCTCTTCCGGTGGCATCCAAATTCCAGTATTGTTGTGGCGCTCATCTTCAATGATCATGTTGTGAAGGATTATGCACGTTCTCATTATGAGACACAAGTCCATCTTCTCCCAATATTTAACTAGTCGTTGCAGTATTGCCCACTTGATTTGCAAGACCCCAAATGTTCGCTCCACATCTTTCCTGCATGCCTCTTGTTTTTTTGCAAACATTTTTTATTTTGGAGTTCTTGGATTTGGGATGGTCTGCATCAAAGTTGCCCATTTTGGGTATATACCATCAGACAAGTAATACCCCATGCTATACTGATGCCCATTCACCACATAATTAACCGAAGGCATTCTACCACTGACAATACGGTTGAATACGGAGGAATGATCCAACACATTTATATCATTGTGTGAACTAGCCATTCCAAAAAATGAATGCCAAATCCACAAATCTTTGGAGGCTACCGCCTCCAATATTAAAGTAGCCTTATGGGTGCGACCTTTGTGTGTGCCATGCCACGCCACTGGACAATTCTTCCATTCCCAATGCATACAATCGATAGAACCAAGCATACCTGGGAATCCTCTAGCCTCCCCTTCTTGAAGGAGTCGTGCAATGTCGGTTTCGTTTGGTTCGTGCATGTACTGCTGCTCATACATAGCAACAACAGTAGTACAAAATGCCTTTAAACAACTTATTGTAGTAGTCTCACTGATTTTAATATACTCGTCAAATGAATCGGCTGGTCCACCATATACGAGAATGCGTATTACAGTTGTCATCTTCTATATAAAAGACAACCCCAAACGGCTAGAAGCGTCCCTTTTTTGGATGAAGAAATCGTCATAAGCTTGAACATCATTCAAGATACGAAGAAATAGTTCTCGATGCATCCTGAATCGTTTATGAAATTGCTCGGGTGTATATAAGCAATTCTCATCAAAGTAGTCTTTCATTAGTTGACGGTGACTTCCTTCTCAGTCATGATGAATAAACCGCCGCCTCTGAGCTGGTTGAAATACTTGCGATATAATCTCCAGTGTACAACAGCTCAGAATTTCTTTGTAGGTAGATACATGATCTTCAAGCAATTTGTCAAGATCTATTGATGAGGAGGATGACGAAGAATGTGGAGAATTTGAATCTGACAAAGGTCGTGATGACGAAGCCATTGAAAGTTCGAAGTTGAAAGAGATGGTAAATGAACTTTTGGAAGATTAAAAGTAGTGGTAATTTTATAAATGAGCAAATGAGTGTTTATATAAGAAAAAAAATATAGTCGTTGGGAATATAGCCGTTGGAAATATAGTCGTTGGGAATATAGCCGTTGAAAATATAGCTATTGGGAATATAGCCGTTAGTAAATAAATAAATAAATATTTAATAATTTTAAATTTAAATTTTAAAAAACAAATTATTAAAATATTATTATTTTTGGTTAGCGAAAATCTGGAGAACCTGTTGTGGAGCCAAAATTTGGAGATCCTGACATGATGATGTGGCTGGCTAAAATGCTGAGGTGGCTAGCTAAAATTCAAATTTGGAGAACCAAATTTAGCCATCCCATAGTGGATGCTCTTATGAACGCCTCTGAAGGTTTTGGTGTCAAATGTATTAGTTGAGCAGTGTAGGTATGGATGCCATTTCCTTTAACAGTAAAAGCTTGATGGCATAGGTAGTCCTTCGGTAGGTGAAGAATTTTAACCAGATATATCTTCTTCTAACGCCATACCCAATTTGATTTCTTCATCATACCACCACTAGGATGGCACGAAGTAATCATTGAAGCACCTGACATGGGAAGTGGATGAAGAAGAACTTTACCATCCCAACAGGCCTTTCAAAGAAATGTACCGCTAACTAGGGCAGCGGAGAGCTTATCGTCTCCATATTCAGCCTTACACCAAGTCCTTTCTGCTTGACAATTCCAACAACAGATTAAATTAATGGCAGCCACCGATGTTCCGGGAAAGAAGGAGAATCTTACTGCTAGCATCAATCCTTTCTCTAGACTCGCTGTTGTCTATGGGCGTGAGGAAAAATAATCTGACTGCACCTACAACTGAGTTGGCACTAGAAGACGGTGAGTCTCTTAGTCATGCGGAGGCCATTAATGAACTGGTTAGAAGGATTATTGCAACTGAAATTCATGGCAGCCATGAGGTATTGACGAGCGTCTCAGATTCTAGTTCCTCCTATGGCTTCGGTTTTGCCCCGACCTTCAAAAGCGTTCCACCCATCTTTGCTTTCTAGGTACTCTCCTTTAGTTGAGGAGCGTCTTCCATTTCAGTGGGAATTTTCGTATTCTATTAACTTGTCTAGCATTTTTAAAAATTGTCCAATCCCTCAAAGCGATTGGACTGATTGGGTTGATCAAGTCGAGACTCGATATGGAGTGCTATGGAAAGAAGTTGGCATTTATGACGCCATTCTTCTCTCAAAGGACCGAATTATGATGGATAGGGAAGTTATCTTCTTTTTATTTGTTTCTGGTCATGCTCTACCAATGCATTTCACCTTTAGTGTGGAATGCTTGGCCCAACGGTGCAAGACATATGTTTACTCACTAGGCTTAGACCACATGGGGAAGAGATAAATTCTCTTCTTGATGTCTCCGGAGTGCATTACGAGTATCCATAAAACTTAAAGTGAAGTCACTAACCCTGGACCCCCAAAGCTCTTAATTAACCAGAGTAACAAAATTAAGATTTAGTAAGCCCCACCCATCCAATGGGGATGTTGGGCTCCAAAGAAAATTTCAACATGGAGGAAGAAAAATTTTACCCATCTCACCTTGGATGGATTAGGGGCATTCATCTTGAGTCTTCTAGCCACAATATTCATAATGGTGTCGATCGATGCCCTTCGACGACAAAGTTTCTTTCAGAATAGTTTAGCATAAAGCCAAACTTTAAACCTTCTTTGGCATGGGAGTGAGACTATAGTGTTGACAGAGGTAACTCGGATCATTACTTGCCTTGCGAAATTTTCATCTCGGTCATAGGAATCAAGATTTAGATTCGAATCATTTTGACCGAGAATATATTACTTATTCTTGACTTGAGTGGTCAAAACTTAATCTTGGCTTCTCGTATTAATGGTGAACAATATTATATTTTTCAACGACATTGTTCTTATCTTCTTGTAAGCTATGGTGATCAAGGCCTAGATATAAATTTTCCTCATGAAAGATTAACTCATCTTTATTTGGTTCATTAAGAAATAAATTTGGTTGTTGGTCTTGATGATCAATGATGTCATCCTTTTGGTCTTCACAACTAAGACCTTCATTTAGTTCTTCTTGACCTAAATATTCTCTTGCTCCAAATGAGTCATCAAGACTCAATTTCCAATCATGGCCTTTATGACTAAGGCTATGTAAGCTTAAATTTAAGTCACTTAAATTTTATCATTTGGCCATTATCAACCAATCTTGGCTTGCCACGTGAGAGTCGGCATTATGAGCCAAACAATTTTGGCACGCCCGGTGGGACCTATCTTGAGAGCGGAGATCATTGTCAAGCAATAGATTTCCTCTGATTTCTTCCTAGTGAAGAGTTGTACAAGACAGTAGTAAAAAGTAATGATGGTTATTTTTCATTTATGACCACATGGCCCAACCCAAGCACACAGGTCTTTGTGCTTGAAAGCTTTCAAAACAAGCGTTATACTATTTGAGAAGAAAGATATCTTAGGTCGAATCAGCCCGTAGACCCATATCTTCAAGCCTTAGACTCTATTATATGGTATTGGTCTCAAAATCCCATCTTTCCTCAAGTTAATGATGGCCAGAGTAACAAGAATGACTATAGTAATGAGAATAGTTCATCTTATTATATTGGCCATAAAACTTCAAATTCTAATCTTAGTCACATTGGTCAAAAGAATTTTAACATAAATGAGCGAGGTGAAGTTTTAAATGCCACATTTGAGAAGGAACTTCCAGCAATTATCATGTCGCCTAAGGTTGATAATGGGCAAATGATAAAAATGAAGTGTGTGGATGGGAAGAGAGAGCTAAATCTTGGCCAAAGCCATTCACATAAAAGTCATTCAAGTATGACTCAAGACCTAGATTCAAGTCTTCACAATTATGATCAGTGTACCTCTCATGTCATGACCAAGACTCGTGGGGGGGCAAAATGAAGGTCGACCAAATAACTCTTATTTGGTCGGGGAACAAGTTGATTTTGGCTTGAGTGACCTAAATTTAAGTTTACACAGCCTTAGTCATAAAGGCCGTGATTGGAAATTAAGTTTTGATGACTCATTTGGAGCAAGAGAATATTTAGGTCAAGAAGAACTAAATGTAGGTCTTAGTTGTGAAGACCAAAAGGATGACATTATTGATCATCAAGACCAACAACCAAATTTATATCTTGATGAACCAAATAAAGATGAGTTCATCCTTTGTGAGGAAGATTTATATCTAGGCCTTGATCACCATAGCTTACAAGAAGATAAGAACAATGTCGTTGAAAAATATGATATTGTTCACCATCAATACCAAAAGCCAAGATTAAGTTTTGACTACTCAAGTCAAAAAGAAGTAATTCTCGGTCAAAATGATTCGAATCTAAATCTTGATTCCTATGACCGAGATGAAAATTTTGGGGGGCAAGTAATGATCCGAGTTACCTCTGTCAACACCATAGCTTCACTCTCACGCCAAAGGAGGTTTAGAGTTTGGCTTTATGCTGAACCATATCGAAAGAAACTTTGTCATTAAAGGGCATTGATCGGCACCATTATGAATACTGTGGCTAGAAGACTCAAGATGAATGTCCCTAATCCATCCAAGGTTAGATGGGTAAACTTTTTCTTCCTCTGTGCTGAGATTTTCTTTGGAGCCCAACATCCCCATTAGATGGGTGGGGTTTACCAAATCTTAATTTTGTTACTCTGGTTAATTAAGAGCTTTGGAGGTCTAGGGTTAGTGACTTCGCTTTAAGTTTTGTGGATACTCGTAATGCACTCCAGAGACATCAAGAAGAGAATTAATCTCTTCCCCATGTGGTCTAAGCCTAGTGAGGAAACAGATGTCTTACACCATTGGGCCAATCATTCCACACTGAAGGTGAAATGCATTGGTGGAGCATGACCAAAAATAAAGCAAAGAGAAGATAGCTTCCCTATCCATCATAATTCGGTCATTTGAGAGAAGAATGGCATCATAACTACCAATTTCTTTCCATAACGCTTCATATTGAGTTTCGACCTGGTCGACCCAATCAATCCAATCGCTCTGAGGGATTGGACAATTTTTAAAAAGGCTAGACAAGTCAATAGAATACGAAAATTCCCGTTGAAATGGAAGGCACTCCTCAACCAAAGGAGAGTACCTAGAAAGCGAAGAAGGTGGAATGCTCTTGAAGGTTGGGGCAAGACCAAAGCCATAGGAGGAGTTGAACCCGAGATGCTCGCCAGTACCTCATGGCTGCCATAAATTTTAGTTGCAATAATTCCTTTAACTAGTTCATTGACGGCCTCCGCATGACTAAAAGGCTTGCCATCTTCCGGTGGCAGCCCATTGTTATTTCTCTTTACACCTATAGGGGTTCTTTATTGATAACAGTAAAATATATAACTCGCAACATGACAGAGATCTGAGGTGGACTGAGAGAGGTGGAAGCCCAGGCAAACTTGAGAGAGAGAGAAAGAAAGAAGATGGCAGTGCTCATGTAAACCATAGACTCCTTGATGAAGGGTAAAAAAGTGTGGGTGTGAGAGAGCATGAGAGCTCTTCTCCTTTTTTATTTTGATCGTCTAGAGAGTAGAGAGTTCAATCTGTCTCAAATCAACCCCTCTCTTGGCTTTGGGCAATGTCCTTTTATAGGCCAAGAGTGAGATGATGATGTCATCTCATGACATCACATAAAATGTGGGTTTATTAACACAATAATTAAAAGAGATAAATTTCTCCTATAATTATAAAGCAGTGTTAATTAAAATGAAGACATGTTGTACGGGAGTCAAATGGTGTTTCTCTCTCAATAAGTCCGATCGAGGGTCGACTCGACGAACCCTGGACTTCAGCCATCAAACCAAATACCTCCTTAGATCCCAGGTATTCCTGAGTCCTGCTCCCAACTCAGGTCTTCAGTTTGATGACGTCGTATGTGCCGCGTAATTTGTACGTTGACAATTTGACCAAGCTAAGTGGGTCATTGTTGATGATGTGGCGTTACTATGTCAACTGAGATATATGACTACCTACATTAGTCCCCTTGTGCGGGTGAGCTTCGTAGAAATCATAGAAGGTTAGTCGTGCATAAATGATTTTTTTGTTGTGATTTTTATAAGGAAAAGAGAAATTTTCTGAGATTCTTCAAAGTAGTGTTGGAGGATGTTAACTTGTGGGTGGTTTTAGGTGAGGTTTTGAATGACCTAAGAAGATGTCTTAGGGTTTGATCAATTTTTGGAATAGTATCCCATGATGTTGACTCAAAGGTGGTTCCCTTCAATGTTTTGAGTGACCTAAAAGCATGTCTGTTTGAGCAATGAGGTATCTTTGAAAGAGACATCTCGTGGGGGCTCCCAAAGAAAATTTTGTAACAAGATATCATGCAGGACTCGAGGCGAAGAGCTCGTCAAGGAAGTGAGACATCTCGTGAAAGTTTTCTATAGGAGCCTATGCAATGAGATATCCTTAGGTGGGACCTCCTTAGGATGAACATCTCTAAAAAGCATATTGTGAAATTTTTGTAAACATGCTAAGAAATGAGGTATCTCAGAAAGGGGGCATCTCGTAGAAGATTCCAAAGAAAATCTAGCGACAAGATATCACGCAAGACTCGAGGCTAAGAGCTCGTCGAGGAGGTGAGGCATCTCGTGAAAGTTTTTCGTAGGAACTCTACTCGATGAGGCATCCCTATGTAGGACCTCCCTAGGTGGGGCATTTCTAAGAGAGACATATCGTGAAACTTTATGCAAAAGTGTTGATAAATGAGGTATCTTAGAAAAGGAGCATCTCATGGAGGCTTCCAAGAAGAACTTAGCGACGAGATATCATGTAGGACTCGAGGCTAAGAGCTCGTCGAGGAGGTGAGACGTCTTGTGAAAGTTTTTTCGTAGGAAGCCTGTGCGATGAGGTGTCCTTAGGTGGAATCTCCCTGGGCGGGACATATCTAAGAGATGGCATGGGGGTTCCCAAAACATCATGTAGGTAAATGTAGAGTATAAAGAAAGTTTGGGGTTCTAGAGTATTACAGATACTGCAGATATGTGTAGAGTATGAAGAATATTCCAAAAGTGTAGAATATTTTGTAGATTCGTAAATGTTTACCAGGAATGTTCTGGAACCTCGGTAGGTTGCCTATACATAAGTGATGATAGAATTTGTAACAAACAAACCCTATGGGTTCGATAATGTTACATGAAGCGTTAAAATTGAGATTTTGAATTCCATTGAATACCCAATGGATCGAGGTGCGTGGAAGCGTCAATGGACAAAAATTGATGTGAATTTCTCAGAAGTTGAGAATTCTAAAATTGAATATAATTAAAAACTCAATGAATCGAGATGAGTGTAAACCTCGAGAGCTAAAAATTTAGAATTTTAAATTTTATTGAATAACTAATGAATCGAGGTGCGTGAAAGCGTCGAGGTTCAAAATTTCAGAAATTTGAATTTTGCTGAAAACTAATGAATCGAGGTAGGTGGAAGTCTTGAGGGGTAAAAATTCAGAGGACCCAAAATAATCAAGCAGAGTGTAAACCTCGAGTGCTAAAAATTCAGAATTTTGAATTTTTATTGAAGACACAATGAATCGAGATGAGTGTAAACTCGAGGTGAGTGTAAACCTTGAGAGCTAAAAATTTAGAAGTTTGAATTTTTATTAAAGACCCAATAAATCGAGATGAGTGTAAACTCGAGGTCAGTGTAAACCTCGAGGGCTAAAAATTCAGAAGTTGAATTGTACTGCAATGAATCGAGATGAGTGTAAAATCAAGCTGAGTGTAAACCTCACGGGCTAAAAATTCAAAAGTTTGAATTTTTATTAAAGACCAAAAAAATCGAGATTACTGTAGACATCGAGCGCTAAAAATTCAGAAGTTTGAATTTTATTGAAGACCCAAGGAATCGAGATGATTGTAAACTCGAGGTGAGTGTAGACCTCGAGAGCTAAAAATTCAGAAGTTTGAATTTTTATTAAAGACCCAAGGAATTGAGATGATTGTAAGCACGAGGTGAGTGTAGACCTCGAGAGCTAAAAATTCAGAAATTTGAATTTTTATTAAAGACCCAAGGAATCGAGATGAGTGTAAACTCGAGGTAAGTGTAAACTAAAAATTCAGAAGTTTGAATTTTTATTGAACACCCAATAAATCGAGATGAGTGTAAACTCGAGGTGAGTGTAAACCTCGAGCGCTAAAAATTCAGAAGTTTGAATTTTTATTAAAGACCTAGTGAATCGAGATGAGTGTAAACTCAAGGTGAGTTTAAACTCGAGGTAAGTGTAAATCTCGAGAGCTAAAAATTCAGAAGTTTGAATTTTTATTAAAGACCCAAGGAATCGAGATGAGTGTAAACTCGAGGTAAGTGTAAACTAAAAATTCAGAAGTTTAAATTTTTATTGAACACCCAATGAATCGAGATGATTGTAAACTCGAGGTGAGTGTAGAGCTAAAAATTCAGAAGTTTGAATTTTTATTAAAGACCCAAGGAATTAAGATGCATGAAAGCATCGAGGTTCAAAAGTTCAGAAATTGAAATTTCGTTGAAAATCAATGGAGCGAGGTACGTGGAAGCTTCGAGGGGTAAAAATTCAAAAGACCCAAAATAATCAAGTGAGTGCTAAAAATTCAGAAGTTTGAACTTTTATTGAAGACATAATGAGTCGAGATGAGTGTAAACTCGAGGTGAGTGTAAACCTTGAGAGCTAAAAATTCAGAAGTTTGAATTTTTATTAAAGACCCAATGAATCGAGATGAGTGTAAACTCGAGGTCAGGCCTCGAGGGCTAAAGATTAAGAAGTTGAATTGTATTGCAACGAATCGAGATGAGTGTAAAATCAAGCTGAGTGTAAACCTCGCAGGCTAAAAATTCAAAAGTTAGAATTTTTATTAAAGACCAAAAAAATTGAGATGACTGTAGACATCGAGGGCTAAAAATTGAGAAACTTGAAATCGAGATGATTGTAAACTCGAGGTGAGTGTAGACCTCGAGAGCTAAAAATTGAGAAGTTTGAATTTTTATTAAAGACCCAAGAAATTGAGATGATTGTAAATTCGAGGTGAGTGTAGACCTCGAGAGCTAAAAATTCAGAAGTTTGAATTTTTATTAAAGACCCAACGAATCGAGATGAGTGTAAACTCGAGGTGAGTGAAAACCTCGAGAGCAAAAAATTTAGAAGTTTGAATTTTTATTGAACACCCAATGAATCGAGATGAGTATAAACTCGAGGTGAGTGTAAACCTCGAGAGCTAAAAATTCAGAAGTTTGAATTTTTATTAAAGACCCAGTAAATCGAGATGAGTGTAAACTCAAGGTGAGTTTAAACTCGAGGTGAGTGTAAACCTCGAGAGCTAAAAATTGAGAAGTTTGAACTTTTATTGAGGATCCAATGAATCGAGATGATTGTAAACTCAAGGTGAGTGTAGACCTCGAGAGCTAAAAATTCAAAAGTTTGAATTTTTATTAAAGACACAAGGAATCGAGATGATTGTCAACTCGAGGTGAGTGTAGACCTCGAGAGCTAAAAATTGAATTTTTATTAAAGACCCAAGGAATCGAGATGCATGAAAGCGTCGAGGTTCAAAAGTTCAAAAATTGGAATTTCGCTGAAAATCAATGGAGCGAGGTACGTGGAAGCCTCGAGGGGTAAAAATTCAGAAGACCCAAAATAATCAAGCAGAGTGTAAACCTCAAGAGCTAAAAATTGCGAAGTTTGAATTTTTATTGAAGATACAATAAATTGAGATGATTGTAAACTCGAGGTGAGTGTAGACCTCGAGAGCTAAAAATTTAGAATTTTAAATTTTATTGAATAACTAATGAATCGAGGTTCGTGAAAGCGTCGAGGTTCAAAAATTCAGAAATTTGAATTTTGCTGAAAACTAATGAATTGAGGTAGGTGGAAGTCTTGAGGGGTAAAAATTCAGAGGACCCAAAATAATCAAGCAGAGTGTAAACCTCGAGAGCTAAAAATTGCGAAGTTTGAATTTTTATTGAAGATACAATAAATCGAGATGATTGTAAACTCGAGGTAAGTGTAGACCTCGAGAGCTAAAAATTCAGAAGTTTGAATTTTTATTAAAGACCCAAGGAATCGAGGTGACTGTAAACCTCGAGGGCTAAAAAATGAGAAGTTTGAATTTTATTAAAGACCCAAGGAATCGAGGTGACTGTAAACCTCGAGGGCTAAAAAATGAGAAGTTTGAATTTTATTAAAGAGCCAAGGAATCGAGGTGAGTGAGTCTGCCTCCAGTAATCGATACATCGTGACCTCGAGGAGTCATTATGTCGAGGATTAGCGTGACCTCGAGGAGTGGATATGCAAGCCAACTGAATGATGCGAGAAAAATGAGTAGGAGTGTATTGGCACGAGCAAGTGCGAGAGTTAGGCTAACCAAGATTTGCATGTTGGTCAATGTGTTTTTCCAACAAGTCTCTATGTAATATATATATATATATATATATATATATTTGCTGCATAGTATTTGTGTTAGGATAACTTTATGTAAAGTAAGATTGGAAAAGAGGAAGTCATTTCAACCACTGTTAACCATAAAGTGAAATCTTTTGTAAGATTTTATGGCAGTAGTCACGTGATTAGATAAGAAAAAAAAAGACATATATGTATAATGTATGCAACAGATATATGTAAAGTCGAGATGTGATGCTATAAAATCTTAGAATAATGATAAAAAGAGATAAAGTAAAGATGTGATAGCTATAGTAGGCTTGAACTAAAAGATTTTGTATAAAACAAAAAAACATGGATTTGTTGGTCTTCTTCACGAGACATAGTTAGCAGGGAAGGTCAGGAAACACTAATGTATATTCTATTATGCATAGATATACATGTGTGTGTATATATCTCTAAGAAATAAATACACAGTTGTGTAAGATGTAAATGAGATGATAACATGATAGATTTTTAAAGATGAGTAAAAAATCTTATGTCGAACTAATAGTGCATCAGGATAAAGAAAATGCATAAAAGTATTAAGTATGAGTTTAGAATGAGAGCACCAGTATGAAGCTTTGAGTCCATACAAAGAACATCTTCCATAAATTATACGAGAATACCTCCCCAGTGGAGTCGCCAAAATGTAGGGATACTTTATTAATAACAGTAAAATATATAAATGGTGAGGCATCACTCACAACATGACAGAGATCCGAGGTGGAATGAGAAAGGTGGAAGCTCAGGCAAACTTGAGAGAGAGAGAAAGAAGATGGCAGTGCTCATGTAAACCATTGACTCCTTTATGAAGGGTGAGAAAGTGTGGGTGTGAGAGAGCATGAGAGCTCTTCTCCTTTTTTATTTTGATCGTCTAGAGAGCAGAGAGTTCAATCTGTCTCAAATCAACACCTCTCTTGGCTTTGGGTAATGTCCTTTTATAGGCCAAGAGTGAGATGGTGATGTCATCTCATGACATCACATAAAATGTGGGTTTATTAACACAATAATTAAAAGAGATAAATTTCTCCAATAATTATAAAGTAGTGTTAATTAAAATGAAGATATGTTGTACGGGAGTCAAATGGTGTTTCTCTCTCAACAAGTCCGGTCGAGGGTCGACTCAACGAACCCTGGACTTCAGCCACCAAACCAAGTACCTCATCAGATCTCAGGTATTTCTGAGTCCTGCTCCCAACTCAGGTCTTCAGTTTGATGACGTCGTATGTGCCGCGTAATTTGTACGTTGACAATTTGACCAAGCTAAGTGGGGTCGTTGTTGATGATGTAGTGTTACCATATAACTTACTTGTTGACTATTTGACCCAGTTAAGTGGGTCATTGTTGATGATGTGACGTTACTATATCAACCGAGATATATGACTACCTGCAACACCCACAGACAATAGCAAGTTCAGAGAAGAAAGTAATGCTAGCAACGTGAATTTAATCCGTTGGCAGAACTATCAAGCTGAGAAGACTTGATGCAAACGGTTGGATATGGAAAGGACAAAAATCTCTACTGTCCGGCAAAACCCATACCACAAATTGGAGGTTGTCCTACCCACATTACTCAATAGTTTCAACAGTTCCAGGTTCTTTTACAGCAGTATGTGAACAATGAGCCTTATGAATATAGCCATAGACCAGAGATTTATGCCAAGATAAGAAGTTTGGCACCAAAGTTGCTTCAAGTACCAGAGTATCGAGATTCTATAGATGAACAAAATGAGGGCTTTAACTAAAGAATATCATCAGCTTCAGTTCTTCTGATAATGGAATAATCAATCCAAACATTCATCAATTTTCTCAGGACCGATAGGGAAAGTCACTGCCAAATATTGGTAGCTTCTTCGGGAAGGACCAGAGGGGCTTAGTTGATCGAGCTCTTTTCATCCAAAGTAGAGTGATACTGCTTGCGTATAAAAATTCTTGGGAGAGCAAGTATATATATATATATATATATATAGTATAATTTTGTATTGCATGATGGAGGTGAAGCCACGTGGATTGGATAGCAAAGTCTGGTCTGAAACTTGATTCTCTGCACTTGGGCACTGATGGCATGCAAAGTGAAACTACCTTGGACTTGAGACATGATGGTGACCAATGAGGAGAGAGAAAGGGGAAGCTGGTACTTAGCTGAGCTACTCAACCTATATAACAAATAAGAATGACACACACAACCCAACCGTGGTATGGCTCGTAGCTCAACAAGCACACATTGGGCAGTGAAAAACGTTGACTGCCAGCTTTGACTTATACCTAATACGACTACCAATACTCATCACTCAAATAAATATACATATATATATTTCCTTGTTTATGTATATGTTGAGTCAGATGTAGCACTAGTACGAGTACTGAAGCATTCATTGCAAAGCAACACCTACTACTGCTACTGGTTTCGCTGATCTCCTATTTCTTTTGTCGATCAATACTAATTTTTGTATAGTAACTCTTCTTTGAGCAAGTCATTTGGTTTGGTGTCAGTTAAGATTGTGTGGTAAAATTTTGACGAGATGGAGTGAATCTCATTGGCATTATTGTTCGACCTACTGACGTTTTGAGTCATGGACTTGTGACCCTATATTTCTTTTTCCACGAGTAAGACGCCGAGATCTCGGCGGCTCCGTATTTCGACGAGTAAGACACCGAGACTTCGGTGTGTAAATACTTCGTCGAGTAAGACTCTCGTAACTACCAGGTGTGAGATTTTCGGTGCCTCTATATTTCCTCTTCAAGGGTTGATTTCGTAGAGATGCCAAAATGACAAAAAAAACTGCATGATAAAGAAGGATGAACAACATAGGGAATGGCAACTGGGTCTGTTTGAACACAAAACATTAATGTAACGTTGAACTCAATTTTGTTTCCTTTAAAGTCGGGCATATCGATGACGAAGATGCGAGAGTTCAATCACTGATGCATGCTTGCTGGTATTTTGCTATGATTTTAACGATTGTGAGTATGGGTTGGTGAAAACATCGAATCAAGGAGCAAGGTAACTCATATATATATATATATATATATATATATATATATATATATGAGTTACCTTGCTCCTTGATTATATATATATAGAGGTGCCGAAACAGAGGTGTCCACAGTAGTGAACATCTTGACGTATCTTTCATTTGGCATGTTCGGCGGAGCATGGTATATGTATTGGAGTTTGAAGTTAGGAAAGAAAGTCCAAAAAGTTTTAGAGAGAGAAAGGAAACCAAAACCAGGCAATCACGCTGCCGATATCGCTGCCACCACCGGTCTAAGAGAAACACAGCACGGTGGCGATGTCGCCAATGCTGGGTGCTAGAGGGGTTGTGCTGGTATCGGCGAAGATAGTGAATGGGTGGTGGTGTTGGCGGCTGATGGGTCTGTCGAGTTTTGAGTTTAGTGATGGCTATGTATTAAAGGTGGTGTTGGTGAATGAGAAAGAAACTGTTAGAGAGAGAGAGGATTTCTAGAAGGATAAACCAAGAGGAAAGAGAGAAGAAGGCCTGCGCATGGCAAGCCGAGGGTGGCTCGTCTAGTGGCGATTTTAGCCATGATAAGTAGTGGCCGACAATGACGTTGGTAAACCCACCAAAAGAAGGAAGGTTTGCAACATCCCTTAATTTGCTATCAAACATTTTCTTCTCCATTGATTTGGCTAGTCATCAAGCTAACTCTTCTCAAGAATTCAAGGACATTGTGTGGGCTGTGATAGAGCTTATTGGGAAGTCTAATATTGCAGCCTCTACTTAAATTGATCGACCCATAAAGTATTCGGCGACAGATAAAAATTTTATTTTGAAACGTTGCTGGAGGTATTTGAAGGAATTATCAACCAAAGGTTACAATTAGGAGCTTCCTCTGTGTTGGGCAGTACTGATGTATTAGAAACCCTACTCAATCTCAGCAAAGATAATCATAATATTGGGTTGAGTTGCAATGACATAAAGTATTTACTTCTGATTGTGAATTTGGATCATTGAATTGGGTGGATTCTTGTGGAAATTTCAGAGCGTGGAACTCTGTAATTATTGACCAAATCAACATCTTCTCTCATATTCTGATTTGAGAAGAGACTGGCAGAGGATGATCTTCAAATGCCACAATTTAACCTCTCAAGCAATCACGAATGCAATACAATCACGAATGCTAAGAAATATTGTTGATGCTACTTGTCGAAATGCATGGGGGGTGATAGGATATATCGCCAAATGGGTTCATGTATATGTAGACTTGGAAGATGGCATAACCAGCTTGTGTTGGACGCCACTTGGCAAAGGTGCATGAGAAGTCTTATAGGATGGCTATGTTGAGTTGGACAAGATTTTAGCATATATGTATATTTATATTAGCCACCAAAGTAGCAAACCAGCCGAAGTGGAAATTCACTTCCATTCACACCAGCCATATCTCTTGAAGCATGTCCAATGTTGTCATCTTGGTGTTATTTACCAACTTGCATGGACACCAAGCCAACACTTGGCAAGTAGTTCAATAAGTTCTCTGGTGTAACATTGCTGAAAATTAATGTGCAATGAGCATGCAAATGCAAATGGGGAGTGAAGATTTGTATATATATCTGGATATACAAGCCACCGAAATAGCTAACCCACCAAACGGGTTCGATACCTAGCCAATGGAAATACCCATTAATGATTGGACGAAACAGTTTTGGCAAGAGTATTTCGGCACGACCCGACGAAGTAATGTTTTATGGGCATAACATGAGATTGCGAATGTGGTAAAAAATTGTTGGGATGCTTTACTAACGAATGATGGGGACGTAGAAATGAATAATGAGGTTGTCAAGTGACTACAGTTTAGTAAGGAAACTTCAGTTGGAGCTTGGTATACATGAAGCCACGTTACATGCTCAAAGTTTTTTTACACTGGCTACTTGTCAGCTTGCATGCGTACGAGTATAAAAGAAGGAAATGGTTTGCACTTTGAATGCAAGTCTTGTTTTGACCGTTTAGTAAGCCAGATGTTAAAATTTCATCGACTTTGGATAAAATGAATGATTATCTTTTATAATCTACTTTATAACGGTAAGGTCATGTACTGGACAAGAATATATGATGGCATGGTAACCAAATGCCAAGAAGAGAGGTAGATTGCATGGTTATCACATGTATGAAGGACACACATATATACATACATCGTGAATATTTGGGTAACACTTGGCAATAATGCACGAGAACATTCTCGTGGAATATATATAAGCCAACATGTTATCACCTGAAAAATGGTTAAGCAGTCCAAGATAAGGCACTATCTAATTGGGCTTCGGCAAATGGCATGTGGATTTAATTATCCATATTGAAGTTTGAAGCCAAATTGACTATGCATTTGGTTTGAATGTGGATATCAGGAAGACTTCAACCTGAAATGTACAACTCTTCAAAAATTCTGTATAAACACATTTTCAAAGAGTTGGGGGCAGTTTTTAACACCTAAATTATGGCCAAAGTTATTTGGACACGTAGTTAAGATTTTGAGACCTAAGCCTTATGCTAGATCATGGTCTCCTAAGAGTCTCGGCCAATCATGGCCTAAGAATATAGCGATCAAAACTCGCCTAAGACTCTCGACTAGAGTCGTCTAAGAGACTTTCGATCTCATCGCTAAAGACTCTCAACGACTTGTCACCGAAGAGCATTTTGATCAAGTCGCCTAAGAGACTCTCGACCTAATCACCTAAGAGTCTCGGCCAATCATGGCCTAAGAATATCTTGACCTCATCGCCTAAGAGTCTCGACGACTAGTGGCCTAAGAATATAGTGATCAAAATTCGCCTAAGACTCTCGACGAGAGTCGCCTAAGAGACTTTCGATCTCATCGCTAAAGACTCTCGACAACTTGTCGCCTAAGAGCATTTCGATCAAGTTGCCTAAGAGACTCTCGACCTTATCACCTAAGAGTCTCGGCCAATCATGGCCTAAGAATATCTCGACCTCATTGTCTAAGAGTCTCGACGACTAGTGGCCTAAGAATATAGCGATCAAAACTCGCCTAAGACTCTCGATGGGAGTCGCCTAAGAGACTTTCGATCTTATCACTTAAGACTCTCGACAACTTGTCGCCTAAGAGCATTTCGATTAAGTCTCCTAAGAGACTCTCGACCTTATCACCTAAGAGTCTCGGCCAATCATGGCCTAAGAATATCTCGACCTCATCGCCTAAGAGTCTCGACGACTAGTCGCCTAAGAGCATTTCGATTAAGTTACCTAAGACTCTTGACGAGAGTCACCTAAGAGAGTCTCGATCAAGTTGTCTAAGAGAGACGCCTAAGAGCTTTTGGCCACTCATGGCCTAAAAGTCTTAACCATGCCTAAAAGGGCTGAGTTCGGGCGGATAGAATTGATATTTTTTATGTCTCAGAAACCAACCAAGATTTGATCCGGGTCAAAGTATAACCAGCTGCAAATTTCAAGGGCTCGAGAACCCAGAAGTCAGGTGAGAAGACTACGAAAGCTAAAAATAGAAATTGTAACTTGATCAATTTCTAAGGTTCAAAGACTCGAAGCTTCAAATGGGAGAATCTCACCCACCTCTGATAGAGGAATCAGAATGGTCAGAGCATTCCAGCCTAGGCAAGAGTTAAAATCAGAATTGGTGGTTGAGGAAAGCTAGAAATAGTGAGCAACCTAAGTCAACAACCTGAAAGATCCCACAAGCCAAAGCCAAAAATGTTATGCTAGATATACATCTTTGTCTAAGGTCCCAGCACCAGCATCTAACATGCCTTTGTTATCTATCTTTCTCATCTTATCTTAGCTTATAACTTTTACTTTCACAATTCTATCTTTCATATCTATCTAGATCTTTAGCTCCTTAGCTTTATTTTAGTAATTTTAGTTACTTTAGCTTCTTAACTTTAGTTCAGTAATTTTAACTAGTTGTACTTTATCTTCTCAGCACCTTAGTTCTTTAAATGTAACTTATTTTCTAGCATTAATGAAATTCATTTATTCATGAACATGTTGAATTTTTTACTCTGCACTTTATTTCTAGTCTCGTTATCAATCTTCCATTCAAGACTGAAAGTCCTTGTCTTCAAGCATTGAGAACCTAGTGGGGAGGGTCATTCCTACTCCCCTTGAGTTGCCTGATCCTTAAGAGGACCGAGTGACGGTCTAAAATAGGAATAGTTTGGTTTACCCACACTTGTGTTCGATGGAACATTGGCACGCCCGCGCATCTTACCCAGACCCATGTTATGAGCCAACTAATCTTGGCTTGCCATGTGAGAGTCGGCATTGCGAGCCAAACAATTTTGGCACGCCCGTGATAGAATTGTGGAAGTAAAAGTTGTAAGCTAAGATAAGATGAGAAAGATAGATAACAAATGCATGTTAGATGCTGGTCTTGGGAACTTTGCTTTGTAGGACTTGCATCAATATTTATAGAGACCCTTGGTCTGATCATGTCCTTCTAGGCAATAAATGGGTGCAGGTTGAAAGTAACCTTTCAACCACATTTCTGAGCATATTTTAGCATATTAGCACACTTCTTTATGGATAGACAGAGATATATATCTGGCATGACATTTTTGGCTTTGGCCTGTAGGATTTTTCAGGTTGTTGACTTAGGTTGCTCACTATTTCTAGCTTTCCTCAACCACCAAATCTGACTCTGACTCTGACTCTTGCCTAGGCTAGAGTGTTCTGACCATTCTGATTCCTCCATCAGAGGTGGGTGAGATTCTCCCATTTGTAGCTTTGAGTCTTTGAACTTTAGAAGTGATAAAGTTATCCTTTCCACTTCCAGCTTTCGCAGTCCTCAAACCTGACTTCTGGGTCCTCGAGCTCTTGAAATTTGCAGCTAGTTATACTTTGACTTGGATTAAATCTTCATTAGTTTCCAAGGCCTAAAAAGATATCAATTCTATCTTGCCCGAACTTAGCCCTTTTAGGCATGGTTAAGAATTTTAGGTCATGTGTAGCCAAAAAGATCTTAGGCGTATCTCTTAGACGACTTGATCAAAATGCTCTTAGGTGACTAGTCGTCGAGAGTCTCTAGCAATTAGTTGTCGAGACTCTTAGGTGACAAGTCATCGAGAGTTTTAGGCAACTCTCTCCTTAGGTCACTCTCTTATGTGAGAAATGGTCGAGATATTCTTTGGCCATGATTGGCCGAGACTCTTAGGCGATGAGGTTGAGAGTCTCTTAGGTGGGTTACTTAGGCAACTTGATCGAAATGCTCTTAGGCGACTAGTCATCGAGAGTCTTAGGCGACAATTCGTCGACAGCCTCTAGCAACTAGTCATCGAGACTCTTAGGCGATGAGGTCGAGAGTCTCTTAGGCAACTTGATCGAAATGCTCTTAGGCAACAAGTCGTCGAGAGTCTTAGGCAACTCTTTCCTTAGGCAACTACCCTTAGGCGACTTTTGATCGATATATTCTTTTGCCATGATTGGCCGAGACTCTTAGGCGATGAGGTTGAGAGTCTCTTAGGCGACTTGATCGAAATGCTCTTAGGCAAGTTGCTTAGGCGACCATGATCTAGCATAAGGCCTAGGTCTCAAAATTTTGGCCACGTGTCCTAATAACTTTGGCCATAATTTAGGTGTTAACACATACTATGATTGATAGTGAAGGTCGTGGGGCTTTATATTGTAATACCCCTCTCCTACTTGATATTTTTAAACATTGAGGGTTTTTAGTTTATAATATGCATGCATATGATAATTAATGTGAATCTTTTGTCCTGTTATGAATAAGTTTAGACTTTACCAATTTCAAAATTTGGAGGGTTTTATCAAAAACAAATTTTTAATATTTTTCCAAGACAAAACTCCAATTATCTTTAAGAAAACTTTGAAGTCTATAATTTCTCATAAAATTGTAATCATATAATTAATACATAATTAGATTAATGGGTCCTAATGCATGCAACTACCTTTGTCATACATCCATACATCTAATTGCATACATAAATAAAAACAAATAAGGAACAAAAATTTATAGATGAGATATTTCTATACAAGAAATACAATAGAAATTAAAACTTCTATTTCTGGTCAACTCCCCCATGGTCTGCTCCTTATCTTCAGAGAAATATCACTAGGCCCACCAACAAGTAATTCAGGACCGGATTATTTTTGACCGGTTCCGAATGATTTTTGACCGGATTTTCTTTTTTTGAATTATTTAACTACAGAAAGGTATGGATATATATATATATATATATATATATATATGGAATTATTATATAATTATATATATATATATAGGTGGAGAAAGTTCATGTATATACAAAATTATATATGTAGTGGATAAATTGACGTGAAATTATTGAAGGATGAAAAATATGTATATATGAATTAATATATATGTGGGAGAGGAGAATATGTTTTTATGGTGTTATAGGTATGTACATGGATGTATGAGTTCTATTAAATACACATATGAAGTTAGATGTATATATATGGGTTGTATATACATATAATTATATTATAAGCATATATAGCATCATGTGGATGAGAGTGGTGCACAAGAGCACGAATCTTTGTAGATACGGTTCTATATAGAGGGTATCGATCCCACGAGGACTAGTTGTTAATTGTCTTGAAGAAATATTAATTCCACTTTAATTCTAAAAACAAGGTTTTGGTTTTTGTTTTAAAACTATTGCATGAAATGTAAAAATACTAAATTTAAAGAGTTAAAAGTTGGGAGAGAGAACTAGGGGTGGTTTCCACCACTAGCCATTCACATGTCCATAAATGTAGCAAGCTTGGGATTTATAAGATTAAATGTCTAACAATGTCATTAGTCTTGTGACCTCAATGACATATCAAAAGATTAATGTGTGTGCAAACCTATCATAATCCATCTTCAACAAGAACAGTTCTTCAACCTAACTAATTACCCTACTCTCTAAGTGAACCTAAATGCATCCAAACTACCTTATCTTGGCATGGTTTATACAAGCAAGAATAACACATTCAATTTAAATACCATTACTTAGCCATCATTTGCATTTCTTGTGGAATATGCAAATGTTGTGTATTCACATGAAAGATTCTACTCTAAGACAAGAATAAAATCAACATCAAATGAATATATATAAGAAATGTATAAATGTACATTGTCACTAGACTAAATAATCAACATTTAAATACAAATCCCAAATAATGCTACAAAATGAACAAGTTTACATGGCTAGGGGCTTCACCCACACCCTAGTAGAGAAGTTAGTTGCTCATGGCAGCCTTGCACTCTTCCATTGATGGAGAAAATGAAGCTTCAAGGTCTGGTTCAGCTTCCTCTTCTCCTCTCCCGAAAGTCTCAATGTATGTATCTTTTGTATATGAGAGAATGGCTCCTTTTTGTGCTTTTGTGGCTACCTTTTCATCCTTGGGGCCCACCATATATATATATATAGCAATATATATACCAACTATATCACAAATGTCTACATGTGTCTTGTTCAAGTTAGAAAATCCCTCTAAGTCGTGCAAAAAGGGGGATTTTGTTGCAAGTGGGAGAGCAGGTGAGCAAGTGGGCAAGTGGATCTACAGAATCTCGATCAATCGAAATTGGAATCTCGATTGATCGAGATTTTGATCAATCGAAATGCATGTCTCGATCAATCGAGATCTCGATTGATCGAGATCAACATCTCGATTGATCGAGATGCCTTAACTTCATTTATGAATTCTTCTCTTCAACTGCAGTTGGCCTCACACATTGCTCATTTTGGTACAAAACCTGCAATACATCAAAAACACAAAAATACCATAAACGTACCTCGGTAAACGTAATAACGGGACTAACATATGCAATAAAGATGGTTCAAATGCATAGAATTGAACACTTATCAGTTTTGGGCTGCCAATTTGCATATATATGGGGCTGAATTTGACTACTAAAATTTGATCCAAGCATGAAAATTAAAAGAGGAAGGAAATGGTTCAAAGGATTATTGTGTGGGCTTTGCACTGGACTGGACCGGACATGGAAATTGACCGCTTTGCGGGCACGGGCACAATAAAAGCAGGATTTAAGGCAAGTTGATTCTTGCCTCTATCGCCTACGTAAATATTTTAATTACGTCGTTAATTTTACATATGTTCTTTAATTGTTCATATATGGTATTTATATATATATAGGTGCTTATATATATATATAAAGGTGGTTATGGTATATATGTGTATATACGTAGGATGTGAGTATATATATATATATATATATATATATATATATATATATAGGTGTGTACATATATATATTTGAGATATGAAAGCATGTTAAATTTAAATGCTTGTGTACATTGCGATATGTATATATATAGATTGAGCCCATGTGAAGCATGCTAATTAATACATGTTTAGTTATGTGTTGTTTCGTATGCATAGGTGAATTTTATGCATTGGTTATATATATATGTGATTATATATTGAGGTAATAGTGAAAATGCATGCTAAATATGATTATAGTATTGGCGAGCATTTGAAAAGCATAATTATGATGTGCTAAGTGTTATATATGTGCATAATACATATATGGGTGACAGAATATATATGTGGTTATATATTATGGATGAAAAGCATGCCAGTTACTTGTAGTAAATGCATGCATTGAGTGAAGTATGATGATATTTATGCTAGTATATATGCATGATTTGACCTATACATGATTATATATGGGTTTATGTGAATTAAATGCATACTATCGGTATATAGAAAATGTGTGCAATGGTGAAGCATGACTAAAACGTGCTTAAGTGAGGTTTATGAGTATATATGAACTGTATGCTAGATTTTACATGTATAGGTGAATATATGTGTGGCTTGGTAGGGATGAAATGTATGATATGTTCTTAGCTTCATAAGTAGCTTATGTATTCTGAAACATGAAATTTTAAATGCTTGATTTATATGTTCAAAATGCATATATGGCGCCATTGTGAGGAAACAGAGAAAAGTGGTCGAACTGCCTAGAGTAGGTCAATACTCAGTGAGGGTGTTGGCGTGGTTAAGTCACCTTAGAGGAGGTAAATTCTCGGTGATCGAAATCTAACTACCTTGGAGTAGGTAAATATTCAGTGGGGATTCCAAAAAGTTGCCCAATCACTTTAGAGAAGGTAAATACTCGGTGATTGTGGTTCACTCACCTTGGAGTAGGTAAATAGTCGGTGACGGTGGTCTACCTACCTTAGAGTAGATAAATACTCAGTGGCGGAGTTGGAATGGTGTGGGAAGTGTCTCGATTACATGATTTGGTCAAGAATTATGTTAGGGTATCGGGTCGAGTCCGAGAGAGAGACAAGTGTGTGAACTTGCTTATATTATCTATTGTGAAGCATGCTATGTGTTTAACGCATTCTTATGTATATGTGTTGCTTGTGAATGAACATGATATATGTTGGATATTTATTGCTTCTAAGCATGTTGTACGAATTAAATGCATTTTTAATCGCATTTGAGATTTGCTACTTGATGAGTAGGAGACGTGGTAATTGATTTACATTGTTTATATAAATGCTTTGACATATATGTTCTATACACATATTGGTGCTGGATGTTTATTGCTTTTAAGCATGTTGAAAATGATTTCAAAAATCATGCGTAGTTGGTTCATGTATGCTAGGTGGAGTATGATTTAAATATTGTGATATATTTAAATGTGTATGTTTTTGAGGATATGTGAGGATCGACCTGTTGCAGTAGTGATAGTATGGTTCGACATACCTTGTTGGGCCTTTGAGCTCACCCTCTCCCAGGTTTTGCAAGTATTGTTGATTACGGAGTCAGTTAGGGGACTGATAGTACCGGTTGCAGAGGTAGTGATTAGATTTCTTTAAGATTTGATTTATGTCCAGGGTATTAGATAGATGTTGTACATTTGGATTAAATGTAACTGGACATTGTATGTTGGGTAATTTATCCCAATTGTACATTTCATTTGATGTATATATATGAGACGGACATCCAAGGACTGAGACATAATTTTTATTATATTATGCATGTTGTAAGAATGTTGGGGGGACACGTGCCCAAAAGTGTCCATTTTCAATTTAGAATGTGAATGTTGGGGGGACATGATGTTGTTTTAAAATTGTTAAATAACTCGCAAGTGTACGAATCTATTAAAGTATAGTTCGGCAAGAACGAGATCGAACCCAAGGGAATGCTTTGAGAAGAAAAACTAACACGAATTCAAATTAATTTAAAACTAATCTAGTTTAAAAAAAAGTTGATTGATTTGAGATAAATTAAACTAACATGTAAATAAAATAACACTATTGAAATCAAACAGGGAAAATAACTAAGGTTTCGGATTCCACCACCATTAAATCCATGAAGCTTCTAATATTCATTTATTAATTCCCAAAGTTAGAGTAGCAATCAAGAAATCAATCTATTGCTTACTCAAGATTTAACAATAAAGCACTATGAAAAATATATTAAAAGGTAGATTTTCCTTCGCTTCACTAGTGTAAAATTCTAAGCATCCTATGTATCCAATTTAATGAAAAACATAAGATCAAAGATTATCACTTTTAAGAAATACAAACCCAAGCTTAGATTAATTATAATATTTTCTAACTACCACATATACATGATATAGATGGTGAAAGAACTATAAAATAATTAATCACAAGAAGCGAAAATCATAAGAATTTAAATCATACACATGAGAATCAATTAATGAACAAAAGAACTTCACTTCATTAATGGAGGTTTCCTCCTCAACCCTAGTTGAGGAGTTTAGTTACACATGATAGAAGAAGAAGATAACAAAATAATAAAAGACATAATGAATAAATAAAACCCGGATTGTCTCTGTCTTCTCTGTCTTGGCCTCCCCTTCTTTTCTCCACCCCCAAAACAGCCTCCAATTCACCTCTTTATACCCCAAGAGAATACATAAAGTCCTAATCCAATTAGGAAATAATTAGGGTTTTCCCGCAGCCCTAAATAGGTAGATTTTTCTGCTGACTTTCGGCCCAAGTTTTAACCCAGTAGAAGTCTGATTCACGAAATTTTTGTGAAATACAAAAGTGTCCAGAATCGAATTTCGTTCAACTCACGCGGGAATTAAGTCAAATTGACACTCGGAAATAAGGTTTTCAGTCTACTTTCCAAAACGGGATTAAAACTGGATTAAGTGTAGAATTGGGCTTCAGGCCCCTGTACTTCTCTTGGACCACTTTATTGGGCTGTTCTGAGTTGAAATATGGAGTTGAATGAACCCATTAAATGTAGGCTTCATATAACCTTCTTGGATATCATCTTTAAAAGCCCAAAATCAAGGTTTTATCTGAAATAATCATTAAGGCCCTGAAAAACACAGAAAAGACAAAAACAGAGTAAAATCACATATAACCTATCACTAAGAGAATAAAATATGCAAATTAAGAGGCTAGAATGCGTAACATTCAACGTCGATCAGGACAAGTGCCCTAAAGTGTCCATTTAGAATGATTTATATATGAATTGGAATTGTGTGATCAAGTTGTGGTTATGGTGAGAAATTAATCTCCCGGAGCTCACACCCCAATTCTCGGAACTCAGGAAATGGGGCATGACAAAGTAGAAGAATAAGGTCAAACCTTTCGCGTATAGAACCTGAACTGCACAACCCATGGATGTGCACACATGGGAATCACCCGAAGGTAACCCACGCAACACATAACATGGTGACACACCATGCGCATGCACATATGCTGCCCTAAGGCAGCATAGTGCGTTCACAACACATGCGTGGCATGCACATGCTCATAGATGCTGCCCTGGGGCAGCGTTGTGGGTGCTGATTCGTGTGTGAGTGTGACTCAAAAAGTATATCAATTAAAAATTTCCACACTTCGCAATATAACGAATTTCTTGCAGAATAGGGCTATCGAAAGGGGTATCGTACCTCAGGGATTATGGTCTGATGAGTTGGAATACGGAATTAATTCTAATTAAATTTAAGAAAAAAATTTTAATTTTTAAACTAATTAATTAAAAAGTAAAATAAAGTAAATCAAAGTAAAATAGATAGTGAAGATAATATGAGAGAAATCTAGGGTGTTTGACTTCACCACTAACTCCACAATCAATGGTCAATTGAATCAACTATGGGGAATTACATCATGCATAAGTGGTGTCGGTAGTTACAAGCTCACCTTCATCCGTCAAGAAGATAACATATGATTAAGGCTAAGCTATGGACTATCTTCGATTGGCATGGGCCATCTGCCTAACTACTCTAATCTAGGGTGCAATATGGTTCATCTTCTCTAGGCATAATCCATCAAAGCTCTTAACAATATATTCAGTGATTACCATTGTGTAATAATCGCTCTCATAATCACAGAAAATAAGAGAGATTGAGTTCAATAATAACAACTAAATATCTAAGACAAGATAAAAAATCATTGAGATTGAATTTACAAGACTTTTATTGCTCAATTCTATAATAAGAATCCTTTGAATTACACAATCTATGCATGTATATAAAGGTCCCCAATAATTAAAACAATCAAACCATTGATGCTTTGTTAGGGCTACATCAAAACCCTAGTGGATGAACTAGCCGCTCATGGTAGAAGAAGAAGCTTCAACTGTTGAGGAAGAAGGCATCATCTTCATGACTTCTGCATATGACTTCGTTCTCCAATGGCTCTGCAAATATGTTCTGTTCTATCCACAGCCCTCTCAAACTCTCCAATCTCTGTCTCTCCGTTCTCTCTCCTGTAATCTTCCCCCAAACTCAGCCTCCAAGTCTTCACTTTATTCCCTAAGAGAATACACCAAAGTCCTAATCCAATTAGGAATAAATTAGGGTTTCCCGCAGCACTAATCAGGTGGGTTTTTCCTGCTGACTTCGGCCCAACTTTTGACCCACTAGAAGTCCGATTTACGGAATTTTTGTGAAATATAAAAGTGTGCAGAATCAAATTTTGTTCAACCTTACGCGAAAATTATGTCAATTGAAGCTCGAAAATAAGACTTCTGGTCTATTTTCCAAAACGGGATTAAGATTGTATTATGGGCAGATTTGGGCTTCAGGCCCGAAACCTTCTTAAGCAGTTGTAATTCTCTTGGACCTCTTCCTTGGGCTGATTTGAGTTGAAATAAATGGTTGAATGATTCTCCTTGATGTAGGCTTCATTTAACCATCTTGCATGTAATCTTTAAAAGCCCAAAATCCTAGTTTTAACTGAAATAATCATTAAGGCCCTGAAAATACAGAAAACACTAAAACAAAGTAAAATCACAAAATAATCTATCACTAAGAGAATAAAATACATAAGTTAAGAGGCTAGAATGCGTAACATTCAACGCCTGTATTTTATTCTCTTAGTGATAGATTATTTTGTGATTTTACTTTGTTTTAGTGTTTTCTGTATTTTCAGGGCCTTAATGATTATTTCAGTTAAAACTAGAATTTTGGACTTTTAAAGATTACATGCAAGATGGTTAAATGAAGCCTACATTAAGGAGAATCATTCAACCATTTATTTCAACTCAAATCACCCAAGGAAGAGGTCCAAGAGAATTACAACTGCTTAAGAAGGTTTCGGGCCTGAAGCCCAAATCTGCGCATAATACAGTCTTAATCCCGTTTTGAAAAATGGACCAGAAGTCTTATTTCTGAGCCTAAAATCGATATAATTCTAGCGTAAGGTTGAACGAAATTGGATTCTGCACACTTTTATATTTCACAAAAATTCCGTAAATCGGACTTCTAGTGGGTCAAAAGTTGGGCTGAAGTCAGCAGGAAAAACCCACCTGATTAGTGCTGCGAGAAAACCTAATTAATTCCTAATTGGATTAGGAGTTTGATGTATTCTCTTGGCTATTTAAAGTGACAAATTGGGGCTGTATTGAAGAGGCTTGGCAACAGTTTTGAAGAGCTTTTGGATTAGAGAATCATTGGAGAACAAGGCGTATCATGAGCGGCTAGTTCAGCCACCAGGGTTTTGATGGAGCCCTAACTAAACATCACTGGTTTGATTGTTCTAATTATTGGGGATTTTTGTATTCATTCATAGATTGTGTAATTTAGAGGATTCTTATTATAGAATTGAGCAATAAAAGTCTTATAAATTCAGTTTCAATGATTTCTTATCTTGTCTTAGATATTTGATTGTTGTTATTGAACTCGTCCCTCTTGTTTTCTGTGATCATGAGAGTGATTATTACACAATGGTTTTCACTGAATATATCATTAAAAGCTTTAATGGATTATGCCTAGAGAAGATGAACCATACTGCACCTTAGATTAGAGTAGTTAGGCAGATAGCCCATGCCAATCGAAGATAGTCCATGACTTAGCCTTAATCATATGTTATCTTCTTGACGGATGAAGGTGAGCTTGTAGCCACCGACACCACTTATGCATGATATGATGCCCCATAGTTAGTTCAATTGACCATTGATTGTGAAGTTAGTGGTGAAATCAATTACCCTAGATTTATCTTATATTCTCTACACTCCTTAGTTTTTCTTGTTTTTGTTCAATTGCTTCATTAGTTAATTTAGAATTAAAAATTAGAATTTATTTCTTTTAAATTTAATTAGAATTAATTCTGTATATCCAACTCAGTCAGACCACAGTCCCTGAGGTTCGACACCCCTTTCAATAGCCCTATTCTGCAAAGAATTCGTTCTATTGCGAAGTGTGGAAATTTTTAATTGATATACTTTTTGAGTCACACTCACACACGAATCACCTATCACACCCCCAAACTTACATATTGCTAGTCCTTTAGCAATAGAATAAAACAAATCTAAAACAAATGAAACTAACAAATACTAACTAAACTACCCAACTCCACTTTCGTGGGAGAAACGATTGCATTTAGCATATGCAACAAGCCTTTAAACCCTTAGGTTCCCCCTATTGGACGAGTATAGTCTCGTGAGGGTTTCCAGAAATGTTACCCACAAACATTCAAAATTCTGTTCCAACATTAATTCAAGAAGAAGATTACAATATATAGTTACAAACTTGCATTCAAGAATAATTTCAAACTTTCAAATTCCACAATTCAAATCAATGGTCCCCACACATAATTCACATCAACATATCTCAAAATAATCAACTCTAGCTTCCTCGTGAAAAGTGAACTAGCAGTCATCTCATGTAGCATATCCAAGCTCTGAATATATTAAGGCACATACCCCTTCAACTCACTAGCTCCCCTTATTGAAATCATACTTCCCAACATGCATACATGACTTTTTCATTTTTTTTCATCATTCATTTTTTTTTTCATTTCTTTATTGGTTGTGTAATGTCTTGATCTATTAAGCTTTCTGACAGATCCATGTAGCAAGCTTTCAGTCAGTAACTCCCAAACCAGATGGCTTTAGGGCACTAGGCTTTAAGATACCCCGAAGAACCTAATTACTCAAATCAATCAGGCTACAAATCAAGACAACCAACGCTCATCTTTTCTCACCCTTTCACTTTTGAGGAGAACACTCCGTGCTTCCTGAGGCATACAGGCCCGGTTACTCATGAAAATGATCAAATTGATTTGCTTATTCATCACTTTTTTTTCTTTTTTATTCTTCTTTTTTTTCTTTTTCCTTGAAGTCAAGTAAAACACATCATCGGTACTCATTCTCAAGAGATACTAATTAATATCAAGCATATGTAACTCAATAACTCAGAACCACAGTCTATATCCCATAAGACTATGCTAGTGTGTTTGTGCGTGTAAGGAAACTAAAATCAGTCACTCCAAAACATGTTATTGCAAACCATGATTAAAACCACATAATTTAAACCATAGTTTCCAAAAATTTAAAACATACTCAAATATTGCAAGTTATGCACCTACATAAGGTATTAATCCTTTGAATAATGTCAAAACATTCTATCTAAAAACAAAACAAAATAAAATAAAAAAACAAACTAAGAAAATAAAATAAACTAAAATCCTAATACAAGAAGAATTTCACAAAAATTTCCCCCATATGCAATAAGCACAAAAATAAGTAAGCATCGCCTCACCCCCAAACTTAAACTGTACATTGTCCCCAATGTACTATCAATCAAAGCAAAGAGAAGAGTAAGAACGATGTTACCAGAAATCTGGAGTAGTGGAAAGAAAATAGAGTACACCACTAGCATGAAGGCAATACAAGCACACCCCCAAACTTGAATGTTAGAACCTGTCAAAACAAACCACTATACCCTAAAGATCAAGTGAAATAGTATGGGTGAAAATAAATATGAAAGAAAAAAATTCTAAAAAAAAAAATAAAAAAATATATATATATATATATTTTTATAATAAAAATCTAACTACAGAAAGAAAAATAAAATTAAAAAGAAAAATAACAACTAAAAATAAAATAAAATACAAAAGATGGTTACCTTCCTGTCAAGGGTGTGGTGGTGACTGAGCATCCGGATCCAAGTTTGCTTGGCGCATCAGTGCACGCAGCATCCTCCTCATCTCTAGTTGCTCTTGGCGAGTATCACGGAAGTTATCCGCCATCTCTGTCCTCATTGCTCCAAACTGTGTGGATACTTCTGTTTGTAGGGTGCCAAACTGGGCTGTCAACCCAGCAATCTGCCCCTCTAAATATTGATAATCATGGCTACCAGCCTGTGCATGCACCTCCTCTTCCTCTGCCTCCATCTCCTCTAGATCTTCCACCGGTGGTGGTATATCTACATGCTCTCCTCCCTGGGCCAACCGAGATACTTCACCAGGCGCCGCTATGACTCTCTGGTGCATATGAGATCGGCTCAAATTTCAGTCATGCGTGCCATAATGAAGATCATGTGGAAAGGCAAGCTCGTCCTCATGGACTGCATACCCCTGTGCCATAAGTAACTGGTGAATAATAGTAGGGAATGGAAACTCCCAGTCACTTGCACTGTCTGGTGCCTTGGCCACAACCTTGGAATAGAACTTCTCCATCTGGCCCCAGATAATCTGTGGGAATGACAGCCAGTGCCCAAAATGTATAGCATATAAGGCTCTGAGGAACTCTTGACGTCTCTCGGTTTTATGTCCAATTGGACATACATTCTTGAGTAGAACAGCGTCAAGGAACCATAAATGATTTGGCATTGAAGACTTGGAAGCTGCATTCCTTTTCGGCCTGGAAAATTGATTAGCACACAAACGTGCAACCAAATTACCCACTGACAAATCGTCGGGTAGAGGAGTATAGATATGAGATAAATCATCTGGGCACTCATGAGGACAACCCATGGCAATGGCAATGGATGACATGTCCACCCGAACTATTGTTCCATCTACTGAAGAAGTAAGCACATCCCGCTCATCAGGTGTCGGCATTAAGTTCTGATAAAATACCTTGACAAGCCTCGGGTAGATAGTAGAAGAGAGTAGAACAAAAATGGATGCCAACCGACGATGATGGATGTCAGAAATCCCCCATCGTGTCTCGGGAAACATACCATAGAGTTCGGTTATGTCAAACGTAGTTTCAAAGTTCAAAGCCCTTGGATGCCATCTCTCATGAATACCTTCTCGGCGAGATCGTGAAGAACCAGTAGTTGGATCATGCCTCGCTCGGCGAGGATTGCGTGAACTTGAAGCACCTTGGTGACTTGCTCTCTTAGGTGCCATAGAAGTAGAAAAAGTGTGGTTGAGGAATTAAATCGAACACTTGGCGTGCACAATTAACTTGTAACCTTTAACCTCCTCTTTTTGGCAATTTTTTCACCCAAATCGAATAAATAAATGCACCAAATTGATCCCCCAAACTTGGTCTTCAAAAGCCCTCAAAAAAAAAAAAATTGCACAATTTCACCAAAGAAAAACTTCACTTACTTTGATGTTGAACTTGAAAAAGTGAGAGCTTCCTTTGAGAACTAGTGATTCTTGATCCGATTTGATGTTGATGTTGATGATAATCAAGGTTGAATTCTTGTTTAATACTCACCAATTGAAGAAAATAATTTTTTGGTTGAAGTAGGACTTGAATTGGAGTTCAAAAAGGTCAAGGATGCAAGTGGTAGCAACAAAGGAGGAGTGGGTGTCCATATATAAGGAGGATTCTCGGCCAGCCCAAGTTTTTGGCTTGGGCGATCGATCCCCCCAGCCATGGGAGATCGATCGCCCAGCTGGTGGTGGTCATCCTTGAAAAATATTAAGGGGCGATCGATCCCCCTCAATTGGGGCGATCGATCCCCCTCCTGGAGGCCTGTTTGACCCTCCATCGCCCAAGTTCGACCGAGACTTGATAATTTTGAGTCTCCATCGCCCAAGGTCTACCGAGAGCATGACTTTTCACCCGTCTTGAGTCCTAATACCTTGGTACACCTCTTGGCATCCTCCAGAAGCAACTTATACATCAAAAACTCAAAGAAAAAACATTAAAACGCAACTAGAATTGAAAGAAAACTTAAGAAACTAAAACTAAAAATAAAAATCAAAGAAACTAAAGAAATTAAGGGATAGAAATACATACAAAACCTACAATTGAACGTCCGTAGGAGACGATCAACTCTTCGAAGGGATTAAGACGGGATCCGTCAAGTCGACGGACTCTACGTCTCTTCTTGGCACACATCCTTCCACACAATGCTTCAACCTTTGCCCATTAACTTTCATCAAAGTATTATCTCGAAAGCTTCGAATCTCCACGGCACCATGAGGAAAAACTGAAATCACTTGGAATGGTCCATCCCACCTTGAACGCAATTTTTCGGGAAACAACCGAAGCTTTGAATTGAAGAGCCACACTTTATCACCTGGAGAGAAGGACTTCCGTGAGATATGTCGATCATGAAATGCCTTCGTCCTTTCTTTGTAAATTCGTGAACTTTCATAAGCATCACATCTAAACTCTTCTAATTCATTCAATTGCAACTTCCTCTCTTCCCCAGCTCTTTTTGCATCGAAATTAAATTTTTGAATTGCCCAGAGTGCCTTGTGTTCAATCTCTACTGGAAGATGACATGCTTTCCCATACACCAACCGATATGGTGACATACCGATAGGAGTCTTGTAAGCAGTTCGATACGCCCATAGTGCCTTACTCAGTCGCAATGACCAATTTCTTCTATCCGGTCTCACTGTCTTTTTGAGAACATGCTTAATTTCTAGGTTGGACAACTCTACTTGCCCACTCGTCTGAGGATGATAAGGCGTTGCCACCTTATGTGTCACTAAATATTTAGCAAGCAAACCTCTCAAGAATTTATTACAAAAGTGAGTACCACCATCACTGATCAAGGCTCGAGGAATTCCGAATCGACTAAGGATATTCTCATGCATGAATTTGATTACCACCTTGTGATCATTGGTTCAAGTTGCAATGGCCTCCACCTATTTGGAGACATAATCCACACCAACCAGAATGTATTCAGAGCCAAAAGAAGGTGGAAAGGGTCCCATAAAATCAATTCCCCAAACATCAAAAATCTCAACCACCAGAATGGGGCTCATTGGCATCATATCTCGCCTCGACATTGAACCCAATCTTTGACAGCGATCACAAGTTTTACAGAAAACATATGTATTATGAAATAGAGAAGGCCAAAAGAATCCACATTAAAGTACCTTTGCTGCTGTCTTCCTTGCACTGAAATGGCCTCCACATGCCAATGAGTGGCAGAACTTGAGAATATCTTGAAACTCATGGTCTGGGACACATCGTCGAATAATCTGATCTGGAAAATATTTAAATAACTCTGGATCCTCCCAAAAGTAATGATGAACTTTAGAGAAGAATCGATCACGTTCTCGCTTGGTCCAGTCTCTTGGCACTTTTCCCGTGGCTAAATAATTCACAATATCTGCATACCATGGTGTGGAGTTATCGGATACTCCAAACAATTGCTCCCTCTGAAGTGTTTTGGAAAGTGTAGTGCATACATAATTTACCACCATGGTAGAAAATTGATCTTCAAACACCTTCTTTTCCTTCTGTTCTTCTTGCACCCTTATTTCATCTGCAGATTCAGCCACATCCTCAGAGTCCATGAAGAAAATATCAGTCTGATCTGGAGGATTCTCAACAGCATTAAAAATATTAAGCTTAACCTTCATGTTGCCAAACGAAATATCCATGATCCCTGACTTACAATTTATGCAAGCATTAGCTGTAGCTAAGAATGGTCACCCGAGGATCACTGGAATGTGCCTCTTCGGATTATGAACTGGCTCAGTGTCAAGTACAATGAAATCAACAGGAAAGTAGAACTTGTCCACTTTAATGAGCACATCTTCTATGATTCCTCGGGGTTGCTTTATTGATTTGTCTGCAAATTGCAATACCACCGAGGTAAGCTTCAATTCTCCCAAGCCCAATTGTAAGTAAACTGAATAAGGTAGCAAATTCACACTTGCACCCAAATTAAGAAGAGCTTTATCCACATGGTGCTCCCCAATGATGCATGAGATAGTTGGAGCACCAGGATCTTTGTACTTGGGAGGAGTACACTGCTGAATTATCGAACTTACTTGTTGTGGCAGCATCACTTTCTTTGGCACATGGCTTTTAGAACGCCTTTTCTAAGTGCACAAGTCCTTCAAAAATTTAGCATAAGGAGGAATTTGCTTGATGGCATCAAGGAGTGGCAAATTAATCTTCACTTATCGAAACACCTCCATCATGTCATGCAGCTTGTCCCCTTGCTTCCCCACTTTAGATGCTTCAAGGAAACGTTGTGGGAAAGGAGCCTTGGGCTCATAAGGAATTTCAGCACTTGGACTTGTGGTCACCTTTTCTTCTTCTTTCTTCTCACCCACCTTATTATCTATTATTCTCCCACTCCTCAAAGTGGTAATAGCTTGAACTTGCTCATGGTGTGGGTTGCTTGTGGAAGCTTGCATCCCCCTTGGATTAGCAATTGGTTGACTAGGGAGCTTCCCTTCTTCTCTTCTACTCAATGAAGTAGCAAGCTGTCCAAACTGAGATTCCAGTTTGGCAATGGATTGAGAATGCGAGTGCACTAGCTGAACTGTAGATTATACTGTAGCTACTGTAGCTTGCACTGTCTCTATAAGAGAATCAAGTTTGTCAAATTTTGACAAGGTAAGTGTCAGCTTGTCTTCAATAGTCCTAGGTTGATATGATGGTTTGCTGCCCCTTGGTTACTGTAAGAAAAACCAGGATGATTCCTCCATGTGGGATTGTAAGTATTACCTCGTGGAGGATTCATTGGTCCAGTGAATGTAGCTTGGACTTGCTCATGTTGAACATCAGAAAATTGCCCCATTGAAGGGCAATTGCTCACATTATGCATAGGACTAGAGCAAAATTCACAAGGGCCTCGCAATGAAGAATTTAAAGCAGAAAGAGTTTGATTGGCAGCCATAATTGCTGCCACCTTCTGTGCAATTAAATCAATGTCAGTTGGCATAGCTTCTGAAGCACCAACCTCAACAATTCCATCAGTCTTCCTTGTAGTGGCAGGTCTGCTAGAACGAGTAGAGGACATATGTTGTAGAGAGTTGTCACTAAGATTTTCAAATAAGGTCCATGCCTCTTTTTCACTCTTCAACATAAAAGTACCTCCACAAGATGCATCAACCATCTGTCTGTTGGCTTCTGTCAGCCCTTCATGAAAACTCTGCACTAGTTGCCCTTAGGAACTTGATGATAGAGACACTTCCTGAGAAGGTCCTTGAATCTTTCTCATGTCTCATAAAATTGTTCCCCCTCATGTTGGGAGAAACCAATGATAGCACGTCTGAACTGATTGGTCTTCCCTATCGGAAAATACTTCTTGAGAAACTCATGTTGCATCTGAGTCCAAGTCGTGATAGAACCTGTCGGTAGAGAATTAAACCAATACTTTGCTTTGTCTTTTAAGGAGAATGGAAAAAGTCTCATTCTGAAAGTATCTTCAGAGAAGTTGTGAATTTTTGTATTTGAGCACACTTCAATGAATTCATCCAGATGTTTGTAAGGGTCTTCTTGAGTCAGCCCAAAATAAGATGGAAGCATCTGAATAATGCTGGACTTGATCTCATAATTCTGTGCTGTGACATTCGGCAGTTGAAAACCTGCTGGTGAGGTATATGTCTCAGGAATATAGTAGTCCCTCAACAGTCTAGCTCTTTCTCCATCAGCATTAGGAACAAGGTTGTGATTCCTCTCTTCTGCCATGTCTTCAATTGTTGCTTCCTCTTGCACAATCGTATCAACAGGGATGTTCTTCTGTTGTCTAAGAGTACGTTCAGGCTCAGGATCAAGAGGTATCAAAGGATCAGCTACAGAACGACGACCTTGCATATATTCACCAAAAGCACCTGAAAGGAAAACAAAAACAAAATTAAAAATAAAATATAAAAATTTCCTAAACTAAAAATCCAATTAAAATTTCAATCAATCAAATAGATAATCCCCGGCAACGGCGCCAAAAATTGATTCGTGTGTGAGTGTGACTCAAAAAGTATATCAATTAAAAATTTCCACACTTCGCGCAATAGAACGAATTCCTTGCAGAACAGGGCTATCGAAAGGGGTATCGTACCTCAGGGATTATGGTCTGATGAGTTGGAATACGGAATTAATTCTAATTAAATTTAAGAAAAAAATTTTAATTTTTAAACTAATTAATTAAAAAGTAAAATAAAGTAAATCAAAGTAAAATAGATAGTGAAGATAATATGAGAGAAATATAGGGTGTTTGACTTCACCACTAACTCCACAATCAATGGTCAATTGAATCAACTATGGGGAATTACATCATGCATAAGTGGTGTTGGTGGCTACAAGCTCACCTTCATCCGTCAAGAAGATAACATATGATTAAGGCTAAGCTATGGACTATCTTCGATTGGCATGGGCTATCTGCCTAACTACTCTAATCTAGGGTGCAGTATGGTTCATCTTCTCTAGGCATAATCCATCAAAGCTCTTAACAATATATTCAGTGATTACCATTGTGTAATAATCGCTCTCATAATCACAGAAAACAAGAGAGATTGAGTTCAATAATAACAACTAAATATCTAAGACAAGATAAAAAATCATTGAGATTGAATTTACAAGACTTTTATTGCTCAATTCTATAATAAGAATCCTTTGAATTAAACAATCTATGCATGTATATAAAGGTCCCCAATAATTAAAACAATCAAACCATTGATGCTTTGTTAGGGCTACATCAAAACCCTAGTGGATGAACTAGCCGCTCATGGTAGAAGAAGAAGCTTCAACTGTTGAGGAAGAAGGCATCATCTTCATGACTTCTGCATATGACTTCGTTCTCCAATGGCTCTGCAAATATGTTCTGTTCTATCCACAGCCCTCTCAAACTCTCCAATCTCTGTCTCTCCGTTCTCTCTCCTGTAATCTTCCCCCAAACTCAGCCTCCAATTCTTCACTTTATTCCCCAAGAGAATACACCAAAGTCCTAATCCAATTAGGAATAAATTAGGGTTTCCCGCAGCACTAATCAGGTGGGTTTTTCCTGCTGACTTCGGCCCAACTTTTGACCCACTAGAAGTTCGATTTACGGAATTTTCGTGAAATACAAAAGTGTGCAGAATCAAATTTCCTTCAACTCATTGTGAAAGTTATGCCGATTTGAGGCTTGAAAATAAGACTTCTGGTCCGTTTTCCAAAATGGGATTAAGACTATATTATGCGTAGATTTGGGCTTCAGGCCCGAAACCTTCTTAAGTAGCTGTAATTCTCTTGAACCTCTTTCTTGGCTGATTTGAGTTGAAATAAATGGTTGAATGGTTCCCTTTGATGTAGGCTTCATCTAACCATCTTGGATGTCTTCTTTAAAAGCCCAAAAGTTTGGTTTTAATTGAAATAATCATTAAGGCCCTGAAAATACAGAAAACACTAAAACAAAGTAAAATAACAAAATAATCTATCACTAAGAGAATAAAATACATAAGTTAAGAGGCTAAAATGCGTAACATTCAATGCCTATCAGGTGCGCTGCAGTGGTGCAGCATGCCCTACTTTCAACCTCTACCCTAGGACAGAGCTGTATGCATGCCGTAGTGAAGTGATCTGGCCTATGCGCATCACAGCGATGCAGCGCTAGGCTGCATGTGCACGTGCTACCATGGCGTGACACACCTTGCACACGATGGCATAGCCTTGGCCTATGCATGTGTAGCCACTGCCCTAGGGCAGTGCCATGCGTGCGCTGCCATGGCGTAGCACGTGTGCATGGCTCCTACCTTAGGGAAGAGCCACTCGTGCACTGTAGTAGCGTAGCCCTAGGCTGCGAGGACGCAGTCGTCGCCCTAAGGCAGCACCATGCGTGTGCTATTATTACCCTATAATGCATGCATACGCATGCCTTGCTGCACACAGCTTGTGCCTATGCTTCTTCTTCGCCTGTCCTCTATGGACGCGTTCTTTGTATTTTTTGCAATCTAAGGTTCTTCGATTACAAGGCTTTCCAATTTTTACATCAAAAATATAAAATACATTGCCTTACATCATAGAGAAAAGAAAAAACCTTAGCCTCATCCATGAATCCATATAATCAACCATTTATGTCAATCAATAAAATTAATAACTAATGCAAACATATGCATAACATGATGTTTAGAACCCATGAATATTTAGGAAAAACTTAAACACATAATTTTTCATAAATATTCAGGTGGCTTTTATATCACTTGAGGGGATGTGTGGGGTTTTTTCGATGAAAATCATCAAAAACAGTTTGCAGAAGCATGATTTATTAAAATAAAACCAAACCCCTTGATGTATGAAAGATTATGCAGGCAACAAATTTTTTTTTCTCATGAACACGAATATGATTGCATGGCATAGAATATAAGGGATTTAGAGATCAAATACCTGATGGGAATAATTTTTCAACCCCTAGTCTTCAACAGTTGATGAAGTAATTGATCTTCCTTGATGTATTGCCTCGTAATAATCACCGCTATGACCCTTGAGGTTGATTCCCTAAAAATCTAGTTCTTGTGGGAGAACCCTAGGTTTTAGGAATTGATTTCTACGTAAAACGTACTTTTTTGATTTGGAAGAGAACATGTCATATTTATATGAGAGTCTCTCTCAAGTCAAGTCTTCTTTTTAATATGTGCAAGATATGATATATCATATCTTCATATAAAATGAAACTATATATATACTCCATATCTTATATTTTCCTACAAAAAATAAGATATTACGTATATATTTAAATTATATATATTAATATATATTCAAGGATATTAAAATATCCAATATATTTTTATATATAATTCTACTTGTGCCCTTATCATGTAAATAAATTACAAACACCCCTAGTATATTATAACAATTCATATTTAACAACCTAGTTGGTTTTAAATCGACCCAGCGGGTTAGAAGTGAGGATCTTATTTAAGGACCTAAACTCTTATTGGCTCCAATGGATTATAATTGGCCCGATCATCTCATGTCCCTAAACTACAATAATCTATTAATCATAACTTAAGTCCACTATATAAGTATGGTTTCACTCCAACTTGAGAATGGTGGAACCATGTGTTCCATTTAAACCTTGTGTTGCCACAACACATAACACCCATGTTAATTATATGAAATTATCCCTCTATGCACAATTGGATATGAATGGATACGTGCCCTTAATCCAAATCAATAATTGAATATTTATTAAGCCACTTGATTACTTTCCGTTCAATCAACAAGCCTTTAATAAAACTTATGCATTTTGCCAAGGTGCATACCCATTTTATTAAAGCTGAACCAAGCACTTGGATTTACCTTTGATAAACCTAATCAAGCTATAATAAATTAACTAGCAAAGATGTAAATCTTGGGAGCATGTTTCAAAGCACGTGATCAACCAACACCCAACATATTTGGATTTTAGACCTTGGGATCCACTGTATATATCAAAGTGCTAACCAACCATGCCTAGGGTTCATCACTCTTTCATACTTAAGGATAACATTCACCATAACACTGACAAGTAGTAATTATAATGACGGTCTTACAATTACTTTAATAATGACTTGTCGGCGATCCTGTTATGTTCTTTATCAATAGGGAGTCCACCTACTATTGCTGAACGAACAAAATACTTTATGATAACACAATATAAGTGACTTGTACTCTCAACTTTGGTAAACATACCTTGCACGCACCAAGTCATTGCATAGTCAATGAATATTACGATTCGGGCCTTCTATCGAATCAATACATATCATTCATAATATATATATATATATATATATATATATATATATATATCAACAGTGTTTTTGATAATCAAATAGATTCTTATTGATAAGCCAATGTCATTACATCTCAATTGGTGCTATAAAGGGCATACAATCCCATCAAGAAGGAGAATCACACAAGTACTAATTAAAAGACTAAACAAGTTATCACGGGCCCTTCTGCTCTCTCTAGAATTATCACTATAAATCTTGGTATAACTAAAAGCCACAAACCCAAGCTTGTAACAAGGGCTTAAAATCACGAAAATAGTAAGGATCATGCTAAATTTTGACCAATATTTTGAAAACTTTGAATACGTTTGAGTTAGCATGCAACACAAAACTTATTTGAACTATCATTTTCTGTTAGTAATTTTCGTTCAACTAAAAACACCGCAGTTAAATACAAATTTTCCGTAGCATATTTTGTTCCAGAAAATACTTTGATAACATTAGAAAATTCTCCCAAATAATTTCAAATCTTCTCCACTTTACTCCACTCCTATTGAGATGAACAATGCTTATAGTTTGAATCACTTAGTTCGAAGTGACAAAATGCACGACGATAATAAAGGGCACACTCGAGCATAATAAAGGTTGAGTTCCATCTTGTAGGAACATCTTACCTCAAATCTTTCTTAAAATTTAAAGAAACATGAGAAATGCATTTCAAAAAATTTTGTTTTATCCTTGAAGAACCTTTAACATATTTGACACTTTCATGTATCTTATAGACATATTTATCAAATTCTTTCAATCCATTTTAGACAATTAAATTAAAAATATGAGCACAACACCGAATGTGAAAATAATTACTACCACTCAACAATGCATAATTTAAATTCAAATGACACTTTAACATGTCAACAAATGAATTATTTGAGGAAGTATTATCCAAAATAATTGAAAACAATTTTTTTCTCAATCCCCCATTTCGTTAACAATGTATAGATTTTTTTCATTTGTGATAATACCATTGTGAGGTGATGGCATATAGCAAAAGTTTAAAGTTCTTTTATGTAATTGTTAGTCATCATTAATAAAATGTGTAGTGAGACACAAATACTAATCAACGATTAAAAGAGTTCACAAATCAGATGTCTAACAAATCCTACCATGTACTGATCTTAACAAGTGTTGAAGTCTACCATTTTCAATTTTATGCATCTTCAAGACATCAACCTTAGCAATATTCCTACTAATAGATTAAAAATTCTCACATAAATACTGAGTCAGATGTCAAACAAATCCTACCATGTACTAATCCTAACAAGTGTTGAAGTCTACTTTTTTCAGTTTTATGCGTCTTCAATACATCAACCTTAGTAGTATTCCTACTAATAGGTTAAAAATTCTCACATAAATATTGAAATACTACACTAATACAATCATACTCAACAAATTGAAAAGGTAGCTCATGCATTATAATAGCAGTAGCCAACAATTTTTGAAATTTTTAGGATCAAATTTAAATGAACGCATTGATAGAGCTCCAAGTTCTTGAGATAAAAGAAGTTGACCTAAATCACATGTGTCCCTTCTAACACAGCTTTGCAAATGTTATCTTATTCCCAGTTTCATGTCTGCTATCACAAAGATAAACCGTTCCACACTTTTTGCACTTGCATTGTTTCTTCTTGTCTGGACCAATAGGAAGTATCTTACAAAAACTCCAAACTACAGAAGTGAGACTCTTTTTTTATAGGTTTTTTTTTTTCATTTTAAAGCTTTATCATCTACTTCCAGCTCTTTAACTTCATCATCACTTCCTTCAAGAGCTTTAAGATCTATTTGATTAGTAATAGAATTCATCTAAAAGTTTAAGCAAAATAAAGCATATACTACACACACAAACACTAAAGAGGTGATTTCTGAAACTAATTGGATGATATGAGAAACATACTTGGAGTTGGAGCTGAAAAACTCACAGAGAATTCTTTTAGAAGAGAAGAAAGAAATAAGACTATTTATATTGTCAATTACAGGTGTGGTCCTATGGATTGAACTGGAAAACTCACCGATGAAATTAAAATCAATGTGTTTGTATCTTTATGAGTCATGATGTGTTAGTAGAAATGAGGAAGAAACTAAATTTGGAGATGATGAGAGAAGTTAAGGTTTGTGTGAGTCATGGGATTTCGGCGTTTCGTCTATCTATATAGAAAATAGAAATGAAAAGCAGATGTGTTGATATTTATTAGTGCTTTTCTATTATTATTTGTTTAAAATTTTATTACTGAGTTTACCCTCTTTTATTTCATAATTTACATTTTTACTTGTCTAAATGGGTTATAAACGTGGTAGGTCATATCTGTGTTGACACGACCCATTTAACTAAACAATTTATGCAGGTTACGTGGGTTGTACCTGAACCCAACACAATTTTTTTTTTGTGTTCTAATCATGTTGACCCATTTACGACCTAAACTCGTTTAGACCAAGCCCAAACCCTCATAACTTATGTCGTGTTGTCGTTTCGTGTCCAATTTTGCCACCCTTACCATTTTCTAATAAAGGGACTTCAAGAACATATTTCCTTAAACTTGTATGTTCAAAATCAATCTCTTCTCCTTAGAACTCGTATGTTCAAAATCAGTCCATTCTTTCTAAAACTTGTATGCTCAAAATTAACTTCAATTCTCAAGAGTTTCCTTTAGGTTGTCAAGTTCATCATAATTGAGCTACAGGCGACCTGATTCTCATCATAATATCTATGATTGAGATATATAGGCTACCTAGGTTCGGTCAAGTCATTAGGGCCTACATTCTTGACCTCGTATGTGTCAAACTCTATATTTATAGGACAACCTTGGTGACCTAACACACCATAATTCAATATTAGGTGGCAGACCTAAGGATCTATCATCATAAAATTTTATTTTTAAATATTTTAATATTATTTTTTTATGACAACTATTTAATACAAGCAACATGATAATGAGATTCGTGTGCAATTTTTCATACTCAAAATGTGATACTTCAAAGGAGAGCCGATGACAATTGTCATGATGTTTTTCTCATGATAGCCTTACTTTATTACTAGTATTAGAAACAATATCAAATATTAAAAATTAATAAATCGAGCCTACATCTCTTGCCTAAACCTATATTGACCAATGCGAGTAAATTGAGTTTAGAAAAAAATATGCTTGGATTGGCTAGTTTCAATAACTTGGAGTTAAAATCACAATCCTGTGTAATTCACTCTCTCTCACGATATTTGCGAAACAAATTTCACCACATTTATTTTGAACTTTTATTGTTAAGGTAGTGAAATTTTACCAACACAGTAGTAAAATTCATTAGTTTTTACCGGTGAAATTTATTTATTTTTTCCTGAATTAAACTCCATGTGCACCTAGAAAGCACGGAGGGTGCTGTACCCGTGTTGGACACTCGGACACTCCTCAAACACGTGTCGAAGACTTTGTAGAAGTGTCCTGACATTTTTCTTTTTAGGACACTTCTTGGATACTCTTCAAAGACGTATCGGACACTTCATAGCAGTGTTATATATTCAAATATTTCAAATAGAAATTATATGATACTAAATTATGATTAAAATTTAAGCTAAATATACGTAGAAGATTGAATAAGTCTTTTTCTTTAATTTATTTTAATCTATTTGTCTATTTTTGCTTATAAATTTGTTTGGTTCTTAATTGTTTGAAGATGAATTGAAGTATTTTTGTAATGTATTATTTTTTTATTAAATAATTAATATATTATTTTATTATTTATAGTTGTATCCTCGCCGTGTCCGTGTCCGTGTCCGTATCTTGTTTTTTTTTAAATATTTTCGTATCGCTATATTCGTGTCGTGTCATACTTGTGTCCTGTGTCCAGATGTACACCATATGAAGTCGGTTCCGACAAGACGATGTCGTTTAAGTGATTAGCAAATAGTTTCCAGCAATACCGATTAATTCAGAATTTCTAAGCTATTCTCAGTTATCCCCAGTAGTCACTATGGCTTTAGACGTTGCGCAATCGGCTCTTTTCAAAATCAAAGATGGCATTCCTGTGAACCGCCGGTTCACTCAAACCGGTTTCCCTCCTTCTTCTCACCTCCGCCAAATCGCGCGGTTTCCATTTCCCTCGCTTTCTCGTCGGAAAACCACTGCCTGTACCACTTCGGCGGTTTTGGAAACTGTGGAGACACTGGTGACGGGCTCAAATGCTCCGCTTGTGAGAATAGTCGCCCTTGTTGGAGAAGGCAGCGTCAGCCCTCTGAAATCTGCTCCCTGGGTTGAGGTTATGCTCCACACTGTAAGTTTACAGAAGAGCCTCTCTCTCTCTTTATCTATCTATCTATATGTGTGTGTGTGTATATATATGATATGTCTATTTGTGTGTTGTCAAGATTAGCTTAATTGGTGGATTTCATTTGCAAGAATTTTCTTTGTTCGTTGAGATACCAAAAAAATAAAATTATGGAGTTGAGTAAATCTTTCTATCAATAATCAGCTGCATCTGAATAAAACACTTGTTGAGGTCATGAATCTTGCCAATATTACATTTTTTAGTATTTCCGATTTGATGATTAAGGTGTTGGTCATTGTAATTATTAGCTGAATGGTGAATTATTTTTTTATTTTTGATCCATATATATATATATATATAGAGAGAGAGAGAGAGAGAGAGAGAGAGAGAGAGAGAGGGTTTGATGGAAGATATGCTTCTAGATAGATCTGAACGGTGAAAAGGGGAGTTAAATCCTCTCCAGCATGGGGTACTCCGCACTTGCACACAAAAACGTCAAGTCACCCACTTATCACTTTGAATTTCACTGTTAAAAACTGTTGAAATACAGTGGTGAATTTTCACCATTGCAGGTGATATTTCGCAGTAGATGTGGTAAAGTTGCACCGCTGGGTGCTACAGGAAAAAGTGTACTGGTCAGGATTTGATTCGTGAAAAGGGGTTCATATGGTTGACTTAAAGTTACTGGATTGGTGGTGTCAATTTTTTGTGGTAAATGGTAGAAGTGAGGAGCATCTCGGCTACAACTTGGGGATCAATATTCTAGAGACACCCATTCAAGGCCAAGAATTTTGAAAATCATTGAAATGCATAACAATGCATATTGTTTACAAAGAAAAGGATGCATGTGAAGTTTACAATGGATTAATGTAACAACTCTATTCCTATATAGTTGTGGATATCTGATTTAGCATGCAAAGCTAAAATAAAACAAAATAAAGCCCAAATAGTTCAAAGATCACATGAAAAAGATGTACATTAGATGGATAATACCTTCGTCCCACAATTCCTTGCTCCTTGCTTGGATGGGTGAAAAGAAGCATTGGAAAGTCATATAAGATGCATGAGGCTACTCGAGTTTTGAGGCTTGAGGACATTGTCATTGGATCTCAGATCTGTTGATAGTTTCCACATCCTAGCTTGTTTATCAATTTGCATCTCTCTTAAACTTCTATCCACTTAGACTAAATCCTTCCATTGAGTGCTGCGGAGAACTAAGCATGGTCCAAACCAAGATTGTGGCTTACAAAGATGGTAACTAATCTTATATATACTAGTTGGCCAATCACAGACATCAATACCCCCTTTGAAACATTGACTTGCAACTTCAGGTATTCCCACATTTTTTTACACTTTGAAATAATGTAGTATACATGTTCTATTGGTTCATGAATAAACGTATCTCATTTGTATGCATTCGAGGTTCCACATCTAGTTGATTGGTGGTCAATGACTGTTTACTTTTGTTTTTCCTTATGATGTCCCGTTCTCCAAATTGGATGTGGAATGTTGTTTTAATTTAATGCTGCAATTGTAAACCTACACCGGGGCTTGAACCCCTCCCCTCCTCTTTGAGGATGGGGAGGTTATACCATTGGGCTACAAGCCCTTTGGTAAGGCAATTTTCACTGGATAAGGACCAACCTTGCTAGAATTAAAATTCATAACTACCAATTATATATCTTAAAATACTTGTTTTGTAGTCATCAAGGCAACTTAATTTAGAAATAAAAATCCTGGATCAAATTACATTGGCTACCTAAAATGTGTTTTTCAGATAGGATTTTATGCTAATATTTTATTTAATGCAAAATAAAAGGAAAACATTCTATATATCGTATCTAATGTACTTCTCTAAGCAAGATACATCTCAACTCTATAAAGTTGTGTAACTACTTGGGTTGCCTATATCGATCTTGTTTCTCTATTTGGTTCTGTTTGGGGACCTAACTTCAGTCAATGCCATGATCCTCTAACCCCACCCCTCTGTCTCCCCTAGTCCATTTTTATCCTGGTATTGATGCAACATTTCACTAAAAGGGAACACACTACCTACAGAACCATCGTTTTCCCGAGTTTCAGACTAGCCTTGTAAGGATAAGACGATATCACAAGTCATATTTCAGCTATGCCTTTCCATAATAACTATCAGCTCATGTCATCCCAAAAAGCTTATCTAAACTATTATAAATTGCTACATGCATCCTTTTTACCAATATTATAAGCCTGGAGAAATAAATTTCCTTGAGCTATAGTTTATCTAGTCTTTTCTTATAGCTTCAGCCATATATTTATTTGACCATCTCCTTGCCCTTTTAACACCTTAAACCATATCATTCTTTTTTAATGGTGCAGTCATTGTTCGTTTTTCTGCATGACCTTGTCATCTCAATTGCCTTTTCTTATGTTGTATTCTGTTAGTGAAGCTTTAATTGTTCATGGATGGATGTGTTTTTTTCTAATTGTATTTTTAATCTTGCCACTTGTATACTTCAACATCATGATTTTTTTTTTCTTCATAAGTTCAACATCATGATTTTAGCTATGCTTGTTTGTGGAAATTCATCTCTTTCATATGGGTTGGGGAGCTTAAGTGTTATATATTGTGCTTGGATTCTAATACATTGTTTCACCATTCATCTTTCAAAATGTTGAAATTTATTTTCTCTTAAATATTGTTTTGCTGACCTATATTGTATGAGGATCTAGATTATCACCCATATCTATTTAATTTCATGGTATGTTCTATAGGTTTTTTTTGGTTCAATGGAACACATGTTTTAGTTACTCGAGAAGAGTTCTATTCCTCCTCTCACTTGTATCTCTATAAGCAGGCAAAAAGATTGAAATGGGTTGATGAAGAATTTGAAATGCTGGTATTTACTGACAACCTCTGTCAATCTAATGATCAAACAGTTGAAAAGTTTCAAAGGGAATTACGCTGTGCAAATATTTTGATGATTGTTGCTGTTACAAATGAAGAATCAGTTAAGTGGATTCAGATCAATAGCCAAAACATCCCAAACATAGTCTGCTTTGACTCCTCTCCATCATTAACAAACAAACTAGGAGGAATATATGTTCAGAGTAAAAACAAAGGAAACATATTCAGCAAAGTAGCTGAAATTTCGAGATCAAAGAAAATAAATGAGCCAGTAGAAATAGTCCAAACTGTATCTGAGGCTTGGGACAGGCATAATTCTGATGATATAAGGTTCTGTTTGTTAGTTATAGTCAATGCTTATATAAAGCCAGTTCCAGTCCTGAAGAACCTGAGAGCAAAGGGCTTTTCTACCTTGAACTGTATGGTAAAGAACTGTGGGACTCAAATACTGAACTGTCTGTTGGATCCTAACTGTAGGAAAGCTCTTCAATGCTTGAACCAGTGTAGTCCAGTAGATCAGGTATGTAATTATCGCTGTATTGCTTCATATGAAAGTTCAATCCTAGAAGAATTCTCTCTGTGTGTATTACAGAAGCATAATTGTCTTGAATTGGATGCAAAGATCCCTGAAAAGCCTTATGTGCCTCCTATGGTTAAGTTTCGCGGGGAAAACTTGTGTCATGAAACTGCAGAGGATCTTTTTGTTGGTTGGATGGGGAACCTAGAATGGAGTTGGCGTGTTGTAGCAGGGCAGAACCCAGCTTATGATCAATTTCCGTGCCAGTACCAGCTATTTTATCGAGGAAAGGCAAGAGGGTCATTTTGGTATGAACCAGTTTTTCAGGTTAAAACATTTGAGGGGGAGTTAGTTTGGAGACGGCGAAAATATAGAGTTAAGAGAGGCAAAACTCCAGGGACATTTTACTTCAGTGTCTTGGACAATGGGGTGGTTTCAAATGAGTTTTGGACAATTGTGGAGGTTTCTGATGATTTTAGCTGGGGCTTGTTTCATTACAGTGGTGCTGCTCGAGCTGCAGGACAGTCTTATACTGGGGCAGTGCTTGTTAGCCCGAATGGAGAGTACCCAAATGAAATGGAGAGCCTAAGATTAGTTGGTGCATTAGAAAGATGTGATATCAAAGAGTGGGAGCTATTTAATGTTGATAATTGTTCTTGTCAAGATCCGCCATTGGGGCTTCCAGACGGATCAAGTTTGCATAGTAAGATTGGAGTTGAAGTTGAGAAATGATCGTCTGTTTAGGATCTCAAAACGTATGAGTGTAAATTATATGGTTTCATAAGTGAGCCATGAACAAAGCATGGTGATTGGATTGGTGAATCATAGAAACAGTTGAGGCGTGTATGAACCGGACAGTACTAGTTGTCAAAATGTAACATGATTGATCACTAAAAGCAAGGTTCTGTTATATATTGTTGCAGTGGGGTATGGAGTCTGTTGTTGCCGTTCACCAGAAAGGTTGACTTTCTGCTTCTCACTCTCTTCAAATTCAAGGGCTATGTATTGTTAATACAATCTGTAAATTGATTCTTTAAACCCCGCGATGTAGTACTTTTCTGATCTGGACTAATGCAGGGCCACTTATCATGGCAGCTTCGTTGCTACTATATCAAGAAATGTATGGAATTGAAACCTTGAATTTTGATTCCTTCATTTGACTGCCATGAATATCATTCTGTTTCTAGCTCCCTAAAAGTTGTAGTTCTGTTTCTGTTGAACCATATCTTCTCAGCTATTTAGTAGAGCAAATATAAGGAAATTGTGTTGCTCTGCTAGGCCTAAAGGATGAGTTTGAATTCTTTCCTTGGGTCCACCAGTGACTTTAAATTAATTATATTTGTCTCACATCTCTCTGCAACTGCATGTGTATAAATGGAGTAAGAAAAAGGACTCGAACGAATTGACAAATGGTGCACTAATTTCTCATCAAATCTCAGAAAGGTTCTTAGTGGGCAAATACTTAAAAAATAATATGCACCAGCCGGGAATCGAACCCGGGTCTGTACCGTGGCAGGGTACTATTCTACCACTAGACCACTGGTGCGTTGATGACAAGATTGCCAACAACAAATTTAAATCTAAATAGTTAGATTTTACGTTTAAAAATTCTAATGGGTCGAGTGGTCCATTTTTTTGTGACTGGTTGATTAAAATGGTACCAAACTTTTTGATAATAAACTTGTCATCTGATTGAATATTATTGTGAAGATGCTATTTATAAATCTTTGCCTGCCCTTGTGTTTTTTTTTTCTCTAAATTTTCCTGATCATTACCGACCTCAAACCCAATTGCACAAGAGTCGGACCTTCACTTGCAGTAAACAATAATACTACCCAACTTCAAAGGAAAGGAAAGAAAACAATATATATATAAATAACAAATATCTATTTTTTCACTTTTCTTTTTCTCACCAAAACACATTTGTCTTGCTGACAGATAAAGTGCATGTGTTGATATACTATTACTTGATATTCTTTTATTGATTGTGCAAGAAGTTAAGGGTGGTTTAGAGCATATTTAATATAAAAAAACTTTTTTGATTATTGAGTATTATCTTATTTAACTAAAAAAAAAAAGAGTAAAAAATGTGTTATATGAATGTAAAATTTTTATTTTGTTTTGTATCAACTCAAGGTTTGAGTTTAAACCTTTAATAGTAATGAGTGAACGACCCTCATCTCAACATTCACTTGCAATTAAAAAACATGCTTATTAAAAATTTATGAGGTTATTGAGCATGATGAAATTCCAAAAAAAATTATATGATTCTTTTGCTTAGGAGCATTGGATTCATTGAGGCTTACACAAATATTGGTTATACATTAACTATCACATCTTTCAAGCAAAAAGAAAAAAAAAATTAAGAAAGAGAGAAAGCTAGCTATATGAATAAGTGTGCTGAAAAGCAAAAAGAAGAAAGAAAGCTAGATATCATGTGGTTGGTTGAGTGGCAAGCTTGAGTAAGAAGAGAGAGAGAAATTTAAATTAAGAAAGTAACATAGTATATTATATTTGAACTTTAGTGGACACATTTTTATTAACATATACACCACTTGCAGTCCAATAATTTGATACATTGATCTATTTTAGTCTAATAATTTTTTATTTTATAGTATCGTAGGTATGTACAATACACTTGAAAATTTTGAAATTTTTTGGGTAAAGAAAAGAAATTGAGTGTTAGATTTAAAAAAAGCTCAACTACCTTTGCATGATTTTTTTATAGCAATTCATTCTCTATTTTTTTTTTCTCACACAAATATGGCGACTGATGGCATGAATTTTTTTCAGGTTTTATTTTAGTCCAATATTTTTTTGTTGGATAGTGCCGTAGGCACGGGCAATACCCTAGTAGATATATATATATATATATATATATATATATAGTCTGCACCAAGAAGAGGCAATATCTTGTAAGGGGTTCCACGGGACTATTATCATAGATAAGTCCATATTCGACGTTACAAATCAAATCCTTTTTCCGGTAATAGAAATCTTCAAAGTTCTCTGTTGTAACTCACTGTGTGTGATATTTCTTCATCAGATTGTAAAGGAGTTTCAAAACAAGACCTTGCAATTCCAAGAATAACATTTTCATGAAGAAATATATATATATATATATATATATATATATATATATATATATATATATATACACACACACTGGTTACGATCTCTATTTCTACATGAACACACATTCATTGCATTTACAAAAAAATAGAAGATAAACAGGCACTTGTAACATGCACCTGTAGTAAGATCCTCACAGTGGAAAAGAATCTTTAAATGATGGAACTTCAGAATATCTTAAAACCAGCTAAGAGAGTTTATCAACCTGTGGAAGATGAATCTTGCCACATATTATAAACAGGCATGTGCATAAGACAATTTTCAACATGAAAACTTGTCCAAAAAAATAAATCAACATGAATGCTATTTTTCAATGGGAACATATAAAGCTTGGTAGAAATAGTTAGTGAACATGCAATGCTAGACATGCCTATTGAAAACATCACCCCCTTATATGATCCGCACTTCCTTGTGCCGAACTCAAAGTAATCAGAAGGGTCTCATTGGCTCTAAAAAACACATATATCAGCTTTGAAGGATGATGTTTCAATTCTAACTGTGGAAGAGACTCTAATGATAGCACTGGAGGAATGCTAGAAAAAGGAGGAAGTGTCTCAATTGGAATCCTCCAAGGTGACTTATCTTTCATGGTCACTACATCAAGCATAGTATTCACCTCTGCAATGGACTTCTTAACATCTTGAGATAGAGCAAACGGAGCAAGTTCTTCCACACAATCATCAATGTCAACCACGAAGAAACTATCACTCTCATATGGAAGATGTTGAGTGGCATTAAAAATATTTAATTTTACCTTTATGTTGCCAAAAGATATGTCCATAGTCCCCGATCTAAAATTAATGCAAGCATCAACAGTAGTGAGAAACAGACGGCCAATGATTACTAGAATGTGCCTCTTCGGATTATGAATTGGCTCGGTATATAGAAAAATGAAGTCCAATGTGAAATAGAATTTATCCAACTTGATGATGACATCTTCAATGATCCCACGAGGGTGTTTGTGTGATTTGTCTGCAAATTGCAACACCACCGTGGTAGGCTTCCACTCTCCCAAACCTAACTGTAACTAAATCGAGTAGGGCAATAAATTCACAATTGCACCTAAATCCAGAAGAGCTTTCTCCACTTAATGTTCTCCAATAATGCATGAGATAGTAGGAGCTCCCGAATCTTTGTGTTTTGGACGAGTGTAATGTTGAATTATAGAATTTACTTATTGTGGTAGCATCATTCTCTTGGGAACATAGCTCTCAGATGGCCTTTTCTATGTGCACAAGTCCTTCAAAAATTTAGCATAAGGAGGAATCTATTTGATGGCATCAAGGAATGGTAAATTAATTTTCACTTGACGAAACAACTCCATCAGGTCATGTAACTTGTCCCCTTGCTTTTCCAATTTCGATGCTTCTTGAAAACGTTGTGGGAAAGGATCCTTGGGCTCATATGAATTTTTAGCACTTGGACTCTTGCACACTTCTTCATCAACATTCTTCTTTTTCCCTACCTTGTTGCCAGTCACTTTACCACTTCTTAAAGTGGTGATGGCTTGAACCTGCTCATGATATGAGTTACTTGAAGAAGCATACATGTAACGCCCCAGTTCCTGACTCCTGGAGAACAGGAGGTTACCCCATCCATTAAGTCCAAATGGATCATTTTTGCCCTCAAAGACCATAGAATCTTAACTCTGTTCTTGCACATAAAGGTACATAACTCCACTATATCCAATCCCCATGGGCCCTACATCAAATCATATCACCTTAGTGGGGACTTTATTTATTCACACTTTCACAAATCACTCACTTCTAGGACTCAACTCTTCATGTGTTTGGAATCTAAAACTTAAACCCTCACCATTGGATATAGAATTGAAAAATATTCAATTTAAAAAAAAACCACATTCAATTTTGATTTAAAACAAAAAAGTTATGCCCGATTGAAGTTTGGTCAGATTTTGGAGAATGCTATGAATATTAACTTTGATGCATCGAACTGGCAAGTTAGATGTATTGAAGTTGCAATGCATTGACCATGTATCGTTGCAAGTATCGCAACCTACTATTTCAGACTCAAAAATCTCAACTTTTAGGCTCCAAAACTCATCTAAAAAGCCTAAAAATCATCAAAATATCATCCACAACATGTACAAATGATAAAAACATCATCAAACATCATTTTAAGCATGAATCCACATCTCCAAAAAATCATATTCAAGAATTTATACATAATGGAAATAAAACCAACTTCTTCCATTCAAAACCCACAAATCATATATGGTCCATATATGATCATTACACTTGAAACTAGAATATATTAACATAAATCAAATATAAATACAACCTCATTAACATAGTCCACATGCCACAAACCGGCATGAACATCTATATACATCTCAAAAGGTCAAACGTCTAAAAATGGTACTCAACAAGGTCCATTGAGCTATTTATGCTTCATCCTCCATTGGTGCCTTATCTAAAAAGTTTAGAATAAAGGGGTGAGCACTACTGCGGCTCAATAGAGATACCCCAACCCACCTAAGTACCGACTCGACATGACTTACATGAATATATGTCACTACATTACATGTATCATCCAACATATACCACATTCATTCACAAGCAATGTATTTATATAAGAATGCATTAAACATACATCATGCTTCATGATTTAAAAATGAAAGCAATATCACACACTTGTCTTTCTCTCACGGACTCAACCCGATACCCTATCATTATTCTTGATCAACCATGAGATCTCGGACCTTTCCCACACAAATTTTAGAATTTATATCACTAAGAATATCGGTCCTACTAGGTGATGAAACCATTTCAATACGCACCACCGAGAACATCGGTCTTACCAAGTGATGAAATCATTTCAATGCGCACCACCGAGAACATCGGTCCTACCAAGTGATGAAATATTTTTAGAATACACCGCCGAGAACATCGGTCCTACCAAGTAATGAGATCCTTTCAAGATTTTCACTGAAAACTCCTACCTCCAAGGTAATTAGACCACTTTTCCCCGTTTCCTCACAACAAACACATACATGCATTTCGAACATATATAGATCAAGTATTTAAAATTTATGCTACCCAATACATACGCTAGTTATAGAGAAATATAACATGCATTTCATATCCATCAACAAACACATATAGTCATCTATATATGAAGACCCTAGCATAAGTCACATATGCTCAAAAAATCTACATAAGCACATATTTGTCATGTTTCACCAATGCATAAATTTTCTACATAAAGAAAGCATGCATTTTAACTCATACAACATCATATAACACAAATATGCTCATTTAACACATTTTCACAAAAGTGTACCAAACCCTAGCATATAAGTGTACATGCTCAATTCTCTCACTCATTCACCCTTCTTATTATGCATAACACCATATACATTACCATTGCTTATAAGAGACTAAAGAGAGTAGAAATCACTCACATCCTAATGTTATCACCACTCTAAAACATACAATACACACCCTTAGCTCTCACCATTTCACCCGAAACCCTAGAATCGATAAGTATATGAGAAAGAACACCCCTACCTCGACAATGAAGGCCTTCCAAGCACTTCTCAAAATCCCAGCAATGTTTACCTTGCTGAATCACAACTTTAATCAGTTCAAAGGGAAGCCCTAGCCGTCCCCTACGTATCTCCCTCATTCGGCGAGTCATGTGGAGAGAAGGGAGAGCTATGAAAATGGAGACTTTTAGAGAGAGAAAGAGGCGTTAAATATGGCTGGGAGTCTCGGCCATTGATATTTAAAATATCTAGGGCTTGCAAAAAGACCAAAATGCCCCGGGCCACTTAACGTACCTTCCCGGACTCCGTTTTCAATTTTGAAAACTCCTACAACCTCAAAATCACTTCCTCTACTCTCTAAACATTTCATCTAATCCATTACTAAAAATAATTATTTTCAAAAAAATTTCAAATTCCCAAGCCCACTTAAGTTGCATCCCGGGCCTCAGTTTGACCAAAAAGTTAAACTTTTTCAAATCTTCCAAATACTTTTCAAAACCCTTAAAACACTTTTCAAACATGTTTTTCACATTCAAAACATGTCAAACACCACTCAAAATGCATTTATGGCAATTATAATGTGAAAATGCAAAACCGGCCAAAAGTGGTCACAGTCTTTACAACCTCCCCTCCTTAAGGGAATTTCGTCCCCAAAATTAGAAATATATCTCAAGTAGTAAACAACTCAGGGTATTTTGAGTGGACTTCTTGCTCTCGCTCCCACGTAGCCTCCTCGACTTCGTGATGTCTCCAAAGGACTTTAACCAATAGAATGGTCTTGCCGTGAAGCACTTGCTCCCTAGCATCAAAAACTTGTACTGGTTTTTCCTCGTAAGGCACGTCATCCTCCACCTCAAGATCTGTCCAATCTAAAACATGTGAAAGATTCGGCTCATACTTTCTCAACATCAAAATGTGAAAAGTATTGTGCACACTTGACAATTGTGGTAGCAATGCCAAGCAGTATGTAACCTGACCCACATGATCCAATATCTCAAACGGATCGATAAACCATGGGTCTAGCTTCCTACTATGCCCAAACCTCATCAGACCCCATCGTGGTGAAACCTTCAAGAAGACATGGTCCCTCACCTCAAATGCTAAAGGTCTCCGCCTTCTATCGACATAGCTTTTTTGACGACTCTGAGCTGTAAGCAACCGCTGTCGTATTATCATTATCTTTTTTATAGTCTTTCAGACTATATCTGGCCCCAAAACCAATGTCTCACCAACCTCTGTCCAACAAATCGGTGACCTACATGGCCTATCGTACAATGCCTCGAATGGAGCCATCTCAATACTAGCTTGGTAGCTATTATTGTATGCAAACTCCACCAATGGAAGGTGATCCTCCAAACTGCCTCAAAAATCAAGTGCACATGCTCTAACCATATCCTCCAAGATCTGTATAGTATGCTCTGACTAACCATCTGTTTGGGGATGGAAAGCTGTACTGAAATGGAGGTCCGTATCAAGTGCAGCCTGAAAACTCTGCTAAAATCATAAAGTAAATCTTGAATCCCTGTCATACACAATGGAAACTGGCACTCCATGTAGTCTCAAAATTTGATCAATGTACAACCGACTAAGAGTATCCACATCATCTGTCACTCGAATCGGAAGGAAATAAGCCACTTTGGTCAATCTATCCACAATGACCCTGTAGAGATCGTGACCAATTTTGGCCGATTTTGCATTTTTTGCATTATAATTGCCATAAATGCATTTTGAGTGTTGTTTAACATGTTTTGAGTGTGGGAAACATGTTTGGAAAATGTTTTTAAGGTTTTGGAAAGTTTTTGGGAGAATTGGAGAAGTTTAACTTTTTGGTCAAACCGGGACCCGGGGTGCGACTTAAGTGGGCCCGGAAATCCGAAAAATTTTCAAAAATATTTATTTTTGGGAATGGCTGAGATGAAATGTTTAGAGAGTAGAGGAAGTGATTTCAAGACCGTAGGAGTTTTCAGAATCGAAAAAGGAGTCCGGGAGGGTACGTTAAGTGGCCCAGGGGCATTTTGGTCTTTTTGCAAGCCCTAGATATTTTAAATATCAGTGGCAGAGATATTCAGCCATATCTCATGCCCCTTTCTCTCTCTAAAGTTCTCCATCTTCAAAGCTCTCCATTCTCTCTACATTTCGGACCCGTTCGGCTTGGATTCAAGACTCGCCGAAGGAGGGAGATACGTAGGGGACGACTAGGGCTTCCTTTTGAACCGATCAAAGTGGTGGTTCGGCAAGGTAGAATCCGCTAGAAAATTGGTGAAGTGCTTGGAAGGCCTTCATTTTCGAGGTAGGGGTTCTTCTTCTCTTCTAATTGTCGATTCTAGGGTTTCGGGTGAAGAAGAGAGGTGTAGGTTGCGTTTTACATGCTTTAGGATGGTGAGAGGTGTGGAAAGTTATATTTTCTTCTTCTCTAGAGTCCTATATTTTCATAATTATGTATATTGTGTTGGTGGTAGCATGTGGGTTTGAAGCATGTGAGTGTAAGAAATTGATACATAGGCTTTATGTGTTCAATTTGGTGTATATGTGAAAAAATGTGTACCAAGTGTCATGTATGTGATTATATGTGAAAATGTGGTTGTTGAATGCATGTTAGTTCTATGTGCTAAAATTATGCATTGAATGTAGCATGAGTAAAATATGCTAATTTTGAAGTTGTATGCATATGAGATGATATATGCATGTGTTATACATATATGTGCTATATGTGGTGTGTGGTGATGAAAAACATGCTTGTTACTTGTTTTTAGTATCAATGAGCATGAGTTGTGCATGAAAATAAAATGCCATGTGTTTATGCATTCATATTGCATATGTGGGAAGTTGCAGGAAAAATGACGCAAATGAGGTGCACGGGGCTTCGGAGTGGTCCAACTGTGTTGTGAGATGTGGTAAAATTATCTACTACGTATGGCCCTCGGAGTGGACCCGCCATACCAAGGTTTAATGCCTAGGATCGGAGTATGTCCAATACTAATGACCTTTCGGAGTTGTCTCGGTCATAGGATGATTATCGGAGGATGTCCATGATTTGTGAGCCTCGGAGTTGCACCCTCACTCTATGGCAATCATGTATATTGCTATGGTAGAATGACCTTTCGGAGTTGTCCCGGTCATTGGATGGTTATCGGAGGTGTCTAATGTTACATGATCTTCGGAGCGGGCCAATCATGTGGGGTATCGGATGAGGACCGAGAGAGAGTGCATTTACTTTTCTTAATGCTTGTATGTTTGAACATGTTGTACATGAATCGTGAAATGTGCAATCCTCTTTAATTGCATTTGTTGATGTGTTGTGAGATTGTGGATGTGGCATGTAGTGTATTCATATGCATTCCATGTAGGTCGTGTCGGGTCGGCACTTAGAAGGGTTGGGGAACCTTTACTGAGCCGCAGTGGTGCTCACCCCTTTATTATAAACTCTTTTACAGATAAAGCGTCGATGACGGATGGGACGTGAGTGTCCAAGTGGAACACTAGTGGTGGTTTTGCTATCTTTTGGATTTTTGTGCATTTTTGTGGCTATCCATGCCGGCTTGTGGCATGTGACTTCCTTTTTAGTCGTGGTTGTACTTTGGACGAATGTAATTTGGATGTATGTATGGGATTTTAAACTTGTTGGGTGTGGAGAGACAACGGTTTAATATATGTAATGCCCATGGCGGCACTTAATTCATTTTGATGATGCTTCCATTGTGAATGAATTGTGGTTGTGGAGGAAAGTGATTCATTTTGATGTATAATTCAATTATGAATGTGATCTTGAGTGGGAGATTGGTGTTATAAGCTTTCATTTATGTTATTAATCTTGTTTGAGGGGTTCTAGGATGATAGAATGTTGATTGGGCTTGATGAGGACCATGTATAGGGCTGTTGGAAGTCCCAGGAGGTGTATTTCGATTAATCAAGATTTAATCTCGATCAATCGAGATGCCCATTTCGATCAATCGAAGTCCCTATTTCGATTGATCGAAAGGGTGATGATTTATGGTGATTTTTTGGAGTTCAGATACGAGGAATTTTGATCAATCGAGACCCCTATCTCGATCAATCGAGATATTGCAGGTCTGGGGTCCCGAAAGGGTGAAAATCTCGCTTGAATTTCGATTAATCGAGATTTCATCTCGATCAATCGAGATTACTATTCACAGCTTTTTCTAAAATTTTATTTCGATGATATTTCTTCGTTCTAGATCGGAATTGAGCGTGGTTTTTTTTGAACTTGAGTATTTTTGGATTCTATATCCAATGGTGTAGGCCTCAGTTCCAAATTCCAAACACAAAAAGTTTTGAGGCTCAAAAATGAGAGATTCTCAAAGGTGTGACCAAGTGAATGTTCACTAAGGCGTGTGATTTGACATAGGGCCCATGGGGATTGGTTAAGATGGATTTGAGTGCATTCATATGCGAAAATTGGGTTAAGCTTCTACGGTGAATGAGGGTAATAAGGGTCCATTGGGACTAATGGACGGGTTAACCTTCGGTTTCCTGGGAGTTGGGGGATTCGGGGCGTTACAGACCCAAACCGCATTGTGACCCTTCCTTGTCCTAGGTAATCCTGTCATAAAATCCATTGTGACGTGCTCCCATTTCCTTATAGCTACCGGTAATGGCTGTAATAAACTTGTCGATTTCTGATGCTCTGCCTTCACTTGTTGACAAGTGAGGCACGTCACCACTAATCATGCGATATCCTTTTTCAAGCCTTTTCACCAATACTATCTACGAACATTATGGTACATCTTGGTTCCACTGGGATGTACTGCAAGTTTGGAGCTATAAAACTCCCTCAGGACCGCATCCCTATAAGCCAATGGAACAACCATCCTGCTTTTAAACCTCAGACCTCCGTCTAAATGGATAACCCAATCCTCCATTGCTTCGCCACCCGTAATTCGAGTGTGAATACCCTCTAACTCAGCATCATGCCTCTGCTCTTCAACCACCCTACTCACTAGAGTTGGTTGTGCTATGAGCAAAGTAGCCTGCCCACCACTCTCCCTAAAGCATAATCCCATTTCTAAGATATCTTCCATCATCTTCCACTCTCGAATCGCAATACTAGCTAGAGTGCCGTGTGACTTTCGGCTCAATGGATCGGCAACCACATTAGCCTTCCCTGGGTGATACTAAAGATCAAAGTTGTAGTCTTTCATGTATTCAACCCATCTCCTCTGCCTCATGTTCAAGTCCTCTTGTGTAAAAAGGTACTTCAAACTCTTATGATAAAAAAAAACCTCAAATTTCTCTCCGTAGAGATAATGCCTCCACGTTTTCAAAGCAAAAATCATTGTCGCCAACTCCAAGTCATGAGTCGGGTAATTCTGCTCGTGGATCTTCAACTGTCGGGAACCATATGCAATAACCCTCTTGGTCTGCATCAACACACATCCCAAACTATCCCGTGAAGCATCACAGTAGATGACATAACCCAAACTACGTTCGGAAATAATCAAGATCGGAGCAGTAGTCAATCTACGCTTCAATTCCATAAAGGAATGCTCGCAAGCCGTGTTCCACTCAAACTTAACTCCTTTACGAGTAAGCTTGGTCATCGGCGCCGCTAACTTCGAAAAGTCTTTCACAAAATGCCAGTAATATCCTGCCAACCCCAAGAAGCTACGTATCTCAAATACGTTCTTAGGCCTCTCCCAATCCATTACCGCTTCTATCTTAGAAGGGTCTACTGATACTCCTCCTCCCGACACTACGTGTCCTAGGAACTTCACCTCTGTTAGCCAAAATTTATATTTTTTGAATTTGGCATACAAACGGTGTTCTCTCAAAGTCTGTAATACTGTCCTCAAGTGGATCTCATGCTCCTCTATAGAAGAAGAATACACAAGAATGTTGTCCACGAATACTACCACAAACCTATCCAAGTACACCCTGAATATCCAGTTCATCAAATCTATGAACGCTGCAGGTGCTTTCATCAAACCAAATGGCATCACTAGAAATTCATAGTGGCCATATCTAGTCCGAAAAGTTATTTTCAGAATATCCTCTTCCCTTACCCTTAACTAGTAATACCCCGACCTCAAGTCGATCTGTGAAAAATAAGTCGAACCCTTAAGCTGATCAAACAAGTTATCTATCTTTGGCAAAGGATACTTATTCTTAATCATTACATTGTTTAACTTACAGTAGTCTATGCATAACTGTAAAGATCCGTCCTTCTTTTTAGCAAATAGGACCGGAGCTCCCCAAGGCGATGTACTAGGTCGTACAAATCCCTTATCTAACAATTCTTGTAACTGATCTTTCAACTCCTTTAACTCTATCTGTACCATCTGGTACAGTGCCATGGAGATAGGCGCGGTACCAGGAGCAAAATCAATGCTAAATACCACATCTCTCATTGAAGGTAACTCTGTCAAGTCCCCCGGAAACACATCCACAAACTCACTAACCACTGATGAAAATCCTCCACTAGTCACAATCTCATCCTCCATGGCTAATAAGCTAGCTAAGAAGTATCCAACCCGTCCCATACACCAGAACTAAGCAAAGACGGAACGTAGAAGTCATCCCGCTCTCCCACAAAGTAAAAGCAATCATCCTCAGGTGTGCACATTGTCACTCTCCTACGGAGACAATTAATTGTGGCTCTAAATGTAGATAGCCAATTCATACCTAGAATGACATTGAAAATGGTCATGTCTAGTAGCACAAAGTTGAACACTAATTGACGCCCCAAAACCTCGATCTCACAAGACCGACATACTTTATCTAGGGTAACCCTACCCCCAACTAGTGTATCAATGGACAATGGTGACTCCAGTGACGACACCCTTAGCCCTAAGCACAAGCAAATGCAACAGATATGAATGAATGTGATGCACCTAAATCTATCAACACCTAGCCCACGAGCTAGCTAGAAACCAGGAAAATACCTCTGACTACTGACGGCCCTGGTATTTCCTCTGTCAGAGCAAGCATGAACACATGGCCCCGTGACTGCTGACCCTATTGGCTAGCCCCCTGTAGTCCTGACTGCTGACTAGAAGCAAGCGTGGGACCTCTTGCTACCCGGGATCCCTGAACTGACTACGCTGGCTGAGGTGGCGGTAATGTCCTAAAGCCAAACTGAACTGTAGCTGTCTACCCAACCCTCTGATGAGACCCTACACCACTCTATGTCCCCTGCCTCTACGGGCAATTAATCCTCACGTGTCCTGGTTGCTTGCAATAGAAGCATACTATTCCCTTCACTGCCCCAGTTGGCATTGATGTCACTACATGTCCTTGTGGGCAATCCCTACTAAAATGGCCAATCGGATGGCAATTGTAGCACTCCATAGAAGATCATGAAGATCCGGTTGGCAAGACCAATGAAGGTACTAGGCGAGCTTGCAGTTGCACCCAAAACCCTGACCTGCTCTCCCTGTGCCTCTTCCGTCCTTAACCACCAGAAGATGCCCCGCACTCTTCACTTGTTGTTTAGAGTCCCATATCCTTTGGGTGTCTCTGTCATCTTTCTCAGCCATTAAGGCTCTGTCAACCACTTCATTGAAGGTCCTCAGGCCTAGAATGGATACCCTCTTTCTGATAGAGGTTTTCAGTCCCTTTATGAACTTTTTCACTTTCAACTCTACATTCATCACCATCTCCGAGGCAAAGTGAGCCAATGATGTGAATCTGGTCTCATACCCCCATCACATCTAAGTCCCCTTGGACTAAGTCTATGAACTCTTGCCTCATCCAATCTCTCATTGAAGCTGGAAAGAACTTGTCAAAAAATAACCCTTAAAGGTTTCCTAGTCCATAGTCTCGTTGTTTTGGACATTCCCTATGAATTGCTACCACCGGTCTGCTTCTCCTTGTAAGTGAAGTACTGCCACTCCCACTTGCAAATCCTCATCGATTGCAAGAGCAACCATGAGTTTGTGTGTCTGATCAATCCAACTTTCTACCACTAGCAGATCACGCGCACCATCAAAGGTAGGTGGCTTAAATTTCACATATTCCTTTATGGCCACCATTTGGTGGCTCAAGGCAACCCTAGGCAATGCTTAAACCTCCTCTTCCCTAGCTTCCCTAGCCATCCGTCTCATAGTATCCGCCATGTCACGCATAAACTGCGTTCCATTTGTTAACTCCTAAGGAGCATCAACGCCTATGTCTCGCGCTCTTCTTGGAGGCATTTTGTTTTATGCATAACAAGAAAAATTTAGAATCAAAGAATATACAATTCATACATCATTTTCATCATGCTTACACACACCATGTCAATTAAGTCCATATAGGCATGTTAAGAAATCGTAAGCATACATCAAGTCCCACATAAGCAATTTACAACTTCAAATCAAAATCCTTATGTGAACCCAATCCTCTCAATTCATACATCATAAGATTGTCATCCGTCACCCCTAGGTATTCTAACCTAGTGTTCTAATACCATGTTGTAACGCCCCAGTTCCCGACTCTCGGAGAACCGAAGGTTACTCCATACATTAAGTCCAAATGGATCATTTTTGCCCTCAAAGACCGCAGAAGTTTAACTCTGTTATTACACATAGAGGTACATAACTCCACTATATCCAATCCCCATGAGCCCTACATCAAATCATATCACCTTAGTTGGACTTTATTTATTCACACTTTCACAAATCACTCATTTCCAGGACTCAACTCTTTATGTGTTTCGAATCTAAAACTAAAACCTTCACCATTGGATAGAGCATTCAAAAATACTAATTTAAAAAAAAATCACAATTAATTTTGATTTAAAACAAAAAAGTTATGCGCGATTGAAGTTTGGGCAGATTTTGGAGAATGCAGTGAATAGTGACTTCGATGCATCGAACTGGGGAGTTAGATGCATCGAAATTGTGATGCATCGAACATGTATCGTCGTAAGTATCGCAACCTATTATCCCAGACTCAAAAATCTCAATTTTTAGCCTCTAAAACTCATCTAAAAGTCTAAAAATCATCAAAACATCACCCACAACATGTACAAATGATAAAAACATCATCAAACATCATTTTAAGCATAATCCACATCTCCAAAAAATCATATCCAAGAATTTATACATAATGGAATTAAAACCAACTTCTTCCATTCAAAACCCACAAATCACATATGGTCCATATATGATCATTACACTTGAAACTAGAATATATCAACATAAATCAAATGTAAATACAACCCCATTAACATAGTCCACAAGCCACAAACTGGCATGGACATCTATTTACATCTCAAAAGGTCAAAAGTCCAAAAATGGTACTCAACAAGGTCCATTGAGCTATTTATGCTTCATCCTCGATTTGTACCTTATCTGAAAAGTTTAGACTAAAGGGGTAAGCACCACTACGGCTCAATAGAGATACCCCAACCCACCTAAGTGCCGACTCGACACGACCTACATGAATATATGTCACTACATTACATGTATCATCCAACATATACCATGTTCATTCACAAGCAATACATATATATAAGAATGCATTAACATACATCATGCTTCATGATTCAAAAATGAAAGCAATATCACACACTTGTCTTTCTCTCACGGACTCAACCCGATACCCTAGCATGATTCTTGATTAACCAAGCGACCTGGGACCTTTCCCACACAAATTTTAGAATTTACATCACCGAGAATATCAGTCCTACTAGGTAATGAAATCATTTCAATACACACCACCTACAACATCGGTCCTACCAGGTGATGAAATCATTTCAATGCGTACCACCTAGAACATCGGTCCTGCCAAGTGATGAGATAATTTTTGGATTGCATCACTGAGAACATCGGTCCTACCAAGTGATGAGACCTTTTGAAGATTTTCACCGAGAACTCCTACCTCCAAGGTAATTAGACCACTTTTCTCCGTTTCCTCACAACAGACACATACATGCATTTCGAGCATATATAGATCAAGCACTAAAAATTTATGCTTCCCAATACATACGCTAGTTATAGAAAAATAAAGCATACATTTTATATCCATCAATCCACACATAGAATCATCTATATATGAAGAGCCTAGCATAAGTCACATATGCTCACAAAATCTACCTAAGCATATATTTGTCATGTTTCACCATTGCATACATTTTCTTCATAAAGAAAGAATGCATTTTAACTCATACAACATCACATAACACAAATATGCTTATTTAACTCATTTTCACAAAAGTGTACCAAACCCTAGCATATAAGTGTACATGCTCATTTCTCTCACTCATTCACCCTTATCATACATAACACCATTTACATTCCCATTACACATAAGAGACTAAAGAGAGTAGAAATCACTCACATCCTAACCCTTTTATCACTTTAAAACATGCAATACACACCCTTAGCTCTCACCACTTCACCACTTCACCCTAGAATCGACAAGTAGATGAGAAAGAACACCCCTACCTCAAAAATGAAGGCCTTCCAAAAACTTCTCAAAATCCCATCAATGTCTACCTTGCCGAATCATAACTTTGATCAGTTCAAAGGGAAGCCCTAGTGGTCCCCTACGTATCTCCCTCATTCGGCGAGTATTGAATCCAACCCGAACGGGTCCGAAATGCAGAGAGAAGGGAGAGCTATGAAGATGGAGACTTTTAGAGAGAAAAAAAGGAGTGAGATATGGCTGGGAGTCTTAGCCACTAATATTAAAAATATCTAGGGCTTGCAAAAAGACCAAAATGCCCCCGGGCCACTAACGTACCTTTCCAGACTCCGTTTTCAATTTCAAAAACTTCTACGACCTCGAAATCACTTCCTCTACTCTCTACACATTTCATCTAAGCCATTATCAAAAATAATTATTTTCAAAAATTTTCCAGATTATCGGGCCACTTAAGTCGCATCCCGGGCCCCGGTTTGACCAGAAAGTCAAACTTCTCTAAATCTTTTGAAAATTTTCCAAAACCCTTAACACACTTCCCAAACATGTTTCCCGTACTCAAAACATGTCAAACACCACTCAAAATGCATTTATGGCAATTATAATATGAAAATGCAAAATCGACCAAAAGTGGTCACGGTCTTTACAACACATCCCTCTTGGATTGGCAACTGGCTGACTTCGAAGTTTCTCCCTTCTCTTTTACTCAATGTGTTAGCAAGTTCTCCAAACTAAGATTCCAATTTGACAGTTGACTGAGAGTGAGAATGAACCAATTAAGCAATAACTTGAACTATTTTAGCAATAGAATCAAGTTTCTGGAGCTTAGAATCAACTTTCTCGAGTTTCGCTAGGGCACTCAACATTTTCCTCAAAAAAAAAAATTTTTGGTGGCATAGAAACTTGAGCTTGATATAGCTGTGGAGGCACATAGTTCTAAGGTTGATAATTATGCTACATTGTTGCCACTTGATTACTGTACAAAAACCAGGATGATTCCTCCATGTTGGATTGTAAGTGTTGACACGTGGAGGATTCATCAGTCCAGAGAATGTAGCTTGCACTTACTCTTATTGAAGGTTAGAAAACTGCCCAATTGAAAGACAATTGTTCATATGATGCATAGGCTTAGAGTAAACATCACATAACCCTGGCAATAAAGAATTTGTAGAAGGAGGACGAACTTGACCAGCTACCATATTCTATACCACTTTTTATACAATCAAGTCAATGCTAGTAGACATAACATCTGTAGTACAAATCTCAAAAATACCATATGTCCTCCTTGTATTAGATGCTCTGCTCGAATGAGTTGAAGACAGGTGTTGCAAAGAATTATCACTCATATTCTTGAATAGAGTCCATGCTTTATCTTCACTTTTTAGCATTAAAGTACCCCCACATGATACATTTACCATCTATCTATTAGCTTATGCCAGCCCCTCATGGAAACATTGCACAAGCTGTCACTTGGAAACTTGAAGATGAGGACACTTCCTAAGTAGGTCCTTGTCACTCCCAAATTTTTGTTCTCCGAAAACCAAGGGTGACTAGATTGTCACTCACTGATTCACCTCATCAATCACTAATGAACTCTCATTACTCTTAAATACTATGGAAGTTTAACTCTTTTCTTGCACATGGATGTGCTAACTCAACCTCAACCATAACAAACCTCAAAGAGTCTCACATCAAGCCACAATTACATAACTCCTAAATTTCAAGAACTCAACTTTCCATGTGATTGGAAATTGGTGTTTAAACCCTCACCATTGGATATAGGATTGAAAATACTCAATTTCAAAAAAAACCACACTCAAGTTCGATTTAAAACGAAGAAGTTATGCCCGATTGAATTTTGAGCAGATTTTGGAGAATGCTATGAATAGTAACTTCGATGCATCGAACTGGGAGTTAGATTCATCGAAGTTGCGATGCATCGAACATGCATCATCATAAGTATAGAAACCTACTGTCCCAGACTCAAAAATCTCAACTTTTAGTCTCCAAAACTTATCTAAAAGCCTAAAAATCATCAAAATATCACCCACAACATGTACAAATGATAAAAACATCATCAAACATCATTTTAAGCATGAATCCATATCTCCAACAATCATATCGAAGAATTTATACATAATAGAATTAAAACCAACTTCTTCTATTCAAAACCCACAAATCACATATGATCCATATATGATCATTAAACTTGAAACTAGAGTATATCAACATGAATCAAATGTAAATATAACATCATTAACATAGTCCCCATGCCACAAACCAGCATGAACATCTATTTACATCTCAAAAGTACAAAAAGGAACTCATCAAGTTCCATTGAGCTAATCTTGCTTAGTCTCCCATTAGTACCTAACCTGTAAAAATGTTTGGGGAGAAGGGGGTGAGTACCACGACAGCTCAGTAGAGATGACCAAACCCACCTAAGCATCGACTCGACGCTGACCTACATGATATGCATCATGTTATCCTTATGCTACATGACATGCTCGGACACTCATGTCATCAACAAGGCAACAACATAACAAATAGCAAGTATACATGTAACCATGCACAACAACATAACAAATAGCAAGTATACATGTAATCACACAACACACATCTCAAATTTTGTAAGGACCGAAATTATTTTGACAGGTTCCGGGCGATTTTGGACCGGATTGATTTTTTTCGAATAAATTAAATTCGAAAAGATGTTATATATATATAAACATATTGAATTATATGTATGTTGATGGAGGGTATGAAAAAATTCGTATATATATATATATATGTATATATATATATATATATATATATATATATATATATATATATATGGTTGCATGGTGAGTGTGTATATATATATATGGAGACATGAGTATATATATATATATATATTTAATGGGTCCTCATGTAATTATGAATACATGGAGATGCACATCTGTGATTTTGTGCATAAAGAGGGTCAATAGTGTATATGGTATTATACACACACACATATATATATAAATATATATATGTGGACCAAAATAAAGGGAAAAAAAGAAGACCACATGTGTGGTCAGTCGAAGAGGAGAAAAAGAAGAAAGAAAAGGAAAAAGAAAAGAAGAAAGAAAAGAGAAAAGAAGAAAAGAAAGAAAAGAAAAGAAAAAGGGAAAAGAAGAAGAAAATGGGGAGAGAGAGAGAAACCGAGGAAGGAGATCGGGGAAAGAGAGAGAGAAGCCGTGACGGCGGCAGATGGGATCGGTCCCGGCGGCCCTAGCAGCGGCGGCGGGGGCCGTTTTTGGCAGAGGTGTCGCCGGTGGGTCCCTCCGGTAGTGGAGCTCACGGGTTGGAGGAGGTGCGCGCGGGCTGGGTTCGCTGGTTCGACCGAAGATTCAAACGGCGATGGTGCCGATGGGACTCGACTGGGCTCGGTTTCATTCACAGGTTCACTACCATTGGGTTATTTGGGTTGAGCTCGGTCGTATGGGCTGCTCAGTCGTGTATGGTGGTCCGATTTGGAACTCTGATTGATGACCGACAGAGGTTCGGGGTGGGTCTTCTCGGTGCTGCGACGACCAGGTGAGTGATGGATTCTCCTTGGTTATTTTCGGTGGGTTTTGGATGGTGGATGGCTGATTTGGTAATCATGGTTCTAGCTCGATCTTGCGTGTTGAGTTGGTGGGTTCATGGTGGTTCCATAGTGGCGTGGTGGTGGCCTGGAATGGCTTGTTTGGGTGGTCTCGGTGTGGCCATTATGGGCCGGCCGTGTAGGCTGGTTATGCTGATTGTGGTGGACAGCGGCAGGGGTTGGTTCACGGCTGGACCATAGGCTATCATAGCTGATTTCAATGGTGATATGGTGGAGTATTGAAGGTGGTCCGACGGCAGCAAAATAGGGGCTGGTTTTGGATTGTTTGGCAGCAAGATGATGGCTTAGTTTGGGGCTATTTTGTCTTGGATTTGTAGAGCTTGTGGTGGCTAGTTTGTGGATTCCATTGGTTTGGATTATGGTGGTTTTGAATGGTGCCGAAACTTGTGAGTTTAGTTTGGACAGCCCGTAGTGGTCAAAGTTTGCGGTTATTTGGACCAAGAATGGCGACCTTATGGTTATGGTCTCTCATAGATGGTGGGCTTGGACATAGAAAAATAGGTTTGAGGTTTGGAGTTGGCCAAATTAATTGGGCCGAACATGGAAATTAAAAGGAAACGAAGTGGCCCGATGGAATTGTTTGTGTGGACTTCGACACAGGAACGGGTCGATCATGGAGATAGGCCGCTTTGCCGACGCAGACTTAGATAAAGCTGGACCTAAGGCAAGTTGATTCTTGCCTCTATCTCCTACGTATATACTTTAAGTATGTTGATTAATTTGCATATGCTCTTAATTTAATCATATGTGGCGGTTGTGTATGTATACATATATGTGTGCATATATATATGTATAGAGTTGGACATTGTGTATACGTGGGATGTGAGTGAATATATATATATATATATATATGTGTGTGTGTGTGTGTGTGTGTGTGTGTGTGTATATATGTGTGGGTTTGGGACGCGAAAGCATGTTTAAATTTTAAATGATTCCTTGCATTGTGATATGCATGTATTGTATTGATTGAAATCATGTAAAAAGCATGCTAAATAGTACATGTTTAGCTATGTGTTGTCTTGTATGCATATGTAGCTCTTATGCATGATGTTATATATATATATATGTGATTATATATATGGGTGCAGTGGTGGAAATGCATGCTAAGTATGAATATAACTTTTAGCGGGCATTTGCAAAGCATGATTATGATATGCTAGGTGTTCTATATGTTCTTAATACACATATGGTGACAGAATATATATATATGTGGCTATATATGTTGTGAATGAAAGGCATGCTAGTTATTGTAGTAAGTGCATGTCTTGAGTGGAAGCATGAACATGTTTATGCCAGTATGTATGCATATGTGACTATATGCAGGAGGTGACATATATGTGTTTATATGTGGTAGTGTGGATACGGGATGCATGCTAGCTTTATATTTATATTGAATGTATGCATTGGTTATAGCATGATAAAAATGTGCTAAGTTGAAGTGTTTTGCGTATGTGAGGTGTTATGCAAGTCTTGGAACATGTATGTGCTATATATGTTGAAATGTGATGAAAAACATGCTAAATACTTCTTTTTAGTGTTCATAAGCATGGGTTAAAGCATGAAAGTATTATGCTGTGTGTATATGCATTCATATTGCATGCATAGGAGGGAAATGACACATACGTGGTTATATGTGGGTTTAGGTAGAAAGAAATGCATGCTATGTACTTATATACTAGCTGGTGCATTGGGATAGCATAAAATAAAATGTTGGATTACGTATGCATCCACATTGCATATATGGGAGATTGCGGGAAAATTAACGCAAAAAGAGGTGCACGGGACTTCAGAGTGGTCCAACCGTATCACGAGAAGTGGTATAATTATCCACTACGTATGGCCCTCGGAGTGGACCCGCCATACGAAGGCTTTATGCCTAGAATCGGAGTGTGTCCAATATGAGTGAGTTTCGGAGTTGCCCCCTCACAATTTGGCAAACTAATATATTGCCATCGGAGTGTGTCCAACAAGTATGGCCCTCAGAGTGGACCCGCCATGCTCAGACTTAAATGCCTGGAAATCGGAGTATGTCCAACGAATGTGAGCCTCGGGGTTGTCCCCTCACATAATGGCAATCCTATACATTGCCAGGGTAGAATGACCTTTCGGAGTGGCCCAGGTCATAGGATGGTCATCGGAGTTGTCTTAGGTCACATGATCCTCGGAGCGAACCAATCATGTGGGGTATCAGATGAGGGTCGAGAGTGAGAGTATGTGCAAGCCTTGATGCTTGTATTATGTATCGAATTACGACCGTGGAAGGTGAAATACCTTTATGCTTATGTGTTTATCTGTTAAGCATGTTTTTCTGTTTAAATGCATCTTCATTGCATTTGAGATTGCTACTTGTTAAGTAGGAGACGAGGTAGTTGATTTACATTGCTTATGTAAATGTTTTGACATATATGTTCTGTATACATATTGATATTGGATGTGTATTTCTTTCAAGCATGTTGAAAATGATTTTCATAAGTCATGTGTCGTAGATTTTGTATGTTCATATGTGCTAGAGTAGTCATATGCATCATGGTGCATGCATGCTAGGAGGAGCATGGTCTTAAATATTGTGATATATTTAAGTGTATGTATATTTTTGAGAATATGTGAGGATCGACCTGCTGCAGCGGTGATAGTATGGTTCTACATACCTTGTTGGGCCTTTGAGCTCACCCCCTCCCAGGTTTTGCAGGTATTGCTGATTTCGAAGTCAGTTAGGGGGATCGGTAGTCCCAGTTGCAGAGGTAGTAATTAGATTCCTTAGAATCTAATGTATGTCCAGGATAATGGATAGATAGATGCTTTACATTTGGATTAAATGTATGGAGCGATTATGTAGATTCAGTTCATTCAGTTGTATTTTATTCATGTGATGTATGTATATAATACGGACATTCAAGGACTAGGACAAGTATATTTTTGATTATATTATGCATGTTGTAGAAATGCTGGGGGGACACGTGCCCAGAAGTGTCCATTTTTATTGTTAGATATAAATGCTGGGGGGACACGTGCCCAGAAGTGTCTATATGAATTGCAAAGCAGGTGTAACATGCCAAAAGCTGATTATTTAAAATTGGTCATGCCCAATTTTCGTGAAAATAATGGAAAATTAAGGTTGTATGATCAGGTGATGAATATGTCGTGAGGGTGATCTACGGAGTTCACACCTCGGTTGCCGGGCCTCAGGAATCGGGGCGTGACAAATTTTGCAACCAAATCCTCTACATGAATCCACTAACTCAACTACTTAACCTTACAATTTCTGAAGTATCATGACGGAACCTTTCAACCTCATAATTCCAGATTTTCACACCACCAAGATTATCACATGTTGACACTCATCAACCTCAAGATTTTCACTACCACCAAGATTATCACATTTTCACACTCGTCAACCTCAAGATATTCACTACCACCAAGATTATCACATGTTTACACTCGTCAACCTCAAGATTTTTATTACGGTTCCTCATCAATTGAAGGTTACTAATTGAAGGAGAGGAGTCCGTTTTCCACCAATTAGAAATATTAGCTCATCACACCTTTCGTGTGCATCATTTCTCATAGTCCAAGTTCCTTAATACTTATTCTATTTCCAACAACCATCTCGTTTTCTACCAAGAGCAACCTATGCTAGGCAATCACAACGTACGCATCATATTGCATGCATTTTTAACCCACAACAATCATTAAATGCATTAATATGAAAAATCACTCATTTGATGCATTTTTCAACATATGACATTCAAGTTCACATAATTCAAGTCATGGTTCAAGGTAAGCCTAATGAACCTCATGCTTCTTAACCAATAGTTATAACATGTGAAAGACATCATCAAGCCATAAATAGCATGTCGAGCACACAATCATTCATGTATAACATTCATACAAGTCACATACCTCATACATCTCACATATAACCACAAAAACCCAATTTTAACATGTATAGGACTAATATGCTTCACATACATCACATAAATCATACAAGGAACATTCTTAGCATGTTTAAACATGAAGGAAAATTAAGATAAGACCTTTTACCTTCCTAAACTATGCTAACACTACCATAAATCACAAAAGATCCTAGAGAATCGATGAAAAGGGAGGAGAAGACACCCCTACCTCAAATCTTAAGCTTGGAAATCAAACTTTGAAAATTTCAACTTTGTCAACTTCAAAAAACACGGACTTTGTTTGGCTCAAACCGAAGCCCTTGACGCCCTCTACACACTTTCCTTCTTCGACTACCTTCAAATCACACTTCAACTTGTCCAAAATCTAGAGAGAAGGGAGAGAGATGAAGTGGGTGAGTTTAGAGAGAGAGAGAGAGATCTGTACAAATGAATATCTCAGATCCGTGGGATATTTATTCCACTCCGAGGGGCGCGGAATGATCGTTTTGCCCCTGGGCCACTTAATGTACCTTCCCGATCTCCGAATTAATTCTCAAAAACTCTGTTGGATTCGAAATCACTTCTATGACATTCTAAACATTTCTTTTAGTCCATAGCCAAAGAAAAAAAATTTCAGATTTTTCGAATTCACTTAACCTCATCCCGGGACTCCCATTAACCAAAAAGTCAAACTTTTCTAAAAATTTCAAAAACTTTCAAAAACCTCATAACATGTTTCCAAACAATGATGAAAATTTTTGAAAATCGGTCAAATTTGGTTCCGGTCTCTATAGTCCTTGAATCTCTCCCATGTCTTATAGAATTTTTCACCCTCAGATTGGGAGAATCCAGTGATAGCACGTCTGAACTAATTGGTCTTTCATATCAAAAAATATTTCTTTAGGAACTCATGTTCCATTTGAGTCTATGTAGTGATAGATCTCGCCAGTTGAGAATTGATCCAATACTTGGCCTTGTCTTTCAGAGAGAATGGGAAGAGTCACATCCTAAAAGCATCTTTAGAGAAGTTGTGAATTTTAGTAGTTGAGCACACTTCTATAAAGTCTTTCAGGTGCTTGTATGGATCCTCTTGCGTCAGCCCGGAATAAGATGGTAACATCTGAATGATACTGGACTTGATCTCATAGTTCTGTGTTGTAACATCTGGCAGTTGAAATCCAGCTGGTGAATTGTCTGTCTCTGGGACATAGTAGTCTTTGAATAATCTAGCCCTCATCCCAACAACATTAGGTAGAATATAATTGTCATCATTAACATTCTCACGCAAATTAACCGTGGCATCAATGATATCTTCCTCTTGCACAATAGGGTTAATTGGAACACTCCTCTGATGTCTAAGAATGTGTTCAAGCTCAGGATCAAAAGGTATTAATGGATTAGACAATGAACAGCGACCAAGCATATGTTGACTGAAGTACCAAAAAAGAAAAAAAATTAAAAGCAAAATATAAAAAATTTCAAAACTAAAAATCCAACTAAAACTAATTCTAAAAATCCAAACAATTAAAATAAACAATCCCCGGCAATGGCACCCGAAATTGATCGTGGCTAAGTGTTCAATTAAAAATTATCACTTTGCAATAGAATGAATTCCTTGCTATTGAAAGGGTGTTGAACCACAAAGATTGTGTTTTGATTGTGTTGAATTTATAAGACTAATTCTAATTAAATTAAGAGAGATAAGTATCTGATTTTTATTCTATTTAACTAAATAAAGCAAGTAAATAAAAGGCAAGAAAATCTATAGAGTGAAGAGAATATGAGATGAATTTATGATTATTGACTTCACAATCAATGCTCAATTGAACTAATTATGGGGAATTATATCATGCATAAGTGGTATCAGTGGCTACAAGCTCACTTTCAACCATCAAGATAATAACATATAATTAAAGCTAAGTCATGAACTTTCTTCATTTGGCATGCACCATCTGTCTATCTACTCTACTCTAGGGTGCAATATGGCCCATCTTCTCTAGGCATAATCCATCAAAACTTTAATTATACATTTAATTAATACCATTCTGTAATAATCACTCTCATAATCAATGAAAACAAGAGGGATTGAATTCAATCACAACAACTAAATATCTAAGATAAGATAACAAATCATTGAAACCGAATATAAAGACTTTATTGCTTAATTCTTTAATAATAGAATACTCTAAATTACACAATCTATGCATGAATATAAAAACCCCCAATAATAAGAACAATCAAACCATTGATGTTTATTAGAGCTACATAAATACCCTAGTGGATGAACTAGCTGCTCATGATAGAAGAAGACGCTTCAACAGTTGAGGAAGAAGACATCATCTCTATAGAAGTAGTGCTACGCCTTCTTCTCTAATGATTCTTCACTCCAAAAGCTCTTCAAAGCAACTGCCAAGGGTCCCCAAAATAGCCCTAATTCGTCACTTTTATTTTCCAAAGTGTCCCACCTAATTAGGAGACAATTAGGGTTTTCTGCAACCCCTAATCAGGTAAATTTTTCTGCTAAACTTCAACCCAACGTTTGATGCCTTAGAAGTCCGATTCATGAAATTTTTGTACAATACAAAAAGATAGAAAATCGAATTTCGTTCAACTTTTGAGGGAATTAGTGCATTTTGATTTTCAAAAATAAGAGTTACGAGCAACTTACCAAAACGGGATTAAAACTGTGTTTGGCATAGAATTGGACTTCAGCCCGTAATTTCCTTAATCAGTTATAATTCTCTTAGGCCTCTTCCTTGGGTTGTTTTGAGTTAAAATATTGTCTTGAATTAGTCCACTTGATGTAGGCTTCATATAACCCTCTTGAATGTCATCTTTAAAAGCCCAAAAATCATAATTTTATTGAAATTATTATTAAGGACCTGAAAAATACAGAAGACACTAAAACAGAGTAAAATCATAAATAATTTATCACTAAAAGAATAAAATATGCAAATTAAGAGGCTAGAATGTGTAACATTCAATGCTTATCAATAGCCAAGAGAATATGAAGTCTTCCCACTTAATTAGGAGATAGTTAGGTTTTTCCGCTGGCCCTAATCAAGTGAATTTTCCTACTGACTTTTGGCCCAACATTTGATACCTTAGAAGCCCATTTATGAAAATTTCAGGAAATATAAAAATGTTTAGAATCGAATTTTGTTCAACCAATGTGAGAAATGGGCCGTTTTGACAGTCATAAATAAGAGATACGAGCAATTTACCAAAACGGGATTAAAACTGTGTTACCCACAGAATTGGGCCTCAGCCCGTAATCTCCTTAAGAAGTTATAATTCTCTTGGGCCACTTCCTTAGGTTGTTTTGAGTTGAAATCTTGACTAGTCTTGGTCCACTTGATGTATGTTTCTTATAACCCTCTTGAATGTTATCTTTAAAAGCCCAAAAATCATGGTTTAACTGAAATTATCATTAAGGACCTAAAATATAAAAAACACTAAAACGGCATAAAATCACAAATAATCCATTACTAAGAGAATAAAATTTGTAAATTAAGAGACTAGAATGCGTAACATTCTATGCCAATCAAGAACCAATCCATACCTAGAATGACATTAAAGCTGGTCATATCTAGTACCACAAAGTCAAACACTAGCCGACGTCCTGCAACCTCGATCTCGCGAGACCGACACACTCTACCCAAGGTAATTCTAACCCCAACAGGCGTATCAGTAGACAATGGTGACTCCAGTGATGACACCTACAGCCCCATGACACAAGCAAATGCAGCAGATATGAATAAATGAGATGCACCCGAATCTTTCAACACCCTAGCCCACAAGCTAGAAACTAAGAAAATACCTCTGACCACTGACGGTCCTCGTACATCCTCTGCCTGAGCAAACGTGAAAACAAGGCCCAATCCCACTAGTATACTAACATATATTGGAATACACAATATTGAGAGTGGTTCAAAACCAACCTACTCTTACCATCTATAATAGTTGGTAAACACCATTCGGTCTATCCATATCCATAGTCTAAGGTAGCCTCCTTGACTAGTTATATCAATCACTCACAGAGATACCTCCCTACCATTGGGAATCACCTACACTCAAAATCATTCCATCACCAATCCTTTACTCATCGTCACTCGGACGAAACAACTTAATACCCACAAGAGTTGGCGTATTGTAAGAGAAGTACTAATCCAAGAAAAATGTTTGGTCCAGCCATTTTTCCCAGCTAGCCCAACTCTAGCAACATACCTTCCCTGTCTCTTACCTCGATTCCAATTGCGAACCTAGACAAAACACTTATTAACCTCATAACATAAGCCCCTAAGTATCCGCAAGGGCTCAAACATCCATGACCATTAATCATCACCAAACTTTCCACTTGAAAAAACATTAAGGTATATTAGACCTTTCCCAACAATCCTAGACATATACTCTCAGAGTCTATCACAACATGTATATCTCAAATATCTCATTCTGCTCGAGTTCAAACCTCAGCCTAGGTTTACCAATCCTCAAAACCAGGATTTCCAAGTGGCTACATATGCCATTACCAGTTACGTGTCGCATAACGAAACGCTCAAGCATAACACTCAGTCACATGAATCACGTTTGCAAAATAGCACATAACATACTGCACATACTCCATCATTACAATCATTTTCCAACTCAAGCTAACCCTAGGTTGTGCTTGGACTTCTTCCTTTTGAGTTTCCCTTGCAATTTATCTCATGGTATCTACCATGTCTCGCATAAACTCTGCTCTGTCAATTTGCTCGAGTGGAGCATTAGCGCATCTACCTCGTGCTCTCCTTGGTGCCATCTTGTTATACACATAACAAGAAAATCCAGCACCAAGCATACTTACATATCTATAACGCTCACCATGATTACATAACACAAAGCCAATTCAATCCAAGATTAGCGTGTTATAAAGGTGTAAACAAGTAATCATGTTCCACATAAGCAATTTATAAACATCAAGTCTAAATCCTTATGTTCCAATCCTGAACCTCAATTGAATACATCATTAAATATCACCCTTCGTCCTCAGGTATTCAAACTCGGTTACTCTGATACCAAGCTGTCATGCCCCAATTTCTGAGTCACTGGAGACTCCGTCCCCGGACTCGAATCCTGAAGGTGAACCCATCTATTAAGCCTTTTTGAATTATCTTAACCTTTAAATTACCACAGAAGCTTAATTACATTCTTGCACATGTATATGTACAATCCACCATCAATAATGTGAATGGGCCTCACAAATAGTCACACATACGCATCCAACATAGTTGTGGTCTACAAGTTTTGATTTAGTGAAATATACTCTTCTGACAGAAACTCCTCCTTCTGACACCACGTGTCCAAGGAATTTCACTTCCATTAGCTAAAATTCATATTTTTTGTATTTGGCATACAAACAATGTTCCCTCAAAATCTGTAATACTATTCTCAACTGGATCTCATGATCCTCCATAGAAGAAGAATACACAAGAATATCATCCACAAATACCACCACAAATCTATCCAAATATACACTAAAGACTCGGTTCATTAAGTCCATGAATGCTTTCTGATAAGTGTTCAATTCCATGCATTTGAACCCTCTTTATTGCATATGTTAGTTCCGTTTTTGCGTTTATCGAGATATGTTTACGGTATTTTTGTGTTTTTGACGTTTTGCAGGTATTGGAGTAAATGGAGCAAAGTTTGAAGCTTTCTGCAGTCAAGAGAAGAAATCAGAAAATGCAGCCAAAGGCATCTCGATCAATCGAGATGTTGATCTCGATTAATCGAAATCTCGATTGATCGAGATCTCATTTCGATTGATCGAAATCTCGATCAATCAAGATCCAATCTCGATCAATCGAGATTCTGCAGAATCCACTTGCCCACTTGTTCACCTGATCTCCCACTTGTAACAAAATCCCCCTTTTTGTATGACTTAGGGGGATTGTCTGACTTGAACAAGACTTTTGGGTGCCTTCTTGATACAAGAGCTATATATATTGATATATATATATATATATGGTGGGCCCCCAAGGGAGAAAAAGGAGCCAAAAAGCACAAAAAGGGCCATATCTCTCATTTCTCATATATCTCTCAATAGACATCAGACCAGGGAAGAAGAGAGACATTTGGGAGAGAGGAGAAGGAGCTGAACCAGACCAAGAAGCTTCATCTTCTCCATCAATGGAAGGGTGCAAGGCAACCATGAGCAATTAACTTCCATACTAGGGTGTTGTTGAAGCCCTAGCCATGTAAACATGTTCCTTTTTGTAGCACTTGGGATTTGTAATTAAATGTTGATTATTTAGCCTAGTGAATATGTACACAAATACATTTCTTATATATATTCATTTGATTTGAAATTTATTCTTGTCTTAGAGTAGATTTTGTCACTTGAATGCACAACATTTGCATATTCCACAAGAAGTGCAAATGATGGCTAGATAATGGTGTTTAAATGAATGTGTGATGTTAGTTTGTATAGACCATGCCAAGACAAGGTAGTTTGGATGCATGTAACGTTCACTTAGAGAGTAGAGTAATTAGGTAGTTAGTTAGGTTGAAGAGCTATGCTTGTTGAAGATGAATTATGATAGGTTAGCACACACATTGATCTTTTGATATGTCATTGAGGTCACAAGCCTAATGACATTGTTAGGCATTTAATTCATGAATCCCATGCTTGCTACACTTATGAACATGTGAATGGCTAGTGGTGGAAACCAACCCTAGTTCTCTCTCCCAACTTTAAACTCTTTACTTTTATTATCATTTCATTTATGCAATAGTGTATAAACAAAACTCAAAAAACCTATTTTTAGGATTAAAGTAGAATTAATCTTCCTTTAAGACAATTGCGACTAGTCCTCGTGGGATCGATACCCTCTATATAGAACCTTATCTACAAAGATTCGTGCTCTTGCGAGTAGTTAAATTATATTTTGATAAAATAGGCAAAATTAAGCTTACAATATAATCACAGTTTAGCCACATCAAAATTTTGGTGCCGTTGCCGGGGACTTACGGTTTAATTGTCGCCATTGGAAGATTAAATCTGGTTTAATTCTTAGGCTAGAAATTCTTTCATTATTTTTGTATATATTTTGTTCTTATTGCTCAAACTTCTTGATTTTAGGTATACCACATAGCGGGCATCGAAAAGAACTGAAATTGGAACCCTTTGTGAGTATAAAATCTAAATTAGTGGTTTGAGTTCTTTCATTCTTTTTGTATATATTATTGTTTAATTTATTTCTTTTTGTGAATTGAGGTGTTGTTCTATTGTTAATGCATGCTAGGTAGACAGTCATTGTCACTTCCTTTGCTTCCTTGTAATATTGAACTTGAACGAACACTTAGACAACATAGAGGAACCTCTAGGGACCCTATATTGCCTAGGACTGAAAACATGGACCCAAATGAAAGATAATCTCCCGGACTACCTCCTTTTAATCATGAACAACCACCTCCACCACCACCTCCTCAAGGAGAGTTGCTTATGGACTTTTACCTTCCGACTACATTTGAAGTACCTTCATGTATCCAATTTCCGGATGTAGCGGCAACTCAATTCGAAATAAAGTCCTCCACCATCAATCTTCTTAATAGCTTCCACGGTCTCCCTAATGAGGATCCATACCGGCACTTAGATTATTTCCTTTCTGTGTGTTCCATTATTCGTGTACCACACTTTACGGAGGATGATCTAAAGCTGCGTATGTTCCCCTTCTCCCTTAAAGATAAAGCTAGAAGTTGGTTCAACTCCTTAGAACCTAACTCAATCCATTCTTGGGCGGAGATGCAAATAGAGTTCTTAAAAAAATACTTCCCAATGGGTAAGACAAGTGATATTCGGCGAGCAATCACCGGATTCACCCAAATTGACCAAGAACAATTCCATGAGACATGGGAGAGGTTAAAAGATCTATTAAAATCTTGTCCGCATCATGCTGTCCCAAAATGGTAGCTTGTGCAAAGTTTTTATGATGGGGTGAATGAGCAACATAGACAAATGATAGACTCCGCGTGTGGGGGTGGGTACCTTTTGAAAAGCCCCGATGAGGCATGGAAACTTTTTCAAACCCTAAGCAACAATTCAGCTCAATGCTCCTCCACTAGGAAAGGGAAGGCCACCCAACCTTGTAGAGGAGTGCATGAAATTTCACGGGTAGATGAGGTTGCCATGCAAGTAGAAGCCCTATCCCAAAAAATGGATTTAATCATGAAAAATGGGCTGCCTACTCCAAACCAATCTGTCCAAAATCAGGAAAGGTGTTCGTTTTGCTATAGCACTTCGCATTTTGTGCGAGATTGTCCTATTGCCGGGCAATCTCCCGATTATGCTCAAGAGCAAGCGAATGCCTTGTACTCTAAACAAATGAATAATCCATATTCAAACACGTACAATCCTAGTTACAAGAACCATCCGGCTTTTTCATGGAAACCTCAAGAATCAAGTCCCTCTTTTCAAGGGCAAAATTCTTTTAATTCCCAATCTCAACAGCCTCATTATAGGCCAAATCCTCAACCTTACAATCAAAGATCCAATTACCAATAACCACCACCTCCTCCGAGAAGCCAAAGCTTTGAAGAAAGAGTGATAAGCAATCTTGAGGCCAATACCCGCTTATTGCAAACTCATTCTCAATCAATCTCTAAGCTTGAAGCCAATGCTCAATCTATGGCTAGGTTGGAAGCTCAAATCGGGCAACTAGCTAATGCCTTAAATAGAAGGGAGGAAGGTAAGTTGCCTAGTCAACCGGTGGCGAATCCCAAAGGTGTCCATGTGATTGAGGATCCATCATCTTCAACTTGTAATGCTCCTCCGGAGCAAGTTCAATCAATCACAACCTTAAGGAGTGGTAAAATCATTAACTCCAAGGTAGGGGAGGAAGAGAGAAAGGAATTCCAAGAGCAACCTAAAAATCCAAAAGAATCCCAATTAAATCCAAAATTATTTCCTTTAAATCCAAATGTGAATATCATCCCTTTAAATCCAAAAGGAAAGGCAAGTGAAGTTGTGTCGTCATCCATTCCAAATCTTGACACTTCTTTTGAACCTCCGGTTCCTTTTCCTCAAAGATTGAAGGAACCTTCTCATTTCGGGAGGCAAGGAGAGAAATTCCAAGACATGATGGAGATCTTCAAACAAGTAAAGATCAATCTCCCTCTCCTTGATGCTATTCGACAAATTCCCTCCTATGCGAAATTCTTGAAGGACTTGTGTACTCAAAAGCAAAAATCTAGGAATAATGTTCCTAAGAAAGTCCTCTTAACTGAGCACATAAGCTCCATTTTCCAACACCAAGCCCCTCCTAAATTCAAAGATCCGGGTGCTCCGACCATTTCGTGCACCATCGGAAATCAATCTTTTGAAAAGGCACTTCTTGATCTAGGGGCTAGTGTCAATTTGCTTCCATTCTCAGTTTACCAACAACTAGGTTTGGGGGAACTCAAGCATACCACGGTTGTGTTGCAACTTGCCGATCGCTCGGTGAAGCAACCACGTGGCATAATTGAGGATGTAATCATTCAAGTGGACAAATTTTATTTTTCGGTGGACTTCATAGTCCTTGACACGGAACCAGTCCAAAATCCAAATCGACATATTCCTATTATTCTAGGTCGTCCATTCTTGGCCACGGCAAACGCTTGCGTTAATTGCCGTACCGGAGTGATGGACATCTCTTTTGGGAATATGAAAGTCCGCTTGAACATCTTCAATGCTTCCCACCACCCATTCGAAGACGAAAGTGAATGCTTTTGGGTCGATGTTGTGGAAGACCTTGTTCAAAAAGCACTTCCTTCTATTCTTTCCAAGGATCCTTTAGAGGCATGCCTAAATCACTTCAACTATGATGATTTTGACATTGAGCAATCCATTTGTGAAGTTAATTCAATGCTCAATGTCACGACCGTCAGGGATTTGCCTAAGTGGAGAGTTCCGAGAGAACCCTTGCCCCCTTTGTCCAAAACTTCCCAAACTCCTTCTTTAATTTCCCCACCACAACTTGAGCTCAAACTCCTACCGGCTACACTCAAGTATGTTTTCTTGGGCGCTAATGAGACCCTTCCAGTCATTGTTGCTTCCAATCTTACCAATGATCAAGAGATGGAACTTATTAAGGTGCTAAAAGAGCACAAGGAAGCAATAGGATGGAGTGTGGTAGATCTTAAGGGAATAGACCCTTCTATTTGTATGCACCGCATACACTTGGAAGAGGATGCAAAGACCTCAAGGGAAGCACAACGTCAATTAAATCCCAACATGAAGGACGTTGTAATGAAGGAGGTGGTGAAGTTACTAGATGCGGGAATCATTTACCCCATCTCAGATAGCAAGTGGGTTAGTCCCACTCAAGTGGTTCCGAAGAAGTCTGGTATTACGGTGCAACCTAATGATAAGGGTGAATTAGTTCCCCAACGCACCACCATAGGATGGAGGGTGTGTATTGATTATCGGAAATTAAATTCAGCCACTCAAAAAGATCACTTCCCCCTCCCATTTATTGATCAAATATTGGAGAGATTAGCCGGGCAAAGTTTTTATTGCTTTTTGGATGGATATTCCAGCTATAATCAGGTTGCTATAGACCCAAGGGACCAAGAGAAAACCACCTTTACATGTCCCTTCGGCACATTTGCTTATAGACGCATGCCCTTTGGGTTGTGCAATGCACCGGCGACTTTTCAACGGTGTATGATGTCTATCTTCTCGGACATGGTGGAAAAATTCTTGGAAGTGTTCATGGATGATTTTTTCGTTTTTGGGCCTTCATTTGAATCATGCCTCCAAAATCTAGCTTGTGTTCTCAAACGATGTCAAGAGACCAACCTAATTCTTAGTTGGGAAAAGAGCCATTTTATGGTTCAAGAGGGTATTGTCCTAGGGCACATTGTGTCTAAGAGAGGAATAGAGGTTGATAAAGCCAAGGTTGAGCTCATTTCCAAACTTCCTCCACCATCAACAGTGAGAGAGATTCGTTCATTCCTTGGGCATGCGGGCTTTTATCGCCGTTTCATCAAAGACTTTAGCAAGATCTCTCGGCCTTTGTGTCGCCTTCTTGAAAAAGAGTCTTGCTTTACCTTTGATGAAGCGTGCCTTAGCGCTTTTGAAAAACTCCGCACCATGCTTACAACCGCTCCAATTCTAATCCCTCCAAATTGGGCTCTCCCATTTGAGATTATGTGTGATGCATCCGATTACGCCATGGGTGCAGTCTTAGGGCAACGAGTAGACAAACTGCCACATGTCATCTACTACGCAAGTAAAACCCTTTCCGAGGCTCAAATCAATTATACAACAACGGAAAAGGAATTGCTTGCGGTAGTATTTGCATTAGACAAATTTTGAGCTTATTTATTAGGTTCAAAGGTCATTGTCTATTCGGACCATGCTGCCCTCCGACATCTTTTGGCCAAAAAGGACACCAAGCCTAGGTTGATCCGATGGATACTCTTATTGCAAGAGTTCAATTTTGGGATTAGAGACAAAAAGGGAACTGAAAATGTGGTGGCTGACCACCTGTCTAGAATTCTTGTTGAATCCCTCCATAATTCCATTCCAGTTTGTGAATCCTTCCCGGATGAACAACTCTTTATCATCTCTCAAGAGAGTATCCCTTGGTATGCGGATGTGGTTAATTACTTGGCAACCGGTAAAATACCATCTTCTTGGACCAAGCAAGAGAAGGATCGTTTTCTCTCCCAATCACGATCATATTATTGGGATGATCCTCAATTGTTCAAATATTGCCCCGATCAAATAATTCGAAGGTGTGTACCCAACAGTGAATTCCAAAGCATTCTCAAGTTTTGTCATACACTCGCTTGTGGGGGACATTTTGGTGCTAAGAAAACCGCCGAAAAAAATTTTCAATGCGGGTTTTTCTGGCCAACGCTTCATCGGGATGCATATTCATTCTGCCGCTCTTGTGAGCGATGTCAGCGCCTCGGTGCGATGTCTCGGAAGGACATGATGCCGCTTAACCCTATTCTTATTGTTGAGATATTTGATATGTGGGGCATTGACTTCATGGGACCATTTCCACCCTCTACTGGTTATGAGTACATACTTGTGGCGGTGGACTACGTATCTACGTGGATTGAGGCCGTTGCTACCAAAATCAATGATCACGCAGTCGTGGTTAAATTCATTCAAGCTAATATCTTTAGCCGGTTTGGTACGCCTCGGGCCATCATCAGTGACGGAGGTAAACATTTCTGTAACCGGTTCCTTCAAACCTTGCTTACCAAATACTCCGTCACACACAAAGTAGCCACCCCATACCATCCTCAAACCAGTGGCCAAGTAGAGGTATCCAATAGGGAGATTAAGAACATTCTTCAGAAAACTGTTCGGCCCGACCGGAAAGATTGGTCATTGCGACTAAACGATGCATTATGGGCATACCAAACCGCATATAAAACTCCCATTGGAATGTCACCTTATCGGTTGGTTTATGGCAAAGCGTGCCATCTTCTGGTAGAATTGGAGCATAAAGCTATGTGGGCCACTAAAACTTTCAATTTTGACATGCAAAAGGCCGGATCTAATCGAAAGCTTCAATTAAATGAAGTAGAAGAATTGCGACATGACGCGTATGAGAACGCTAAAATCTATAAGGCAAAGTCCAAGGCCTTTCATGATCGCAATATTCGAGTCAAAACATTTTCGCCGGGCCAAAAAGTATGGTTGTACAACTCCCGCCTCCATTTGTTTCCCAGAAAACTTCGCTCCCGTTGGGATGGTCCATTTTTGATTAATTCTGTCGCTCCCCATGGAGTAGTGGAATTGAAGGACTTGAAAGATGGCTCGTTGTTCAAAGTAAACGGGCAGCGCTTAAAAGTGTGCATGGATGACCAAGTCACCACCGAATACGTGGATGTCGTCACTTTGACGGATCCCGTATATTTTGACTCGTGAGCCGATCCGAACGTCGCGCCATAGACGTGTAAGGTGGCGAAGCCATGGTAGCTATCATGCTTCCATGATGTCCCTTTAATCCAAAGTAGGTTTTGTATCTAAGCAACTTAGTATCTAATTCCCAAAAAATCCAAGTCCCTGAAGCATAACTCAAGCTGACTGTTTTTGAGCATCTCGATTGATCGAACCAGGATCTCGATCAATCGAGATTTCGATTGATCGAAATTCTGGTCTCGATCAATCGAAAAATTGCAGAGATTTGAGAAGTTCAAAAGTCCCGAGAGGTAGTATTCTTCGATTGCACTTTGATAGGTCTTCGATCGATCGAAATGGGATTTCGATTGATCGAAATGGGATTTCGATTGAATGAATTAAAAGTTCGATTGATCGAAGTAAAAACTCGATTCAGTGAAGGAATTTTCGATTGATCGAGGAAGGAATTTCGATCGATCGAAGCTGATTTCGATTGATCGAAGTGAGATTTCGATCAATCAAAATCTTGATTGATCGAAATGCACATCTCAATCAATCGAGATGCACGCGATGCCTGCACGTGAGCCGAACTCTTATTTAAACCGTTGGGCTTCCCTCTCATTTCAAAACAACCATCCGACTTCCTTCTCTTCTCCGAGCGATCCAGAGCCCTCTAAGAACCATTCCGCACGTGATCTTCCACTGCCGATCATTCCCCGCCGTTCGACATCGTCCGCTAGCACTCGCGCGCTCTTCTCTTCGCGGCTGCGAGTGGATCTTTTTCTGTTTGAGAAGTTCATCTTCTTCCTCTTGAGGTAAGTGATGCATGGCTACATTTTGTGTACTCTCCTGCTATTTTTGATAGTTTTACGGCATACTAAACATAGTTAGATGATGTTGGTTTGGATGGGTGCGATTGCGATACCTGTAATGAGATTTTGTGGGTTTCGGCGGGTAGGAATTCATGTATGGGTGAGATTCTGCACTCTTTTTGTTTCAAATACTTAGTGTACGGTTTGTGACCGCGGACCCTTCGTTTCGGTTGCATCCGGTCGCACCGCCTCTTTGAGAGTGACTTTTTGAATTCTTGTCAGCACCATGGACTAGGACCTCATTTTTATTATTTTATTTCTATTCTTAGTTTAGCTTTCCTCTTATTTTATCTTTTTATTTACGTAATTTTTGGAATAAAGTGCAGACTGTTCCGAGGCTATGGCGAGGGTGAAGAATGCCCCCGGTGCAGTTAGAGACGTGCCCGGGCGAGTCTTCCGGTCTCGGAAGTTTCACTCGGAGCAGATTTTCACCTTGGCAGAGTTCGAGAGTTGTCCCGACACTGCATGGACTGTCGCCGAGCTCAGGAGGCGTCACCTCGACCGACTATGTGTGCCTCCCACCGACGTGGCACACGAGCGCTTAGTGCAGGTCTTTTACGATCACATGACCTACTCCTGCACCGCGCCAGATACACTACAGACGGTCGTGGGCACCATCACTATTACGATTACGCTGAGCCGTATTGCTCAGATGCTCGGCATCCCTCACCAGCAGCCACCGGACATGGTTGACCAGGACGGTCGACCACTTTACAGGGCAGCACTCCCAACAGACACGACACTGTTCTCGATCGTGATGGACATGTGTGGTGGGGCGTTTACCACGCCCAGTCACAACTGCACGTCCAAATCGATATGCCCGAGCAAGTTTTGGTTCTTGGACACCGTTCTTATCAAGAACGCGTGTCCTCTGCAGCACGTGGCAGAGCGCAGGGGCGACCTCCTCCGTTGCCTCTATGCTTTCCACACGGGCACTTGGTTTTCTGTCCCATCACTGATCTGGGGGCAGATGTACAAAGTCTAGGACGGCCTCATCAACAAGAGGATGAGGCGAGTAGCGAGTTGGCTGCTTCCCTTCCCTTTCCTGATCGCCGCTTTTCTCAGCAGTGCCAATATACCGGTCAGTCAGTCTGACATCCAGTTGGCACCGCCCGCCCGTTTCACATCTACTCATTGGGAGCGGGTGAGGCGACACTTAGAGCGGCAGGATCACCAGGGTGATCCACCAGATGATGTAGATATGGATGCCCCGGTGGAAACGGATGAGGGAGAGCCTGCAGGGGCTGAGTCAGAGGACGAGGAGATGGAGGAAGAGGAGATGGATATGGCTGCAGAGCGGCATGACATCTTAGCGACTGGCTACTCCTGCCTGGCGGCTGACGTAGAGCGGCTCCAACAAGGTTTTGACGAGCACGTCCAGGTGACGCAGAGTCAGCTGGAGGGCATTCGTTCGGACATTTCTTCTCTGGCACAGGGTCAGAGGGCGATTCTAGATGAGTTCTGAGCCTTCCGGCAGGACCTACAGTTCCTGTTTGCAGGACGGGCTTCCACCTCCACTTCTGCTCCCACCGAGCTGCCACCACCACCACCACCCGCCCTCGAGTAGCTGCATTTTATTTGTCTTTTCTGTTTTACTTTCCGTATTTCTTTTTCTTTCTTTATTTTGATAGGCCATGTTGGCCATGTTTTCTTTCATTTTTAGTTCTTTTCTTGAGTATTCCCGATGCATGTACACTTTGTACTGAACTCATTTTATATATTGATGGAATACAATTATCTTTTCTGTTATCACATCTGTTATCTTTATTGTCTTTATTTTTGCTTTCTGTCAATATTTCTGTTCTCTATACTTTGACTATGTATGTAGTACCACTTGCCTACTTGTTATATGCGATTCAGTTGATGATTTCCGTTTATTACCACCTGGTTTCAATTCCCAATACTGTTGAGATTGCTTCAACGCAGTATGGCGGTAATAAAGAAAGGCAGCCCCTTTGCATGCTATACGTTAGCGTGCCTGGATAGTCAATATCTTATCGCATAGACCTCTTAGACAATTGGGAAACACCAGTTCAGACCCTTAGATATACAGTGATATTGGCATTGTTGGTTTGTGAATAATTATTTAATTATGTTCTGTTTATCTATTTTTTGTTCCTTTTAATGCTCGTGGTATCCAGTTGGTGTTCTGTGCAGGTTTTTCTTATTTGTCGGATGACCGCTACTATGGAACACCATTTTTGTCGCATTCTGCCATCCCGGTAAATTCTTTCCTTGTTCTCCTTGTCCACACATTGAGGACAATGTTGCGGTTAAGTTTGGGGGTGCGGTATGCTATACCACTTGCATATGCATGCAATGTTCAGTCGTTATATTGAGTGTCATTGTAGAGCAGTTTTCTTGATATTTTGCATACTTGCTATGATGTCTTGCTTTTTAAAGGAAGTCATTCGAATAAATGTCCGAGGTAAATGCAGCAGGTAGTTAAGAACGTTAGCATTGTAAATACCCGCACTTTTGCAAGCTATATAGTAGGCTAGAACGGTCTACATTTTTGTCCAAATACGAGCGCGTACAATTCTTGCCCTAAATTTGTCCTTAGCCGCACAAATTCACACACATGCATTTTAAATTGTGGGGTATAAGTCTGAGGGAGAATTTTGTAAATTTCTGTTTTTATCTGAACAACTTAAAGAATAAGTTCTTCCGGTTGTTGTAAAAAATAAAATAAATAAAAAAATAAAAAAATAAAAAGAAAAAGAGAAAAGCTGCAATAAGCCTTCTCACTCAATAAACCGAATTTCTATGCCTCAAAGCAGGGAATATTCGTGTATAAGTGTGCAAGGTTGAGCAACAATAAGCGGGTGGCTTGCTTAAGCTCATCGCCTTGTAAGCTCGGTTATTAAGTCCGAGGGGTGTTTCTTCACCTAATGCCCTAAAACCAATTGGTTTGGGAGTCATTGGCCCAATGTCGCTACATGGGCTTACAAGAAAGCAAAAAGAGCTAAGCATTGCACGGTCATCCGCACATGAGCAATCATGAATGTTTTGTGATAATGAACGGCTGTGTCGAGCGTTTTCAATGAGTTTTTCTCTTAAAAACAGATTTGTTCGTTTTCTTCTCCAAATATGAAAAAAGCCACGCGTTAGAATGCATGTTCACTTTTCAAAGAGGATTTTGGGGTCAGAATTGGTATGTTTGCTCGGGTTGGCCATTATGTGGGGACCGTCGTTTATTTATAACTTGTGAAAGTGCATTTTTGCTAATGACCGCATAGTTCTGTAATACTTGTTGCATTTGCCAAATGTGAAATGGACGGATGATCGCCCTTTATCTAGTTGATGACTGAGCCTGATTAAACTTTTGTATAAGATAGTTAGTTTTATTTTATTTTTGTGATATCGTATTGCTAAGGGACTAGCAATATGTAAGTTTGGGGGTGTGATAAGTATTCAATTCCATGCATTTGAACCCTCTTTATTGCATATGTTAGTTCCGTTTTTGCGTTTATCGAGATATGTTTACGGTATTTTTGTGTTTTTGACGTTTTGCAGGTATTGGAGTAAATGGAGCAAAGTTTGAAGCTTTCTACAGTCAAGAGAAGAAATCAGAAAATGCAGCCAAAGGCATCTCGATCAATCGAGATGTTGATCTTGATTAATCGAAATCTCGATTGATCGAGATCTCATTTCGATTGATCGAAATCTTGATCAATCGAGATTCTGCAGAATCCACTTGCCCACTTACTCACCTGCTCTCCCACTTGCAACAAAATCCCCCTTTTTGCACGACTTAGGGGGATTGTCTAACTTGAACAAGACTTTTGGGTGCCTTCTTGATACAAGAGATATATATATTGATATATATATATATCTGGTGGGCCCCCAAGGGAGAAAAAGGAGCCAAAAAGCACAAAAAGGGCCATATCTCTCATATCTCATATATCTCTCAATAGACATCAGACCAGGGAAGAAGAGAGACATTCGGGAGAGAGGAAAAGGAGCTGAACCAGACCAAGAAGCTTCATCTTCTCCATCAATGGAAGGGTGCAAGGCAACCATGAGCAATTAACTTCCATACTAGGGTGTTGTTGAAGCCCTAGCCATGTAAACATGTTCCTTTTTGTAGCACTTGGGATTTGTAATTAAATGTTGATTATTTAGCCTAGTGAATATGTACACAAATACATTTCTTATATATATTCATTTGATTTGGAATTTATTCTTGTCTTAGAGTAGATTTTGTCACTTGAATGCACAACATTTGCATATTCCACAAGAAGTGCAAATGATGGCTAGATAATGGTGTTTAAATGAATGTGTGATGTTAGTTTGTATAGACCATGCCAAAACAAGGTAGTTTGGATGCATGTAGCGTTCACTTAGAGAGTAGAGTAATTAGGTAGTTAGTTAGGTTGAAGAGCTATGCTTGTTGAAGATGGATTATGATAGGTTAGCACACACATTGATCTTTTGATATGTCATTGAGGTCACAAGCCTAATGACATTGTTAGGCATTTAATTCATGAATCCCATGCTTGCTACACTTATGAACATGTGAATGGCTAGTGGTGGAAACCAACCCTAGTTCTCTCTCCCAACTTTAAACTCTTTACTTTTATTGTCATTTCATTTATACAATAGTGTATAAACAAAACTCAAAAAACCTGTTTTTAGGATTAAAGTAGAATTAATCTTCCTTTAAGACAATTGCGACTAGTCCTCGTGGGATCGATACCCTCTATATAGAACCTTATCTACAAAGATTCGTGCTCTTGCGAGTGGTTAAATTATATTTTGATAAAATGGGCAAAATTAAGCTTACAATATAATCATAGTTTAGCCACATCACTTTCGGTGCATTCGTTAGACCAAATGGCATCACTAGAAGCTCATAGTGTCCATATCTAGTCTGAAAAGTTATCTTCGAAATGTCTTCGTCCTTTACCCTCAACTGGTAATACCCTAATCTCAAGTTGATCTTCAAAAAGCAAGTTGAACCCTTGAGTTGATCAAACAAGTCATTTATCTTTGGCAAAGGATACTTGTTCTTGATCGTTGTTTGGTTTAATTTTCGGTAGTTTATACATAACCGTAAAGATCCGTTCTTCTTCTTAGCAAATAGGACTGAAGCTCCCTAAGGTGATATACTAGGTCGTACGAATCCCTTATCCAATAACTCTTGCAATTGATCTTTCAACTCCTTTAATTCTACCGAACCCATATGGTACGGTGCCATAGAGATGGACACGGTACCATGAGTAAGATCAATGCCAAACACCACATTCCGCATCGGAGGTAATTCTATCAAGTCCCCCAAAAACACATCTAGGAAATCATACACCACTAGTGGAAATCCTCCACACGTCGTAACCTCATCGTTCTTGACTAACAAGCTAGCTAGGAAACATCCAATCTCGTTCTGAACACCAAAACTAAGTAATGATGGTATGTAGAAATTATCACGCTCACTCACAAAATAGAAGCAATCACCCTCAGGTGTGCATATCGTCACTCTCTTACAGAGACAGTCAATCGTGGCTCTAAACATTTACAGCCAGTCCATACCTAGAATGACATAAAAGCTGGATATATCTAGTACCACAAAGTCAAACACTAGCCGAAGTCCTGCAACCTTGATCTCGCAAGACTGACACATTCTACCCAGGGTAACTCTAAGCTCAACAGGTATATCAATGGACAATGATGACTCCAGTGATGACACCTACATCCCTATGGCACAAGCAAATGTAGCAGATATGAATGAATGAGATGTACTATAATCTATCAACACCTTACCCAATGAGCTAAAAACTAAGAAAATACCTCTGACCATTGACGGTCCTCGTAAATCCTATGCCTGAGCAAACAAGAAAATACGGCCCAATCCCACTAGTATACTAACATATACTTCAATACATATCAAGAGTGGTTTAGAACTAACCTACTCTTACCATCTGTACATGTTGGTAGACACCTTCCGGTCTATCTATATCCATAATCTAAGTTAGCCTCTTTGACTAGTTATATCAATCACTCACAAAGATACCTCCCTACCATTGGGAATTGCCTACACTCGAAATCAATTCATCACCAATCCTTTACTCATCGTCACCCAGATAAAATAACTCAATACACATAAGAGTCAGTGTATTGTAAAAGAACTACTAATCCAAGAAAAATGTCTAACCAGACTAATTTTCCCAGCTAACCCAATTCCGGCAACATGCCTTCCTTGTCTCCTACCTCGGTTCCAATTGCCAACCTTCGCAAAACACTTATGAACCTCGTAACATAAGCCCCTAAGTATCCGTAAGCACTCAAACATCTATGACCATTAATCATCACCAAAATTTCCACTTGGAAAGACATTAAGGTACGTTAGACCTTTCCCAACAACCCCGACTCACACTCTCAAAGTCTATCACGACATGTATATCTCAAATATCTCAATCTACTCGAGTTCAAGCCTTAACCTAGGTTTACCAATCCTCAAAACCATGATTTCCAGGTGGCAACATATGCCACTACCAATCATATATTGCATAACAAAATACTCAAGTATAACACTCGATCACATGAATCACGTTTGCTACATAACACATAATATACTGCACATACTCCGTTAGTACAATCATTTTTTGGCTCAAGCCAACCCTACGTTGTGCATGAACTTCTTCCTCTTGAGTTTCCCTTGCAATTTTTCTTATGGTATCCACTTTGTCTCGCACAAACTCTGCTCTGTCAATTTGCTCTAGTGGACCATTAGTGCCTCTACTGTGCGCTCTCCTCAGTGCCATCTTGCTATAAACATAACAAGGAAATCCAACACCAAGCATACTTACATACCTATAACACTCACCATGATTACATAACACAATGCTAATTCAATCCACGATTAGCATGTTATAAAGGTGTAAGCAAGTAATCATGTTGCACATAGGCAATTTATAAACTTCAAGTCTAAATCCTTAAGTTCCAATCCTAAATCTCAAATAAATACCTCATCAAATATCACCCTTCATCCTCAGGTGTTCAAACCCAATTGCTCTGACACCAAGCTATCACACTCTGATTTTTGAGTCACCGGAGACTCCGTCCCCGGGCCCTAGTCCTAAAGTTGAACCTGTCCATTAAGCCCTAATGAACTATCTTAACCTTTAAATTATCGCAGAAGCTTAATCATATCCTTGCACATGTATATGTACAATCTACCATCAACAATCTCAATGGGCCCCACATATAGTCACACATATATATCCAATATAGTTGTGGACTGCAAGGTTTCGATTGAGCGAAATATACCCTTCGATCAATCGAAATGGGTATTTTGCAAAATCAAAATTAATCTTTCGATCAATCGAAGTTCGATTAATCGGTGGTCTATTGAAGTGCAATCGAAATCCTACTAAATATACCCTTGGAGTCTATACTATCGAAATTATCTAGATTGAAGCTCACATGATCGAAGGCTTTCGATTAATCGAAAAGGGGTTTTTGATCAATCAAAATGTCTTTCGACTGAAATCTTGAATACATATCACCTAAACACATTCATGTCCCAAATCCATTCCAACACATTTTAATTCCTTACATACATCCACACAACATTCCAATCCTAAATAAAATGCAATAACATCATCCACTCAACCCAAATCATACATTTGAATCAAATCATATATATCATTGAACATACTTCCAAAATTCCTAAGTCATCCTCATATACATACCTAAAAGTTCCAAATTGTAAGTCATGTTACATACCCATTATTCAACTATAACTAAGTCAAATGCCATAAGCCGGCATGGATAACCAAATACATAATATCCAAAAATAACTCCAAAACTATAAGAAGGTCCACTTGGATGCTCAAGTCCCATCCGCCATCGGTGTCTTATCTGTAAAAAGGTTTGGAGGGAATGGCCGATGGGGTGAGCAAATCAACAAGCTCAGTAGGAATGCCCTAACCAACCAAGGCATCGACCCGAGACCTACCTACATGATATGCAACCATGATGTTGCTACACTACATGATATATATCAAGTTCTCATGTCAACCAATGCAAATGTAATTCAATAAGTATGTATTAAAACCACATAAGCATCAAGATATTTATATCTTCTTTGGTCATAATCCAATACATAGACATGATAGGTCAACTTCGATGATCATGTGGTGTTGGGCAACTCTGACGACACTCGTTTGATGGGGTAACTCTGACAGTCATACACTTATGGCATTATATAAGTCATGCACTCATGATTCGGCAACTCCAACGATCACAAAACTTGGGGTATGATTGGGCATCTCTGACGATCATCCCCTTATGGATATTCTCATCACTTCAAATACATGGTTGGTGGTCTCCAAATTCCATGTATGTCACACTTGGGCAATACTCTGATATACACGTATTCATGCTCATAAGACACATATACCTTACATAGCATATATTTCTCATGCTCTTCAATGCATATTCTTGTTATATTTAAATCTAGTATGCATTTCATTGACATATTTCTTATATAGTCACATATTTGCTTCAATTCATGCATATTACTCACATATGCATACAAAACACCACATAACAAGATATGCTCTCATTTCATATGCATTACATGTATCATTGCATAATTCAATACATATCATAAGATGAATATTTCTAGCATGTATAATTACATAATATAGGGGGGAAGCAAAATTCACTCAACTCCCACCACTAACCCATACATACTAGCACAACTAACCAAGTTGTCTATTTTTCCTCTAACAAAATCATTTTCTAGAAGAAAACCACTCAATCTTTCATACCAAGCTCTAGGGGCTTGTTTCAAACCATATAAAGCTTTAGACAATTTTAAAACATGATTTGAAAGATCATGACTCTCAAAGCCTGGTGGTTGTTCTACATAGGCTTTCTCTTTTATAAAGCCATTCAAAAATGCACTTTTTACATCCATTTGATATAGCTTGAAGTTCCTATGTGATGCATATGCAAGTAACATCCTAATTGCTTCTAATCTAGCAACGGGGGCAAAGGTTTCCTCATAATCAATCCCTTCTTCTTGGTTGAAACCTTGAGCTACTAATCTTGCCTTATTTCTAATTATAACCCCCGACTTATCCATTTGGTTCCTATGACGGTTTGATCTTTGGGTCTAGGAACTAAATTCCAAACTTGATTCCTTTCAAATTGGTTTAGTTCTTCTTGCATAGCTAAAATCCATGACTCGTCATTTTCAGCCTCATAGATATTCTTTGGTTCTATTTGAGACACAAAGGCCAAATGATCACACATATCTCTAAGAGAGGATCTAGTACTAACTTCTTTCGAAGGTCACCTATAACTTGGTTAAGTGGATGATAAGGAATGACTCTTTGACTTTTTGGAAGAGAGTCATGTATATTATTTTGAGTATTTTCCTCCTTAGAAGCATTTTCTTATGACTCATCAATGGTGGACTCTTTTGGTTTTTCAACTAGCGTAAGTCCGTCAACATTATTTTCAAGTTCAATCACTTCATCATCCAAATCTTGCCTAGGGGTAGGTATAGGAGATTCATCAAATACTACATGAATTGATTCTTCAACCACTAATGTTCTTTTGTTGAGAACTCTATAGGCTTTACTTTTGGATGAGTATCTTAGGAAAATACCTTCATCAGATTTAGCATCAAATTTTTCTAAGTTATCCTTGTCATTCAACACAAAATATTTGCACCCAAAAACCTTGAAGTACCCTATATTTGGCTTATGACCATTCCAAAGCTCATAGGGGGTCTTATCAAGCTTCTTTCTAATGATGACTCTCTTTATAACATAGAAAGAGGTGCTAACGGCTTCGGCCCAAATGTATCTAGGCAACTTATGTTCATTGAGCATTGTGCTAGCCATCTCTTGGAGGGATCTATTTTTCCTCTTAACGACCCCGTTTTGTTGAGGAGTTCTAGGAGCGGAAAAATTATGATCACAACCATTATCATCACAAAATTTCTCAATGTCTCAATTATCAAATTCTCTATCTCTATCACTTCTGATGCTCTTAATCTTATATTCTTTCTCATTTTGGACATTTCTACAAAACTTAGAGAAGATGACATGTGTCTCATTCTTATGAACAAGAAAGAATACCTAAGTAAGCCTAATGAAATCATCCACAATCACAAATGCATAAAGTTTTCCTCCTAAGCTAGCTATTTTATCCAGAACGAAGAGTTCCATATGAAGCAATTCTAGAGGTCTTGATGTAGTGATATCTGATGTGGTCGGAACTAAATTATATTGCAAGCTTAATTTTGCCCTTTTTATCAAAATATAATTTAACCACTCGCAAGAGCACGAATCTTTGCAGATAAGGTTCTATATAGAGGGTATCGATCCCACGAGGACTAGTCGTTAATTGTCATAGAGAAAGATTAATTCTACTTTAATTCAAACAAAACAGGTTTTTGGTTTTGTGTTTAAAGCTATTGCATAAAGGAAATGACAATAAAATTAAAGAGTAAAGTTGGGAGAGAGAACTAGGGTTGGTTTCCACCACTAGCCATTCACATGTTCATAAGTGTAGCAAGCAAGGTATTCATTAATTAAATGCCTAACAATGTCATTAGGCTTGTGACCTCAATGACATATCAAAAGATCAATGTGTGTGCTAACCTATCATAATCCATCTTCAACAAGCATAGCTCTTCAACCTAACTAACTACCTACTTACTCTACTCTCTAAGTGAACACTACATGCATCCAAACTACCTTGTCTTGGCATGGTCTATACAAACTAGCATCACACATTCATTTAAACACCATTATCTAGCCATCATTTGCACTTCTTGTGGAATATGCAAATGTTGTGCATTCAAGTGACAAAACCTACTCTAAGACAAGAATAAATTCCATATCAAATGAATATATAAAAGAAATGTATTTGTGTACATAATCACTAGGCTAAATAATCAACATTTAATTACAAGTCCCAAGAGCTACAAAGATGAACAAGTTTACATGGCTAGGGGTTGAAACCAACACCCTAGTAGAAGAGTTAGTTGCTCATGGTTGCCTTGCACCCTTCCATTGATGAAGAGAATGAAGCTTCTTGGTCTGGTTCAGCCCTTCCTCTTCCTCTCCCGAAGGTCTCTCCTTAAGTCTTCTGATGTCTATGTTGAGAGATATGAGATATGTGGCTTTTTGGTGCTTTTTGTATGCTTTTTGGCTCCTTTGGGCCCACCATATATATATATATATCATTATATATATCTCTTGTATCAAGAAGGCCCCCAAAAGTCTTGTTCAAGTCAGACAATCCCCCTAAGTCGTGCAAAAAGGGGGATTTTGTTGCAAGTGGGAGAGCAGGTGAGCAAGTGGCCAAGTGGGCTCTGCAGCATTTCGATTGATCGAAATTGCATTTCGATTGATCGAGATTTCGATCAATCGAAATGAGATTTCGATCAATCGAAATTTCGATTGATCGAAATCCAAATTTCGATTGATCGAAATGCCTTGGCAACATTTTCTGATTTCATCTCTTGACTGCAGAAAGCTTCCAACTTTGCTCCATTTACTCCAATACCTGCAATACATCAAAAACACAAAAATACCGTAAACATATCTCGTTAAACGCAAAAATGGAACTAACATATGCAATAAAGAGGGTTCAAATGCATAGAATTGAACACTTATCACACCCCCAAACTTACATATTGCTAGTCCCTTAGCAATACAATATTACAAAAATGAAATCAACTATCTTATACAAAAGTTTAATCATGCTCAGCCATCAACTAGATAAAGGGCGCTCATCCATTCATTTCACAATTGGCAAATGCAACAAGTATTACAGAACTATGTGGTCATTAGCAAAAATGGACTTTCACAAGCTATAAATGAACGACAGTCCCCACATGCTGGCCAGCCCGAACAACTATAACAATTCCAATTCCAAAATCCTCTTTGAAAAGTGAACATGCATTCTAACGTGTGGCTTTTGTCATATTTGGAGAAGAAAACGAACAAATCTGTTTTTAAGAGAAAAACTCATTGAAAATGCTCAACCCGGCTGTTTCATTATCACAAAACATTCATGATTGCTCATGTGCGGATGACCGTGCAACGCTTAGCTCTTTTTGCTTTCTTGTAAGCCCATGTAGCGGCATTGGGCCAATGACTCCCAAACCAATTGGTTTTAGGGCATTAGGCGAAGAAGCACCCCTCGAACTTAATAACCGAGCTTACAAGGCGATGAGCGTAAGCAAGCCATCCGCTTATTACTGCTCAACCTTACACACTTTTACACGAATATTTCCTGCTTTGAGGCATAGAAATCCGGTTTATTTAGTGAGAAGGCTTATTGCATATTTTTCTCTTTTTATTTCTTCTTTTTTTTTTTTTTTTTTTTAACAACCGGAAGAACTTATTCTTTAAGCTGTTCAGATAAAAACAGAAATTTTCAAAAATTCTCCCTCAGACTTATACCCCACAATTTAAACTGCATGTGTGCGAATTTGTGCGGTTAAGGACAAATTTAGGGCAAGAATTGTACGTGCTCGAGTTTGGACAATAATGTAGACCGCTCTAGCCTACTATAAAGCTTGCAAAAGTGCGGGTATTTACAATGTTAAAGTTCTTAACTACCTGCTGCATTTACCTCGGACATTTATTCGAATGATCTTCCTTTACAAAGCAAGACATCATAGCAAGCATGCAAAAATATCAAAGAAAAACTGCTCTACAATGACACTCAATATAATGACTGAACATTGCATGCATATGCAAGTGGTATAGCATACCGCACCCCCAAACTTATATGCAACATTGTCCTCAATGCTTGGACAAGAAGAGCAAGGAAAGAAGTTACCGGGATGGCAGAATGCGAGAAAAATGGAATTCCACAGCAGCGGTCATCCTGTAAATAAGAAAAATCTGCACAGAATACCAACTGGATACCACGAGCATTACGAGGAACAAAAAGTAGATAAATAGAACATAATGAAATACTTATGCACAAACAGACAATGCCAATATCACTGTAAATCTAATAGTCTGAACTGGTGTTTCCCGATTGTCTAAGAGGTCTATGCGATAAGATATTGACTATCCAGGCGCGCTAACGTATAGCACGCAAAGGGTCTGCCTTTCTTTATTACCGCCATACTGTGTTGAAGCAATCTCAACAGTATTGGGAATTAAAACCAGGCGGTAATAAACGGAAATCATCAACTGAATCGCATATAACAATTAGACAAGTGGTACTACATACATAGTCAAAGTATAGAGAACAGATAAATTGACGGAAAGCAAAAAGAAAAGACAGTAAAGATAAGACATGTCATAAAAGAAAATATAAATGTATTCCATAAAGATGAAAATGCGTTTCAGTACAAAGGGTACATGTAGGTGGAATACGCAAAAAGAAACTAAACATGGCCAACATGGCCTATCAAAAATAAAGAAAGAAAAATACAGAAAGTAAAGCATAAAAGGTGAATAAAGTGCAGCTACTCGAGGGCAGGTGGTGGTGGTGGTGGCTCGGTGGGAGCAGAAGTGGAGGTGGAGGCTCGACCTGCGAACAGGAACTGCAGATCCTGCCGGAAGGCTCGGAACTCGTCTAAGATCGCTCTCTGGCCCTGTACCAGAGAAGAAATGTCCGTCCGAATACCTGCCAGCTGACTCTGCGTCACCTGGACGTGCTCGTCAAAACCCTGCTGGAGCCGCTCTACGTCAGCTGCCAGGCAGGAATAGCCTGTTGCTAAGATATCATGCCGCTCTGCGGCGACATCCATCTCCTCCTCCTCCATCTCCTCGTCCTCCGCCTCAGCCCCTGCTGGCTCTCCCTCATCCATCTCCACCGGGGCATCCATATCTACATCGTCTGGTGGATCACCCTGATGGTCCTGTCGCTCTAAGTGTCGCCTCACCCGATCCCACTGAGTAGATGTGAAGCGGGTGGGCGGTGCCAACTGAATGTCAGTCCGACTGACTGGTATACTGGCACTGCTGAGAAAAGCGGCGATCAGGAATGGAAAGGGAAGCCGCCAACTCGCTGTTCTCCTCTTCCTCTTGTTGACGAGGCCATCCCAAACTTTGTGCATCTGCCCCCAGATAAGCGATGGGACAGAAAACCAAGCGCCCGTATGGAAAGCATAGAGGCAACGGAGGAGGTCACCCCTGCGCTCGGCCACGTGCTGCAACGGACACGCGTTCTTGAGGAGAACGGTGTCCAGGAACCAATATCTGCTCGGGCACATCGACTTGGACGTGCAGTTGTGGTTGGGCGTGGTAAACGCCCCGCCACACATGTCCATCACTATCGAGAAGAGCGTGGTATCTGCTGGGAGCGCGGCACTATAGAGTGGCTGACCGTCCGGGCCAACCATGTCTGGCGGCTGCTGGTGAGGAATGCCGAGCATATGAGCAATCCGGCTCGGCGTAATCGTGATCGTGACTGTGGCCACGGTAGTCTCGAGTGTATCTGGCACTGTGCAGGAGTAGGTCATATGCTCGTAAAAGACCTGCACTAGGCGCTCGTGTGCCACGTCTGTGGGAGGCACACATAGCCGGTCGAGGCGACGCCTCCTGAGCTCGGCAACCGTCCACTCGGTGTCGGGATGCCTCTCAAACTCGTCTAAGTCGAAAACCTGCTCCGGGTGGAACTTCCGAGACCGGAAGGCTCGCCCGGGCACGTCGCGAACAGCACCGGCGGCGTTCTTCACTCTCGCCATGGCCTCAGAACAGTCTGCACTGGATTCAAAAGGTACGTAAATGAAAGATGAATAAGAAGAAAGTGAAACTACTACTAAACTAAAAGAATTAAAAATAAAAATGAAGTCCTAGTCCATGGTACTGACAAAATTGCAAAAAGCTGCACTCGAAGAGGCAATGTGAACGGGCGCAACCGAAACGAAGGTGCTGCGGTTATACACCGAACACTAAGCGTTTGAAATGAAGAAAATGCCAAATCCCACTCCTGCTTGAATTCCTACCCCCCTCGAAACCCACAAAAACTGGATTTGGACATCGCAATAGCAACCATCCACCCCAACATGATCTAACTATGTTTATTCCGCTGTAAAACTATCAAAAATGGCGAGAGAATAAACAAAAAGTAGCCATGCATCACTTACCTCGTGAGGAAGAAGATGAACGGCTCAACCGAAGAAAACTCCACGCGCAGCCGCGAAGAGAAGATCGCGCAGATGCTGGCGGCGGATCGGACTGCGTCGGATGGCGGCGGATGATCGGGAATGGAAGATCGAGTGCTCGGGAGTGCTTGGAGAGGGCTTGGATCGCACAGAGGGAGAGAAGAAGTCGGATGGTCTTTTAAAATGGGAGGGAAGCCCAACGGTTTAAATAGATTTTCGGCTCACGTGCAGGCTTCGCGTGCATTTCGATTGATCGAAATGTGCATTTCGATCAATCGAAATTTCGATTGATCGAAATCTTGCTTCGATCAATCGAAACTAACTTCGATGGATCAAGATTGTCTCTTCGATCAATCGAACATTCCTTCCCTAAATCACATTTTTACTTCGATCAATCGAACATTTAATTGATGCAATCGAACTTTTAGTTCGATCAATCGAAAGTTTCGATCGATCGAAGACCCATCGAAGTGCAATCGAAGAATATCACCTCTCGGGACTTTGGACTTGGCAAATCTCTGCAATTTTTCGATCAATCGAAACCAAAGTTTCGATCAATCGAAATTTTCGATTGATCGAAATCTTGGTTTCGATCAATCGAAATGCTCAAAAACAGTCAGTTTAAAATATGCTTCAGGGACTTGGATATTTGGGAATTAGATACTCCATTGCTTAGATACAAACCTACTTTGGATAAAAGGGACACCATGGAAGCTTGATAGCGACCATGGCTTCGCCACCTTACACGTCTATGGCGCGACGTCCGGATCGGCTCACGAGTCAAAATACACGGGATCCGTCAAAGTGACGACATCCACGTATTCGGTGGTGACTTGGTCATCCACGCACACTTTTAAGCGCTGCCCGTTTACTTTGAACATCGAGCCATCTTTCAAGTCCTTCAATTCCACCGCTCCGTGGGGGGCGACGGAATTAACCAAAAATGGACCATCCCAACGGGAGCGAAGTTTTCCGGGAAACAAATGGAGGCGCGAGTTGTACAACCAAACTTTTTGGCCCGGCAAAAATGTTTTGACTCGAATATTACGATCATGAAAGGCTTTGGACCTTGCCTTATAGATTTTCGCATTCTCATACGCGTCATGTCGCAATTCTTCCAATTCATTTAATTGAAGCTTTCGATTAGAGCCGGCCTTTTTCATGTCAAAATTGAAGGTCTTGGTGGCCCACATAGCTTTATGCTCCAATTCAACCGGAAGATGGCACGCCTTGCCATAAACTAACCGATAAGGTGACATTCCAATGGGAGTTTTATATGCGGTTCGGTATGCCCATAATGCGTCGTTTAGTCGCAATGACCAATCCTTCCGGTCAGGCCGAACAGTTTTCTGAAGAATGTTCTTAATCTCCCTATTGGATACTTCTACTTGGCCACTAGTTTGAGGATGGTAGGGGGTGGCTACTTTGTGTGTGACGGAGTATTTGAGAAGCAAGGTTCGAAGGAACCGGTTACAGAAATGCTTACCTCCGTCACTGATGATGGCCCGAGGCGTACCAAACCGGCTAAAAATGTTAGCTTGTATGAATTTAACCACGACTGCGTGATCGTTGGTTTTGGTAGCAACGGCCTCTATCCACTTAGATACGTAGTCCACCGCCACAAGTATGTACTCATGACCAGTAGAGGGTGGAAATGGTCCCATGAAGTCAATGCCCCACACATCAAATATTTCAATGACAAGAATAGGGTTAAGAGGCATCATGTCCTTCCGAGATTTGTTTGCCTAATTGGCAAGTACCATAAGTTTTGTCCTTAGCAAACTTAGTCTTTGGGAGTCCTTTGACTAAGTCCTTTTTGGACAATTTTGATATTAAGTCCATGCTTGCATGTCCTAGTCTTCTATGTCATAACCAACTATTGTCACTAGAAGAGATAAAACATTTAACATTTTGATCAAGTAAGTCACATAAAAGGATGGTGTATAAATTACCATTTCTATATACAACAAAAATTTGATGACCATCTTTTTCAAAATGCAATGATCTGATATAAATGCAACATTGAAACCTTTATCACATAGTTGACTAATGCTAAACAAGTTATGCTTTAAACCATTAACAAGAAACACATTATCAATAAAAGGAAGGAGATATACCTATGGTCCCGACGCCAACAATTTTACCTTTAGAGTTGTCTCCAAACGTGACGTTTCCTCCATCATAAGGCTTGAGAGAAAAGAATTTGGAGCGATCTCTCATCATATGCCTTGAGCAACCACTATCAAGAAACCACTTGTCCTTGAAACTAGATACATACCTACAAGGCAAGTTTAAGTGACTTCTTTTGGTACCCAAACCATTTTGGGTCCAATTGGGTTAGCAATCATAGGAAATGTGATACGTGTGTTATGAGTGTATCAATTAAAATTACTACACTTCGCAATAGAATAAATTTCTTACAGAATAGAGCTATCGAAAGGGGTGTCGAACCTCAAAGATTATGGTCTGAATAAGTTGGTATACGGAATTAATTCTAATTAAATTTAGAAGGCAAAGAATTCTGATTTTAATATTTAAACTAATTAAAAAGAAAAATAAAATAAAGCAAAGGAAAATAGAGAGTGTGGATAATATGAGATAAATCTAGGGTAATTGACTTCACCACTAACTCCACAATCAATGATCAATTGAATTAACTATGGAAAATTATATCATGCATAAATGGTGTCGGGCTACAAGCTCACCTCCATCCGTCAAGAAGATAACATATGATTAAAGTTAAGTTATAGACTATCTTTGATTGGCATAGGCCATCTACCTAACTTCTCTACTCTAGGGTGCAGTATAGTCCATCTTCTCTAAGCATACTTCATCAAAGCGTATAATGATATATTCAGTGATTACCATTGTGTAATAATCACTCTCATGATCACAGAAAATAAGAGAGATTGAGTTCAATAACAACAACTAAATATCTAAGACAAGATAAGAAAGACAAGATAGGAAATCATTGAGATTGAATTTATAAGACTTTTATAGCTCAATTCTATAATAAGAGTCCTCTAAATTACATAATCTATGCATGTATATAAAGGTCCCAAATAATTGAAACAATCAAACCATTGATGTTTAGTTAAGGCTACATCAAAACCCTAGTGGATGAACTAGCCGCTCATGGTAGAAGAAGAAGCATCAACGGTTGAGGTAGAAGGCATCATCTTCATGAATTATGCGTAAGACTTCATTCCCCAATGATTCTCCACTCCAAAGCTCTGCAAAGTATGTCTTCAATTCTGTCCAAAGGCTCTCCAATCTCTCTCAAAATAGCCTTCAATTCGCTACTTTAGGCCCCAAGAGAATACACCAAAGTCCTAATCTAATTAGGAATTAATTAGGTTTTCCCGCAACACTAATCAGGTGGGTTTTTTCTACTGACGTTCAGCCCAACTTTTGACTCACTAGAAGTCCAATTCACAGAATTTTCATGAAATAGAAAAGTGTGCAGAATCGAATTTTGTTCAACTCATATTGAAATTAAGTCGATTTGAGGCTCAAAAATAACACGTCTGGTCCGTTTTCCAAAATAGGATTAAAACTGTATTAAGCACAGAATTGGACTTCAGGCCCGTAACCTTCTTAAGCAGCTGTAATTCTCTTGGACCTCTTCCTTGGGTTGATTTGAATTAAAATATGGAATTGAATGAATCCATTTGATGTAGGCTTCATCTAACCCTCTTGCATGTCATCTTTAAAAGCCCAAAATCATGATTTTAACTAAAATAATCATTAAGGCCCTGAAAATACAGAAAATACTAAAACGAATTAAAATCACAAAATAATCTATCACTAAAAGAATAAAATACACAAGTTAAGAGGCTAGAATGCGTAACATTTAACGCCGATCACACCCCCAAACTTACATATTGCTAGTCCCTTAGCAATAGAATAAAACAAAACTAAAACAAAAGAAATTAACAAATACTAACTAAAACTACCCAACTCCACTTTCGTGGGAGAAACAATTGCATTTAGCATATGCAACAAGCCTTTAAACCCTAGATTCCCCCTAGTGGACGAGTATAGTCTCGTGAGGGTTTTCAAAAATGTTACCCACAAACATTCAAAATTCTGTTTCAACATTAATCAAGAAGAATATTACAATATATAGTTACAAACTTGCATTCAAGAATAATTTTAAATTCTTAGATTCCATAATTCAAAGCAATGGTCCCTATACATAATTCACATCAACATATCTCAAAGCAACCAACTCAAGCTCCCTCGTGTAAAGTGAACTAACAATCATCTCATGTAGCATAACCCAACTCTGAATATATTAAGGCACATACCCTTTCAACTTACTAGCTCCCCTTATTGAAATCATACTTCCAAACATGAATACATGACTTTTTCATTTTTTTTTCTTTCATTCCTTTTTTTCATTGCTTTATTGGTTGTGCAATGTCTTGAACTATTAAGCTTTCTAAAAGATCTATGTAGCAAGCTTTCAGTCAATGACTCCCAAACCAGATGGCTTTAGGGCACTAGGCGTTAAGACACCCCGAAGAACCTAATTACTCGAATCAGTCAAGCTACAAATCAAGACAACCTACGCTCATCTTCTCTCACCCTTTCACTTTTGACGTGAACACTCCGTGCTTCCTGAGACATAGAGGCCCGGTTACTCATGAAAAGGATCAAATTGATTTGCTATTCAACACATACCTTTTTTTTTTTTTTGAAGTCAAGTAAAACATATCATCGGTACTCATTCTCAAAAGATACTAATTAATATCAAACATATGTAACAAAATAACTCAGAGCCAAAGTTTATACCCCATAAGATTGTGCTAGTGTGTTTGTGCATGTGAGGAAACTAAAATCAATCACCCAAGGCATGTTAATGCAAACCATGATTAAAACCACTTAATTCAAACCATAGTTTTTAAAAATTTAAAACATACTCAAGAATTGCAAGTTATGCACCTACATAAGGTATTAATCCCTTCAATAATATCAAAACATTCTATCTAAAAACAAAACAAAAGAAAATAAATAAATAAAAATTAAGAAAATAAAATAAACAAAAATCCTAAAACAAGAAAAAATTCTCAAAAATTTTCCCCATATTGCAATAAAGCACATAAAAATAAGGCATCGCCTCTCCTCAAACTTAAACTATACATTGTCCCAATGTACACCCAATAAAAGTATAGAGAAGGGTAAGAACGATAATACCAGGAATCCGGAGAAGTAGTGGCAAGAGAATAGAGCACACCAAGTTGTAAGAAGGCAATGCCAGAACATCCCCAAACTTGGATGTTACAACCTGTCAAAACAAACCACTATACCCCAAGGACCAAGTGAAATAATATAGGTGAAAATAAATATGAAATAAAAAAATACATAATAAAAAAATTTTGATTTGGTTTTTATTCTTTTTTTACAAAAAACTAAATACAGAAAGAAAAACAAAACTAAAATAAAATAAAATACACAAGATAGTTACCTCCCAATCAAGGATGTGGTGGTGACTGAACATCTGGATCTAGGTTCGCCTAGCGCATCAAAGCACGTATCATCCTTCTCATCTCTAGCTAATCCTGGCGAGTCTCACAAAAGTGATACGCCATCTGTGTCCGCATAGCTCCAAACTACGCAAAAACCTCAATTTGTAAGGTGCCAAACTAGGCGGTCAACCCAGCAATCTGCCCCTCCAAATAATTATAATCATGTCTGCCAGCTTGTGCATGGACATTCTCTTCTTCTGCTTCCATCTCCTCTAGATCCTCCACCGGTGGTGGTATGTATACAGTTTCCCCTCCTAGGGCCAATCTAGAGACTTCACCTGGCGCAGTAATGACTCTTTGATGCATATGAGATCGGCTCATGTTCCAATCATATGTGCTATAATGAATATCTAGTGGAAAAGTAAGCTCATCCTCATTGACTGCATATCCCTGAGCAATGAGTAACTGATGAACAATAGTAGGGAATGGAAACTCCCAGTCACTTACACTATCTGGTGCCTTGGCCACAACCTTTGAATAAAACTTTTTAATTTGGCCCCAAACAATCTGTGGGAATGATAGCCAATGCCCAAAGTGTATATCATATAGAGCTCGAAGGAACTCTTGACGCCTCTCGATTTTGTGCCCAATGGGACACACATTCTTATACAAAACGGTATCAAGGAACCATAAATGACTTGGCATAGAGGACTTTGAAGCTGCATTATGCTTGGGCCCGGAGAATTGTCCAAATTACCCACCGATAAATCATCGGGTAAAGGAGTGTAGATATTGGTCAAATCAGTCGGGCATTCATGAGGATAGCCCATGGCAATAGCAATGGATGTCATATCTACTTGAAGTTGTGTTCCATCCACCGAAGAAATAAGCACGCCCCGCTCGTCAAGTTTTGGCATTAAGTTCTGATAAAAGACTTTGATGAGCCTTGGGTATACAGTAGTAGATGATGGAACAAAAATTGAAGCAGTCTGACGATGACGGATGTTAGAAATCCCCCATCGTATCTTGGGAAACATAGCATACAGTTCGGCAATGTCAAACGTCGCTTCAAAATTCAAGGCTCTTGGATGCCATCTCTCATGAATTTCATCTCGACGAGATCTTGAGAAATGGGTGTTGGATCATGTCATGCTCGATGGGGATTGCGCGAGCTTGAAGCACCTTGGTTACTTGCTCTCTTTGGTGCCATAGAAATAGAAAAAGTTTGGTTGATGAATTTAAACAAACACTTGGCGTGCACAATTATAGTACCTCCTTCAACTTCTTCTTTTGGCAACTTTTTCACCCCAACTTGAACAATTCAATCCACCAATTATGTCCCCCAAACTTGGTCTACAAAAACCCTCAAAAAGATTGGCACAATTTTGCAAAATAAAAACCCTACTTACTTTTATGAAGAACTTGAGAAAGCAAGAGTTTTCTTGAGAACTAGTGATGATCAATCCGGTTTTGATGTTGATGTTGATGTTGATGATGATCAATGATAAATACTTGTATGAGAATCACCAATTGAAGAAAATATATTCCCGGTTGATGTAGGAGTCAAATTGGATCACAAAGTTGTCAAGGAAGTAAATAGTAGCATCATAGTTGGAGAGGGAGTCTATATATAGAGGGAAATTTTGGCCAGCCCCTATTCATCACTGGGCGATTGATCCCCCTTGGACTGAGCGATTGATTGCCCAGCTGGTTGTCCTCCCAAGCTTAGAAAAAATGGGGGTGATCGATCCCCCTTCCAAATGCCTGTTTTGTGTCTATCGCCAAGGGTCGACTGGGACGTGTATTTTTGAACTACTGATCGCCCAAGGTCAACCGAGAGCTTGTTTTTTCACCCATCTTGAGTTTAAATACTTTGGTACACCTCTTGGTATCCTCCGAAAGCAACTTATACATTAAAAACTCAAAGAAAACACATCAAAACGCAACTTGAATTGAAAGAAAAATTAAGAAAACATAAACTAAAAATTAAAATCAAAGAAAACTAAAGAAATTAAAGGATAAAATACATACAAATCCTACAATTTAACGTCTATAGGCGACGATCAACTCTCCGAAGGGATTAAGTAGGATAGACGGGATCCGTCAAGTCGACGGACTCCACATCTCTTGTCGGCATAAATCCTTCTACACAATGCTTCAACCTTTGCCCATTAACTTTTTCATCAAAAATCCCAAACAATTGTTCATCTAGAAATGAGTCACAAATAGGTAATGCATCGAATACAAGCTCAGACACAATCTAGGATAAATAATCCACAACTACATTCTCTGTCCCCTTCTTATCTTTTATCTCCAAATTGAATTCTTGCAATAATGAAATCCATCGAATAAGGCACTGTTTGATTTCTTTCTTGGCCAATAAGTGTCTCAATGCCGCATAATCAGAGTAGACAATCACCTTGGACCCCAATAAGTAGGAACGAAACTTGTCTAGGGCAAATACTACAGCTAGAAGCTCTTTCTATGTGGTTTTATAATTAAGTTGGGCATCAAAAAGAGTCTTACTAGCGTAATAAATGACATATGATTGTTTATCTTCTCTTTGTCCCAGCACTGCTCCTACTGCATAGTCAGAAGCATCACACATAATTTTAAAAGGTAGAGCCCATTTCGGAGATTGCATAATCGGTGCAGAGGATAATAAAGACTGAAACTTCTCAAAAGCTTGCACACACTCCTCATCAAAGGAAAAGGGAACATCTTTAGATAACAAGTGGCACAAAGGCCGATCAATTTTATTGAAATCCTTGATGAATCTTCTATAGAACCCAGCATGGCCTAAGAAAGAACGGACTTGCTTCACCGAAGTTGGAGGAGGCAACATAGCAATCAAGTCGATCTTTGCTTTATCAACTTCAATGCCTCTCTTTGAAACAATATGCCCCAACACAATGCCCTCCTTCACCATGAAATGGCTCTTTTCCCAACTAAGTACCAAATTTTGTTCTCGACACCTTTAAAGCACAAGTGATAAATTGCTCAGACAGTCTTCAAAGGATGATCAAAAAATAGAGAAGTCATCCAAGAACACCTCCAAGAATTTTTCTACCATGCCAGAAAAGATGGCCATCATACACCTCTGGAATGTCGTCAGAGCATTACATAACCCAAAAAGCATACGACGATGAGCAAAAGTACCAAAGGGACATGTGAAAGTCGTCTTCTCTTGATCTTCTAGATCCATAACCACTTGATTATAACCAGAGTAGCCATCCAAAAAGTGGTAATAGCTCTGACCAGCTAACCTTTCAAGTATTTGATCAATGAATGGGAGAGGGAAATAATCCTTCCTTGTCATGGAGTTGAGCTTCCTGTAGTCAATGCAAACACGCCAACCTGTGGCAATACGTCGTGAACGAGCTCTCTCACAGAATTGGGGACAATAGTAAGACCAAACTTCTTAGGAACAACTTGTGTTGGGCTCACCTATGTGCTGTCAGAAATTGGATAAATTATACCTACATCAAGTAACTTGACAACCTCTTTCTTTACTACCTCCTACATGTTGGGATTTAGTCGCCTCTATGCCTCTCTAGACGGCTTACATCCTTCTTCTAAATGGATTTTGTGCATGCAAATCGAAGGATCAATACCCTTAAGATCAGCGACACTCCACTCAATTGCTTCACAATGTTGATATAAGACCTCTACTAAGCATTTCTGTTGAGTTTTTGTCAAATCAGAAGTAATGATTGCAAGAAGAGTTCTCTGTGCCCCTAAAAATACATACTTCAACTTGTCAGGCAAAAGCTTCAACTCTAATTGTGGAGGAGACTCCAATGAAGTTACTAGGGGAGTGCTAGAGAGAAAAGGCAGTGTCTCGACTGGAATTCTCCATGGTGGAATATTCTGAATAGCATCCACTTCCAGCATAGAATTTACCTCTTCGCACAACTCTTCTTCATAAATTATCTCATAATCACAAAGAGACCTACATACCTCCAAGGAGTTTCGAGATACAGAGGATGAAATAAATTCCTCTATATATTCATCAATATCATCCACGTAGAACATATCACTTTAATCTGGAGGGTGCTGGATAGCATTGAAAACATTAAGCTTGACATTCATGTTACCAAATGAGATATCCTTGATCCCCGACCTACAATTTAGGCAGGCATTGGCAGTAGCTAAAAAAGGTCGACTAAGGATGACTAGAATGTGCCTCTTTGGGTTATGAACTGGCTTTGTGTCAAGGACAATAAAATTAACTAGAAAGTTAAACTTGTCCACTTTAATGAGCACATCTTCAATGATCCCACAGGGTTGCTTTGTTGATCTATCTGCAAATTGCAACACCACAGAGGTAGGATTCAATTCTCCCAAGCCCAATTGTAAGTAAACTGAATAGGGTAGCAAATTCACACTTGCACCCAAATCAAGAAGAGCTTTATCAACATGGTGCTTCCCAATGATGTATGAGATAGTTGGAGCACCAGGATCTTTGTACTTGGGAGGAGTTCACTGCTGAATTATAGAACTCACTTGTTGTGACAGCATCACCTTCTTTGGCACATGACTTTTAGAACGCCACTTCTGAGTGCACAAGTCCTTCAAAAATTTGGAATAAGGAGGAATTTGCTTGATGGCATCAAGGAGTGGCAAATTAATCTTCATTTGTTAAAACACTTCCATTATGTCATGCAGCTTGTCCCATTGCTTCCCCAATTTAGATGCTTCAAGGAAATGTTATGGGAAATGAGCCTTGGCTCATAAGAATTTTTAGCACTTAGACTTGTGGTCACTTTTTCTTCTTCTTTCTTTTACCCCACCTTGTTATCAATTACTTTCCCACTCCTCAAAGTGGTAATAGCTTGAACCTACTCATAGTGTGGGTTGCTCGTGGAAGCTTGCATCCCTCTTGGATTAGCAACTGGTTGATTAGGGAGCTTCCCTTATTCTCTTCTACTCAATGAATTAGCAAGCTGTCTAAACTGAGATTCTAGTTTGTCAAAAAATTAAGAATGAGAGTAGACTAGCTGAACTGTAGATTGCACTATTGCTGCAGTAGCTTACACTATCTCTATAATGGAATCTAGCTTCTTAAACTTTGTTAGGGTAAGTGTCAGCTTGTCTTCAATAGCAGAAATTTTTTGTGCCATAAGAACTTGTGTTTGGAACTGCTGTTGAGGTACAAAATTTCTAGGCTGATATGCTGGTTGCATTGCTGCCCCTTGGTTACTATAGGAAAAACCAGGATGATTCCTTCATGTAGGATTGTAAGTATTACCTCGTGGAGGATTCATTGGTCCAGTGAATGCAGCTTGGACTTGCTCATGTTGAATATCAGAAATTTGTCCAATTGAAGGACAATTATTCACATTATGCATAGGACTAGAGAAAAATTCACAAGGGCCTAGCAATGAAGAATTTAAAGTAGAAGGAGCTTGATTGGAAGCCATAATTGCTGCTACCTTCTGTGCAATTAAATCAATGTCGGTTGGCATAGCTTCTGACGCACCAACCTCAAAAATACCATTAGTCTTCCTTGTATTGGATGGTCTGCTTTAACGAGATGAAGACACATGTTGCAAAGAATTGTCACTGAGATTCTCGAACAAAGTCCATGTTTTATCTTCACTTTTTAACATAAAAATACCCCCACATGATGTATCTACCATCTGTCGATTACCTTCAGTTAACCCTTCATAGAGACACTGCACTAACTGCCAAATTGGAACTTGATGATGAGGACACTTCCTAAGAAGGTCCTTGAATCTCTCCCATGTCTCATAGAATTGTTCTCCCTCAAATTTAGAGAAACCAGTGATAGCCCGTCTGAATTGATTGGTCCTCCCTATCAAAAAATATTTCTTCAAGAACTCACTTTGCATTTGAGTCCATATAGTGATAGAGCTCACCGGTAGAGATCTGAACCAATACTTGGCCTTCTCCTTCAAAGAGAATGGAAAGAGTCGCATCCGAAAAGCATCTTCTGAGAAGTTATGAATTTTCGTTAATGAGCAAACTTCTATAAATTCATCCAAGTGCTTGTACGGATCCTCATGAGTCAGCCCAAAGTAGGTGGGCAATATCTGAATGATACTGGGCTTGATCTCATAGTTTTGTGCAGTGACATTAGGCAATTGCAATTCAACTGGCGAATTGTAAGTCTCTAGGACATAGTAATCTCCAAGTAAACGCACCCTCTCCACAACAGCATCAGGCACAATATTGTTGTCCTCATTATTACCACGCACACCAACCATTATGTCAATAACCTCTTTCTCTTGCTCAATGGTATGGTGATTGAAATACCGGAAAAAAAATAAAAATAAAAATAAATTAGATTAGTAGCAAAAATAAAAATTCTAAACTAAAAAAAAAAGAAATAAAACAAAACAAATTAGTACTTGAAAAAAAATAATAAAAAGAAAAAAAATAATAATAAAATAAAAGCAACATATATAAAAAAAATAAAAATTCCTAAACTAAAAATACAAGTAGAACTAATTCTAAAAATCCAAACAATCAAATAGACAGTCCCCGACAACGGTGCCAAAAATTGATGTAGGTGTTGTGAGTGTATCAATTAAAATTACCACACTTCGCAATAGAACGAATTTCTTGCAGAATTGGGCTATCGAAAGGGGTGTCGAACCTCAGAGATTATGGTCTGAATGAGTTGGTATACAGAATTAATTCTAATTAAATATAGAAGAAAAAGAATTCTGATTTTAATATTTAAACTAATTAAAAATAAAATTAAAATAAAGCAAAGAAAAATAGAAAGTGTAGATAATATGAGATAAATCTAGGGTAATTAACTTTACCATTAACTCCACAATCAATGGTCAATTGAATTAACTATGGAAAATTATATCATGCATAAGTGGTGTCGGTGGCTACAAGCTCACCACCATCCATCAAGAAGATAACATATGATTAAGGCTAAGTCATGGACTATCTTCGATTGGCATGGGCCATCTGCCTAACTACTCTACTCTAGGGTGCAGTATGGTCCATCTTCTCTAGGCATACTTCATCAAAGCGTATAACGATATATTCAATGATTACCATTATGTAATAATTGCTCTCATGATCACAAAAAATAAGAGAGATTGAGTTCAATAACAACAACTAAATATCTAAGACAAGATAAGAAATCATTGAGATTGAATTTATAAGACTTTTATAGCTCAATTCTATAATAAGAATCCTCTAAATTACATAATCTATGCATGTATATAAAGGTTCCCAATAATTGAAACAATCAAACCATTGATGCTTAGTTAGGGCTACATCAAAACCCTACTGAATGAACTAGCCACTCATGGTAAAAGAAGAAGTTTCAACGGTTGAGGTAGAAGGCATCATCTTCCTGAATTATGCGTAAGACTTTATTCTCCAATGATTCTCCACTCCAAAGCTCTGCAAAGTATGTCTTCAATTTTGTCCAAAGGCTCTCCAATCTCTCTCAAAACAGCCTCAATTTGCCACTTTATGCACCAAGAGAATACACCAAAGTCCTAATCCAATTAGGAATTAATTAGGTTTTCCCGCAGCACTAATCGGGTGGGTTTTTCCTGCTGACGTTCGGCCCAACTTTTGACCCACTAGAAGTCCGATTCATGGAATTTTTACGAAATAAAAATGGGATTAAAACTGTATTAAGCGCAAAATTGGGCTTTAGGCCTGTAACCTTCTTAAGCAGCTGTAATTCTCTTGGACCTCTTCCTTGTGCTAATTTGAATTAAAATATGGAGTTGAATGAATCAATTGATATAGGCTTCATCTAACCCTCTTGCATGTCATCTTTAAAAGCCCAAAATCATAGTTTTAACTGAAACAATCATTAAGGCTCTGAAAATACAAAAAACACTAAAACGAAGTAAAATCACAAAATAATCTATCACTAAGAGAATAAAATACGCAAGTTAAGAGGTTAGAATACGTAACATTCAATCCCGATCAAAAAGTTCCTTTTGGAACCCAAACCATTTTTGTCAACTTTCTTTTTCTAAAAGGACAGGAGAATATTTTATATCCACTTTTCCTACAAAGATTGTATATAGAACCAAAAAATTTGCATTGAAAACTTTTGACAAAGAAGTGCTTCAAAGGTTTTAGCTCATCAATCTTAGAAGAGGATTTTCGATCAAAGACTTTTGTTTATCATATGAATTATATCCAATTCCTTCTTTGTCATAAACATCCCTTTGTCTTCCAAGGAGAATAGTTAAGTTCTTTCTCCCCTTGGTGAATTTTGCAACAATCTCAATTTGATCCTCAACAACTTTCTTCAAATTTTGATTTTCAATTTAAAGTTCAATTGTTGAGGTTTCTTTTGAAGAGGTATCTTTTTCTTTCTCGAAAGAATCATTTTCCATTTGAACTTTAAAAAACTCAAGTGAAGGAGAATCTTTTTCCTTTTTCAATAAAACGTTTTCATTTTGAACTTTAGAAAGTTCAAGTGAAAGAGATGAGATTTTTTATTTAAGAGATGAGTTTATCAAAATCACCTTTTCAAGTTCTTTATGCAAATCTTCAAAAGCATCTTGCAATTCATTATAGGAAAAAGAAGACTCAATTGAAAGCTCAAGATTAGAATCTACCTCATCTTCGATTGCCATAAGGCAAAGGTTGGCAACTTCGTCATTATCACAATTCGAGTCGCTTGAGTCAGAATCATCCCATGTTGCCTTCATTGCCTTTTTCTTTAGCTTATTTTCTTTATCTCTTTTGTACTTGGGGCAATCGGCTTTGAAATGTCCCGGCTTTCCACAATAAAAGCAAGTAGGTGGTTCCTTTTTGCTTGACTCACCTTTGGATTCATTTCTCTTGAAAGGTCTCTTCTTGAAGATATGTTCTTTCCTCATGAATTTTTTGAATTTGTCAGAGATGAGAGCAATTTCATCTTCATCATCGCTAACGTCTTTATCATCTTCCTCATTGACCTCTTGAATTGAAGTCTTTAGAGCTATGCTCTTCTTTTGCTCAGGCTTTTCTTATCAGTTTTTCATCTTGATTTCATAAGTCATGAGAGATCCCATGAGGTCTTCAAGACTTAATGAATCGAGATCTTTTACTTCCGAGATAGCGGTAGCCTTAGCATCTCAACTTGTGGGTAGACACCAAAGAATTTTCTCCACATTATCGGAAGTAGAGTAATTCCTACCAAGATGAGATAAACTATTAATAATGTTAGTGAATCTAGTAAACATCTCACCAATGGTTTCATTTGGTTCCATCTTAAAGAGCTCATACTCACGAATTAACATGCTCAATTTGGTGGCTCTAACTTGCTTAGTGCCTCATAGGTCACTTCAAGTTTGTCCCAAATTTCTTTGGCGAATTTACATGCCAAAATTCTATTAAATTTGAATTTGCTCAAAGCACAGTACAAGTTTGTAACGGCTTTGGCGTTGACTTAAACAAGTTTTCGGTCATTGTCATTATATTCATGCAAGTCTTTTGGGACTCTTAGACCTTCTATAGTTTTCATGGGAATTAAAGGTCCATCACGAACAACTTCCCAAACTTGGTAGTCAATAGATTAAAGAAACCATATCATTCTAGGTTTCCGATAGCTATAGTCGATTCCATCAAACCAAGGTAGCCTATTGTTGGATTGACCTTCTACATGTGATGGTCCTTGCATATTTGCCATGATCAAACTCTAAGACGATTAAGTCCTGTTCAAGAGTCCAAGCTCTGATACCAATTGTTACCCAAGTGTTGACCCTAGAGGGGGGTGAATAGGGTCAATGGCAAACTATGACAATTTTTCACTAATTTAAAGTGCAAGAACAAATCTAAATAAAAGCAATAGTGAAATGAAAAGAAGGAAATTGATGCACAAAAATTAAGAGAGAGAGTTAGAGAGAATCAAACACAAGTGACGCAAGATGTAGCGTGGTTCAGAATCTCCTACTCCACAACTCAAGATCTGTCTTGAGATTTCTCCAAATCCACTAAGGCTTCTCCTTTCGGGTGGAGAGCAAACATTTACAATGAAGCTTACAAGCTTCTTCCTTCTCTTGCTAAGTGAAGTCATTCACCTAGTCTTCTAGGGTTTAAACCAACCATTTACAATAAATGAGAGGAAGATTGGAGTACAATAAATGATGTCTCTCAAAGATAAATACTCAAGTTTTAGCTCACAACTATAGCAATAAATGAATCTCAAGTTTGAAGCTTAAATCTTTGTTTCAAGAGCATAAGATGAGTAAATGATGATCAAGAAGTGTATGTTTGGTGTCTCTTACTCATAAATACAGATCAAGACTCATTTATAATGTCTATTTCAAAAATATGGTTGTTGGAGGTGGTTGGGCAACATTAAATGCAGTCAACTAGCCGTTTCAAATCTGTTCCTATAAGGTTAGTCTACTGGTTAGTCAACTGATTCAACTTTTTAAGGCAAAAATGAGTTTTGAAACAGTATAAGTCGAATGTGATTCTATTAGTCGACTAATTTGCCCCTCTAGAAATGGCTAAAATGTTCTGTCCAGGTTAGACGATACTTAGTCGACTAAGGAAAACTTTCTTAAAAAATTATTTCAAGGCATAAGTCGACTGATGCATTTTCATAAGTCGACTGATCTGTCCCTCTGGGAATACTAAAAACTCACAGTCTATATTAGTCAACTGATAGGAATGTATAAGTCGATTGATACATGCTCAACATTAAAAAATAGAGTTTTGACATCCAAACAAAGCCTAAACCATTAAGGACTTCAAAGATGTTATTTAATGTGATCAAGTCCTATTCTCAAGAGGTTAAGGACCATTATGAAATGTAAGAATGATATGCACATGGTCTTAAAAACTTGTTTTGAAAAATTGAGCTTCAAGTAAGATATTCAAATAAAGCTTTACAAAATTACCTAAGCTCTCACCATTTCCTAACTACTCCAAATCTTCTTTGATTGGCATAATTCATCAAGCTTGATGTGCCAACTTCTTTTCAATGGAATGAGTTCTTTTGATCATATCATCTTTAATGATTTATCCTCACTGTGAATGCTATCTTGAATAGATCATTATTCTAAGCAAACACTTCAATGAAAATGTTAGAACCTAACACAATTAATGGTTTGTTATCATCAAAATTACAAGATTGACATTTAGTTAAAACCTTTGGGTTAACAAGCCCTTCAAACAACAATTTTCAGTACACTTAAATAGCATAAATGCTACAATAAAACAATAATTTTTAGCACTTTTAGTTTTGGACAGCAACATCAAAAAATCAGCATAGAGTAATTCTTGACAGCAAATTATAAAATTCAGCACAGAGATTTTAGACAGCCTAACAGAATTCAGCATTGCACAATTTCTAGCAGCAAGTATAGAATTAAGCAAAACATGAATTTATACTCAGCAATATAACATCTCAAATGGCAGCTTGTAAGAATAAGCAACATATATGATTTAACAAAGATAATAGCATAAAAACATATTCAGCAAATACAGATCTTCCAAAGCTAAAATAGATTTTGAAGACAGTAGCAATATGAATATATTCAGAATCACAGATTTTTAAAAGCTAAATATGTTCAGTACATCAAATTTCCACCAACTAGTGATCATGTTCGACACTTAGAATTTCTAGCAACACAACCAATTTTTAATGCCCAATGAGAATAGAGTTCTTCATTAACACAAGGACACCCAAACAACACTTAGAATTCTAAACTTAAAATCATGTGCCTTTGAGTTATGTGTGTCAACAACAAAACCCCAATAAGTGCACCTGTGAGAGTGTGCATATACATATGGAATTAATTGAACTACTGTGCACCTATGTGAGTGTGAAAGAGGAGAGATCAGAAATTTTATACCAATTTTAATGAAACAAGATGAACAGGTTCTCAGTTAGAGTCGACAAGGATGACTCAATATGGAATCAGCAGAGTTAACTCAGTCCCATGATGATTTGTGACTTAATTCGACAATACAAAAACTCGATTTACAGAGCCTCGATTTGAATCGATGAAGATGATGAACTGAGCTTATTCGACGATGATGATTAAACAGAACCTCAATTTTGAAACAGCGAAGATGACTGGACTGAACTTGGTTTGACGATGATGATGATATAAGCCTTAGTTAACGACGAAGATGACTGGATGCCATCGATCTGTGATTTCAGGGGGTTGCTGGTGAAAAGACATTTTGAGTTTTATAGTTTTCGGTGATGAAAATGAATCAATGCTCTGAGTTCTCTGTAGCTTCAATAATGGGTCTTGATTGTGAGGTTTGCCGACGACGAAGATGATTTCAGAATCTCTCTTTCTCTCATTAATCACTCACCGTCGCACACAACCGAGAGAGAGAGACATGGATGCTCTCCTCCACTTGCTCACCCTCTCTGTCGCCACTCTTTATTGTTTTGCCCTAACTCCCTTTCTTCTTCACTCACCTCACACAGCCACACACACACTCACTCAGTTTTCTATTTCATGTTCTTGTATTTCAGCTCTCTTTTTTTTTCCTGCTTTTTGCCTTTCTTCTATAAACCCTTATCGTTTATATGAAAATGTGCCAAAAAACTATCCCAGCCACACATAAGAACTCTATATAAAATGCATTATCTAAATCAGCCAAAAAAGAGCCTTTGATCCACTTAACTTTTTGAAATGTCTTTTTATTAGAAAAGACATGAAACCCTAATGCCTTTAATTCCTAAATCACCCCTGCACTTTATTGCCCTAGAAATAATTTCTAAAATGTCCTTCCAATTTAAATACCCAGCATGTCCCTACAATTAGGTTAATGCATATAAAATAATAATAGGATAATTAAATAAATCATGAATACTAAACCCAAAATTATCATTCAAAGTAAAATGACACTAAAGCCCTTATAGATCCTTTTGACATTAAAACTTGGGCAAACATGCTCATGGGTTTTCTGGACCATCAATCTCCCCCTTTTGCCTTTTAATGTCAAAAATCTAACCCTCATAACCTAACTTCTTTCTCCCCCTTTTGATAATGAAATTCAAAAGGGCTATAAAATAGAGAACTAGTGGGAAGGAAGGGTGAATGTTCTGTCATGTAATGAACCACCCCAATCTATGTCTGAAAATGCTATAAGAAATGAGTCTAAAAAGGGAGTGTAATGAAATCCAAGATTAGCTATGCCCTTATAATACATTGAAATCCTTTTGTCAATCTTTAACTGTGAGAATTTTGAAGCACCTTGAAATTTTGTAGCAAACATGTGATTAGGTCTAAAAATAGTGAAGTGCAAAGTGCTTTTAAATATAGACCTATCAATGCTAGTGAGAATGCACTTGGTAGTAGTCATTGATTTAGAGTTATCCATGCTCCTCTTTTCCATTTTAGCACATTTTCATGCAATGCTAGTGGTATTTTCATGAATGGTGTACTCTAGATGTAGAAAGAATGGTCATTCCTAATAGTTTGTCAATAACTTTGCAATTATCTTTATCAAATAGAACTAGATTACCATTGTCACAAAGTTGACTGACACTAAGTAAATTGTGTTTATGACCTTCTACATAGAACACATTCTCTAACTTAGGCATTTCTTTGGTTTCAGGTATTGTACCTCTTCCAACTATTTTTCCTTTCTTATTATCACCAAAGATGACAGGGTCACCATCATATTTTTCTAAATACCTAAATTTGGTCTTGTCTCCTATCATGTGCCTAGAGCACCCACTATCAAAATACCATTTGGTATTAGCATTAGAAACTTTCAAAGAAGTGTACACAAGCATGCTTACAGAGTTCAATTTCTTGGGATCCATATCATTTTAGTCTTTACAAAATCTCTTGATGATTTAGGTGCATGGTGCAAGTGAGCATCAGTCTTCCTAATATATATGGGCTTCAATTTCGCATATATGGGATATACATTGATTATAGAGACATACTTTGCCCTAGATTGATGATAAGCAATGAATAATAACTCATATTAAGGTCTAGTAACAACATCTATGAAAAAATATGAAGTGCAGATACCACCATTTTTAGCTTTGACAAAAACTGAGTGAGTTTTGTTTGATTGTACCTGAGTGGTTTTGTCATGTCACGCCCCGGTTTTCGACACCCGGTTAGGAGCGAGGGAAACGGGGGTGAATCCGTAATTTCACCTCAAGTTCTCACACCTTAATCTCATTATAATCTATTCTATTGCGGAAGCATCCTATATGCACACCCTTCAAGTGGCATTAGATCATCAATGGCCCTTGCAATTGATTTTCGCCTTTGGTTCCATACGTATAAACCACTAAGTTCTGGATCTCAAATTTTTACACAGGTGGAATTTGATTATTAAACCTACACCATTGGATAGAGCTTTAAAAAATACTCAAGTTCAAAAAAAACCACACTCAAATCCGATTTAAAATGAAGAAATTACATCGAAACGAAGTTTGGACAATTTTTGAACCTTGCTGTGAATAGTAATCTCAATCAATCGAGATTGGATCTCGATCAATCGAGATTCATCTCGATCAATCGAGATTTTGACCCCATTAATCGAAGAAAACACCCCCTCGGTACCTTGGACTTGCATTATTTCGATTAATCGAAATTAAGCTTGAAAATTCATAAAATCTCGTAACCATTTCGATCAATCAAGATGGGCATCTCGATTAATCGAAATGCACTGCCCAGATTTCCCAAACACCTATACAAGATCAAATTGAACCCAATCTCAACCAAACCACCTTAGATCATTCATATCTCATATAAATCATCTACCATTGATATAAAATCATACTCACACATCAACCTATACATTTGAATCTCAAATCTTGCATAATCATAGAAAACTCATCCTAAGTTCACCATGCACATAAAATTCAAGTGAACCAAACCATCCTCATTTTTTTTCAATGTTGATCTTCATTAACCCAACCATACAATCTAATTTATACATTGAGATCCTACAACCATAATTCCAACATAAATCCACAACTCTAAACATTCATATCTACGAATTTAAGATACAAGAGACAAAAGAATACATTCATCCATTTAAATTCTGAATCCATACATAATCCATGGAACCATACACATAAGAATTCAAATGGCCCTTTTTGCATACATTCAACAAGTCTCAAATGAAGGAAGCCATTATACATACATTTCTCAAAAATCCCTTTCCTACAAGTGTGGCACTTACATTTGGATTTCACATACAAAAGAAGATACAAATGTAAAGGCAACACCACAACCATTGTCTACATGCCACAAGCCGGCATGGACATTTATCTAAATCTCAAAAGAGTAAAAGTCCAAAAATAAGCTCAACAAGGTCCATTGAGCAAATCATGCTTCATCCCCCATCGGCGCCTTATCTGAAAAAGTTTATATAAATATGGGGTGAGCAACACTGCGGCTCAGTAGGAATGATCCACCCAACCCCACTCTAACTCAGGCGGCCATGCATGGATGCATATGAAATCCCTACATGTCTACATGACAAGTATATATGCTTTTAACCCACAAACAAACACGTTTTTCAAATCATACGTGATGCTTCACATCTCAATGCATTTACATACATACATATATATATATATATATATATATCCAATTGAGCAAGCCACAATATATATGTATATAACTCACGCCACATAAATTCGGAAATCAGTTCAATGGGGCCTAGCTTATCATTCCATCCATAGTAAGGGTCTCTTCGGCACCCAAACTCTGCTTGTGCTTTATCGGGTTACTAATCCGAAGGGAGCACCTCCTCTTGGCCAAGTTTTGGGTCTTTCACCCTAGGGACCATTCCCTCACCTTAATTCTCAATGTTGTCACGCCCCAAAAACTCATTTTTCACATAGTGCACATAATCACATCAATGCACTTATTCCACACCATGAATGCATTTTTGTCAAATCAATGCATTTTCCTTTCCCTTAAGATTGTCACAATGCCATCACACTTATATCATAAAAATCATCATGTTTATGCATTTAACAAGGAAAATCATATCTTTCATGCACAAGTCTATAAAAACTCACATTTTTCATCTTTTTACCAAATGAACACATTTTCCATCAAGAACATTTATAGTCTCATTTGCACATAGACAACAAATATATGTTCTAACCAACATGCTAGACATTTATACATGCATAATCACATTGGTATACATATATACACATATACATAACCCTAAACTCAAAAAATCCCAATCTATCTTTCATGTCACAAGTATGTGACCTATAGAATCAAAGTAAAGATGAGTCTAGCACCCCTACCTCAAATTCCCAAGCTTTGAATCCAACTTTGAGAAATTCCAACTTTCTCAACTTCACGAAACGGAGACTTTGATCGGTTCAAACCGATGCCCTTGATGTCCCCTACACACTTTCCTTCTTCAAGATCTTCCAAATCACACCTTAAGGCCCTCAAACTCTAGAGAGAAGGGAGAGAGATGAAGTGGGATACGTAGAGAGAGAGAGAGATCTGTAAAATGAAATGTCTCAGACCCTTTTTGATATTTATCTCAACCCTAGGGGCGCGAAATGACCATTTTACCCCCAGCCACTTAATATACCTTCCCGAGCTCGAAATTAATTCCTGAAAACTCCGTTGGACTCGAAATCACTTCCTTAACACTATAAATATTTTGTTTAGTCCATAATCAAAAATAAACTTTCCCGGATTTCTCGGACCCACTTAAACTCCTCCCGGGACCCCCGTTGACCAAAAAGTCAAACTTCCTCAAAAGTTCCTAAAACTTTCCAAAATCATATTCTAACTTTCTAAACATATTCCCCACATCCAAAACATGTAAAAAATCATTTAAAATGCATTTAAAGTAATAAATGGCAAAAATTAAAAAATCAGCCAAAATTGGGCACGGTCTCTACATGTCATCATTAAAACCAATACCTGTCTTGCCCAATTGTTTTGTGGTTTGTTCCCAAATTTCATTCATCCTTTGAGATCTCTCCTCTAAAAATGTGTTAAGTTGAAGTTTGCACCTCTTTGTACTCCAACTAGCTTCTTGTGACCTATTTTTGGCAAGGTAGCAAGCAATTAGTGAAATAGAGCATAAGGTGGACAATTTTACCCTTATATGATTGATGAGTAACTCCTTTGACTTTTGCAGTTCTAGATTGACCATTTTCAGCTGCTTCTTCTGAGCGCTACACTTTTGAGCCAATATTCACATTCTGTAAGGACTTTATCAATCTCAGGATCCTCTTCATCTTTAGATTCTGATTCTTGAACTGCCACAAATAGATAAGCTTCTTCATCACTCTCATCAAATGGATCTTATTGCTCCTCCTTAGAACTTGAGTTACAAGTCATTTATGGGTTATTAAAAATAGACATAATGATGGAAGCCCAAGAGACATAAGTTACAACATATATAAATAATGGATTAATTATGGAATTCCAAGAGAAAGGAGTTACAAATAACCCAAAAGTCTCCTTATTAATGGATGATTAATGATATACTTAATCACTTAATTAATCAACCAATTATGACCATTTAATTTTGTAACCGATGAAGGGAGATGAAAATTCATAACTGAAAGGTTAAAATATATATAATTTTTAAACACATTCCAATAGTCCTCCAGTTGTTTCAAAATTTAAAAAATAATTTATGGATGATTGGTACAGTTATGTGCATCAGTAAAGGTCTCTCTTGGACTTGAACCATTACTTAGTGAAGATATTCTAGATTTATCTAGGAACTTGGTGAACAGAGTCTTGAACCAAAAACCACGTTGACAAACCAGAAGTACCTCACACACAATTCTGTTCAGAGATAAAATACTAAAGCTTTGACACGTTTCGGCCATGTTTCTTGAATTTGTACTTCAAAGTGTCATTAAGGATCAAGCCTATCCAGATCCTATAGAAGTGGCCACACTTTCACACTCAGATCATTGGGTCCATCAAGAGTGATCTTGCACACTTTATCTGAATGCCGGTTATGGACTCATTAAGAGAAATTAATCTCATCCTCCTTATTGCAAGATTAGACGGTGAATTCCTCAAAAGTGACCTTGCACATTCCAATCGAATACCGGTTATGGACTCGTTAAGAGAAATTAATCTCATCCTCCTTATTGCAAGATTAGACGGTGAATTCCTCAAAAGTGACCTTGCACACTCCAATCGAATACCGGTTATGGACTCGTTAAGAGAACTTAATCGCATCCTCCTCATTGAAAAATTAGATGGTGAATCTGTTAAGAGTGATCATGTACACCCTAATTAAAAATCAATATATAGATCATTAAGAGACCAAGTCTCAACCTCCTCATTATACGATCATTCGGTGAATCTATTAAGAGTTTTTTTGTACACTCCAATCAAAAATTGATATATTGATTGATTAAGAGATCTAAGTCTCAACCTTCTCATTTACAGGAATGAGCACGCATATCACATCATGGGGAAAGGAACATTGATGTGCTCCCATATGTTGTTATATTACTTGTTTTTTTCATTGAACCCAGGAGATATATCACTAGGTCAGGTTCCCATAACATTACAACACTATCGATTACATACTTTAATCCAATCCTTTTAGATGTTTCTGATGCAAGGTCCCTTCACATGCCTTTCAACAGTGGATCTTCCAAATTATCTTTGGCCTTTGCACAACAAAGTGTTATCTCGGACACAAAGTCCCTTCACATACCTTTTGACAGTGGATCCATCAAATTAGATTTGGCCTATACATACTAAGTAGTGATAACTTCATTAGACAAGATCTTTCTCACATGATTGTGCTTCAATCGTATCTGTCTGGATTCTACATTGTAACACTCGCTATTAGCTCGAAGCATTGGAGCCTTATTGTCATAAAATATTTTCAAAGGCAATATGAGCTTATTCTATATCAGAATATCGTCTAACATGCTCCTTAGCTATTCAACTTTCTCTCCAGCAAAGGAAATGCTATCAACTCTAATTCCACTAAGGAATGAGTTATACAAGTCAGCCTCTTTGATTTTCATGAAATTGCTACTCCACATGAGGTGAAGATCCAGGTTATCACAGATAAGGAATTATCCTCATCAGAACTCCAAGAAGCATCACTATAGTTTTCAATAATTGCTAGATTTTTGCCATAATGCAACTCATATTACACAATACCCTAAGATTCTCATAAGAGAAATCCAATGGTCTTTTCTTGGATAACTTATGTACTTTCTCAAAGTACCTACTATGAAGGCTATATCTGTCTTAATGTGGTATTCAAGTTGATTCACTACACTGCCTTGATTGCGAACTAGCTCCACACTAGCATAAAGAGGAATAGAGACAAAAATTATGTCTGAATTACGAATCAACTTCATAATCAGATCAATCGGAGTAGAAACTACAATAAGTGATTAAAATTTTCCAAAATGTTCTTGATATAGATGGGCTGCAAAAGTGCTAAATCATGTTTGGATCTCAAACTTTTGATTTCTTAAAATCAAATTGGCCTCCCGAGTATCCTCCATGTCAAAATTTAAAGTTTAGAACTTTATAGGCAAATAACAATGCCACAATTCCCTTGGAATCCACTAAAACTCCATATCATAAGTTGAAACATAGCTGCCATATTCTCTTCCTAAATTTATCATGTCTCTATTTAGGAGCTTTAAAAAAAATGAGCTTCCAAAGATTAAAAATTAGTATCATCAACAAAAATGATAACATAGCACTTTCTTTCATGAAAATAATTAGCCTATTTCTCACATGTCAATATGGATCAATTCTAAGACATTATTTTCCTTTCAACAATTGTGAAAGACATTTCAGCAAAATACACTTGTTGCATATAATGCTTTAATCCATATAAGCCTTACCTTAATTTTTTATTAGCCATGAGTTATCCTTCACATTAATAGTTTTTTATTCATGTAACCAAATTTATGAAATACCATGAATCAAAAATTTTACAATGGAAACATTTCATAAATATAAACATATAATTAATGGATTGGCTCATTTAGATAAGCATGTTACTTTTGGACAAATATGAGATCAAGTCAAAACTCACCTCAAACCCATACCTTGCAAATCTGAAAACATCATTCAGAGACCAAAAGTTATGCTTATGAATGCCACTTGAGAAGTTGAAGCGCTCTCCTCTTTTATTGCCTTTTGTATGTCCATAGAGTGGCACCCTCTATGAACCTATGTATTCATCTATGTCCAATCATACGTCCATAAATAAAATATAATTCTAAAAAATTATATTCAAATACATATATCAATATATATATAAATATATTGAGCATAGAAGTTGGAAACGTTACAAAAATAGAATTCCTAGAATTCTCATAATTTTGTTACCAGAAAAATGATCGGAATACCAAAATTATGTTGTCAAACCTCTATTGGAACCACTCCGGAATCTTGAGTTTAACTACCTAAAACTTCATCAGAATCTCGCCATATTCTAGACTTGTTCATCAAAGACTCCAACATTGTAGACACTATGACCAATTTTGGCTGGTTTATATTTTTCGCATCATAATTGCCATAAATATATTTTGAGTGGTGTTTAACATGTTTTGAGTATGGAAAACATGTTTGGGAAGTGTTATAAATATTTTGGTAAGTTTTCAAAAGATTTGAAAAAGTTTGACTTTTTGGTCAAATTGGGACCCGAGAATTCAAAAAATTCTCGAAAATATTTATTTTTGAAAATAGCTTGTATAAAATTTTAAAAGAGTAGATGAAGTGATTTTAAGGCCGTAGGAGTTTTTAGAATCGAAAACGGAGGCTGGGTTATGTGGCCCAAAGGCGTTTTAGTCATTTCTCGCACCCTAGATATTTTAAATATATGTGGCTGAGACTCCCGACCAGATCTCATGGCCCTTTCTCTCTGTAAAAGTCTCCATCTTCATAGCTCTCTCTTCTCTCTACATTTCAGACCCGTTCGGCTTGGATTCAAGGTTCGCCAAATGAGGGAGATATGTAAGGGACGACTAAAGCTTCCATTTGAACTGAACATCTTCGCAGTTCGAAAAGGTAGGACTCGGCCAGAATACTGGAGAGTGCTAATCGAGGTACGGGTTTCTCTTCTCATTTAATTGTCGATTCTAGGGTTTCGAGAAAAAATGGTGAGAGGTAGGGTTGGGTATTGTATGTTTTAGAATGATAATAGGGGAGGGATGTGATGTGTTTCTCTCTCTCTTGAGTTTCTTAAATGCAATTAGTGTGTATATGGTAGTATGCATGATGTGAGAGATGAATAAGTGAGAGAAATTGGCATGTACACTTATATGTTAGGGTTTGGTACACTTTTATGAAAATGTGTTAAATGAGCATATTTGTGTTATGTGATATTGTATGAGTTAAAATGCACGCCTTCTTTATATAAAAAATGTATGCATTGGTGAAGCATGACAAAAACGTCATTATGTGAATTTTGTGAGCATATGCGTCTTATGCTAGGGTTTATATGTATAGGTTTTTATATGTGTGGTTTCGTGAAGATGAAATGCATGATATGTGTCTTTATAACTAACTTATGCATTGTGAAGCATGAATATTGAATGCTTGATTCTTATATGTTCGAAATGCATATATGGGGCCATTGTGAGGAAATGGAGAAACGTGGTCAACACTAGGTGTCGATAATTTGAGTCAGATTATGCTCGGTGGCAGTGCTGATATGGACTAACCACCTTGAGCCATCTAAGATTTGATGATGGTGTTGATATGGACTAATCACTTTAAATCCAATTATGCTCGGTGGCGGTGCTGATATGGACTAACCACCTTGAGCCACCTAATACTCGGTGACGATGCTGATATGGTCTAATCACCTCGATTAAACACACATTTGGTGATGGTGCTAATATAGACTAATCACCAATGGGCAAACCAAAATATTGCCCTGGGAACATGACGTTGGTGGCGTATGTCAAAGTCGTGGAACGGTTATGGGAGGCATCCCAGGTCACATGGTTGGTCAAAAATCATGTTAGGGTATCGGGTTGAGTCCGAGAGAGTGACAAGGATGTGTTATTGCTTTCATTTTAAATTATGAAGCATGATATGTGTTTAATGCATTTTTATATATGCGTTGCTTATGAACGAACATGATATGTGTTTGATGATACGTGTAATGTCATGACATGCATTCATGTAAGTCGTGTCGAGTCAGCACCTAGGTGGGTTGGGGTATCTCTACTGAGCTGTCATGGTGCTCACCCCTTTTTCCTAAACTCTTTTTATAGATAAGACGCCGATGACAGATGGGACTTGAGTGTCTAAGTGAGATTTTAGTAGCTTCTTGCTCTATTTTTGGACATTATTTATATTGTGGCTATCCATGCCAGCTTATGGCATGAGACTTCATTTCAAGTTGTAGTTATATTTTGGACAAATGTAACTTGATGTATGCTTGGATTGTAAGCTTCTTGTATATGAGAAGACTTTGGATTTGGTCATAAGACACTTGTTGTAGCATTTAGCTCATTTGATGAATGTCTTCAATATAAATGGATTATGGTTGTGAAAGAGAATGATTCATTTTGATGTATAAGTTAATCATGTGTGATTTGGAATGTATGATTGATGTTAATACCTTTCATGTATGATTCCAAGGTTGTAAGAATAGGTTATGAGGGTAGAAAGAACTTAGAATGTCAAAAATGACCATTTGCATAGTTACAGAATCTAGGCACTTCGATGCATCGAAATGCCCATTTCGATCCATCGAAGCTTCAATGCATCGAAATTCCCTTTTCAATCCATCGAAAAACCTGCAGGATTTTAGAATGTCAAAGTACCGAGAGTGAATTTTGGTCGATACATGTTCGATACTTGTTTGATGCATCGAAACTTCAATGCATCGAAGTCACTATTCACAGCAAGCTCCGAAATTTGTCCAAAGTTCAATCAAGCATAACTTCTTCGTTTTGAATCAAAATTGAGTGTGATTTTTTTAAATCGAGTATTTTTGGATCCTCTTTCTAATAGACTAAGTGTCACACTCAAATTCCAAATATACAGGAAGTTAGGTTCTGAATACTTAGCGGTTTATGGACGTGAACCAGGTGGAACCTTTACTATTCGCCCTCGGTTCCCGGGAGTCGAAAATCGAGGCATGACAACATGGTATCAAAGTTTGACATCAAGGTGAGATTAGTGTTGGAATAGTTCATGTGGTTGACTCGGAATTCGGGGTCGGCCCGAGGGAGTCCTAGTAGTCCGAATTTCGGGGCGTGACAAACACAATGATCAGAATTTCTTTGAACTTGGTAACTTCACTCACTATACATTGGACTCATCTCAAATTTTAAATCTGTGAATGTGTACTGTATAGGCTCACCCTAGGCTCCCTTTTATAGGCTCCATATTTATGCTCTCTATTTATAGGTGATTAAATAATATATATAATCAAACAACCTAAGAGTTAGGAGTTACAAATCATTTAGGGGTGATTAAATATAGACATAATAATTGAAACCCAAGAGGCATAAGTTACAACATATATAAATAATGGATTGATTACGGAATTCCAAGAAACAGGAGTTACAAGCAACCCAAAAGTCTTCTTATTAATGGATGATTAAATGATATATTTAATCACATAATAATCAACCAATTATGACTTTTTAATTTTTGTAATCGATGAAAGAAGATGAAAAGTCATAACTGAAAGATTAAAATATAATATAATTTTGAAACACATTTCAACAGTGGTGTGATGGTGGAGGAAGGTGGCGATGTTGGAGGTGGTGGGGGTGGAGGAAAGTGTGGTGGTGGAGGTGACTGGGGGTGGAGGTGGAGGTGGTGGCGATGGTGTGGTGGTGGAGGTGGTGGCGTCATGGTGGTGGTGTGGTGGTGGAGGAAGGTGGCGATGCGGAGATGGTGGCATGGTGTGGTGGGGGAAGGTGGCGATGTGGAGGTGGTGGCGATGGTGGTGGTGGTGGAGGCGGCGACAATGGTGGTAGAGCCGGTGGTAGTGGTAGTAGTGCTAGTGGTGGTGGTGGTGGTGGTGGTGGTGGTGGTGGAGGTGAAGGGTCTTTGGGTAATATGATTTTTTTTATTTTTAATTTTATTAGAATAAAATGCTCATTTCATAGTTAATTTTCATTCCGAAAGGGAATGATTATTCTTATATTAAAATCTATACCGAACAAATGAATAGATGAAATGGACATTCTATTCCATTCATGCGTTTCGTCCACAACGTAAATTCACAAAAGGGATCGTATCCCCCACAAGTATACCACAACTATGTATCACCATCAATCTCTATTGCGCACACGTACACGTATGTTTTTTTAGGTAAATAAACAGAAGTTGATAACACACGTACACGTATGTTACTAACAAGCTTTAAGCAAAACATAACCATGAATAATCCTATTTTCAAGGCCAGACTTGGTTTGATATTAACAACAACAATTAACATTTTTAAATTCTGATATTATTATTTTCTCCTTTGCATATAATATTACCCCCATACACACATAGAAGACATCATTGTTTTCATAAAGGACTCACATTAAGTAATTTATATGACTATATCTTGGTAATAATATTATTATTATTAAATTTGAGCCTAGTATCTCTCTCACCCATGTTTGAAATGTTCAAACGTTTGGGTATGCCCACATGTGATATACAAACCCCACGTTTCACCTTATATAGATCTTGTTCAAACTTGAAACCACCTTAACAACAAAAGCACATACAATAAATGATTTATAATCCTAAATCATCCACTTATCATCATCATCCACTAGATTTAGAGTCATGGGCAAATGTAGAGGAATCACCACATTGTTCCTTTTCTGGTTCATTATAATCTCCCATGGAATCATCCCAACTGTTGGAGATGGGGGACAAAACAAGGATGACAATAAGCCATCTGCTACAGAGATGATAAGAGAGATGTACTCTCTTTTAACAAGATCCTCTCTAAGTTCTTGGGACAAAGTTAAATCATTGATCAATCAAGTTCAGACACAATACTTTCCACCAAATTTAGAGTAAGATTAGTGTGATCTATCTTATCTATCAACACCCTTCTCTTTCTTACTTTTTGAATATATTTTTTTATCTTACTTTTGCCTGTTTTGATACTCCAATATGAATTTTAGTTTTAGGGGCAGAGATGAATCCCATTCCAGAGGTGGCGGCGGTGATGGCAGTGACGACAGCACTGGAGGAAGGATGAAAGATGCAGCGGAGAAGAGTTTGATAACAAGCAAAGAGACAGTTGAAGAATCTGCTAAAACGGCTGGTAAGGCGGTGGGAGAGGCAGTGCACAAGACAACAGAGAAGGTGAAGGAGAGCATGGCTGATACAGATGATTCTCGTGCAGAGCTTTGAACTAAGTTAATGATCTGAGGTAATGTGTCTAGTTTCAGGCAGTTTTGGATTGTAAAACTGTAATAATATGTACTAGTTTTTCCTTGATGGAGCTTCATGAACATGTATTATCAATAATGCTTAAGAGCGTCAATGATTTACCCCAAAAAAAAACCTACAAATAGAATGATTATAGCCATAGGATGCAGTGCATTTGATTCAATGAGAACCCTTTTCTTTTAAGCCATGAATTGTAATTTGGTAATTTCATAGCAATTATACAGAGAAGCCTTGAATTGTGATTTTGTTATTTTATGATCCAAACATAGTTTTGTGTACGTGTGCTCGTGTATGGAGAGAGAGAAAGAGAGAGAGAGAGAGAGAGTTCAACATATGCAAACAATAGATACAGATGCAAACATAGTTTTGTGTGTGCGAGCACGCAGGCACATGTAGAGATATATATATATAGAGAGAGAGAGATAGAGAGATTCAACATATGCAAACAATAGATATAGATGCAAATTTAAAGAACCTATAGCGGTTAAGGAAAAAAAATAAAGGATGAAAGGCCTAAACACATTAGCACAAATCAATATATGAATGAAAGGAATAGGAAACGAGGAAGAAAGATTGCAATAGGGAAATCATATCTGTCCATTACTGAATTTGAATCAGAAATACAATTGGTAGCCAACACCTAGCATGCCAAAGAACACAATCTACATTTTGTTTGCCAGCTAAACTCTCTCTTACAAAGAGACTACAATTCAAAATGGGAGGATCACCACTATGTCACAAAAGGTTGATACAAAATCGTAATCGCAATTGGTTAAAGAAAAAGAAAGCACTAAGAAGAATGTTAGTGTTTAAGGCATTCACTCTGACATCTCCGAAGACAGACGTCGTTCCAGTCGGGTACTTGATGCTGGTTAACACATACAGTGCGTGCACAGGCATCGGAGCAGGCATCAAGCTCAGATACACCACAAACAGTAACACATGTATCAGGAATCGGGTCCTTAGAGAACGCTCCTACCCTCTTCAGCATTCTCTTAGATGTACAGACCCTCTCACAGACAAATATATCATCAGATGTCTTCTCTCTCCCCCTGGCGCTCTTGATTCTCTGCTCTTCAGCATGTCTTCTCTTAATTCTAAAAGCTTGTCCTGCAACAATGGCAGGAATAGCAGCCCCCAGAACGGACCACCATACTTCAACCATTACTATTACAATGATGAAGCTCTTTCCCTCGCTCTTCTACTTCCGGATTCTCTTATTTAAAAGAAAAAAGATAACCTTAATACTGCGTTAGAAAGAAGAATTTTTAAAATGCATAACATATCTGAAATAAAGGAACTTAAATCCACACAATCTAAGGTTGCTGAATTTGAGATCTCTGTATAGGATCAATATTTTTTTATCGTCTATGATCAACATAACTAAAACAAAAGGATATACTGAGAACTATTTGTCAAGTATTAAGTCAATAAAAATTAATATAATTAAAGACAGCAATCACAAAGCGTATGGAACCCTCAACCAAGCCAAAGAAAAAAAGCCGAGAGGAGTATCAAACAGGTGGTCTCATAAATATAATATATATATATATATATATATATAGAGAGAGAGAGAGAGAGAGAGAAAGAGAGAGATGGGTGCTTTTGATTCATTGGTAGAGCTCTACAGCACTACACTATCAATACTTCACTCGGATTTTAAGATAGAAACTGATTTGAGGGGATTTTGTCCATTTATTTTATGGTCGTAAAATCCATTCTTCAAATTATCAGCAGGATTTAAGAGTCAGTATCACTTTTATCCAAACAAACAACTACGAAACTTAAAATCATCAAATCCCTCTGCAAATCTCACACCCAAACAGAACCTGTTGGGGAGCCTACTAATCTAAGAAAATCCAAGCATTTCATTCAGCACAAGTATTCACGAGCCAAGAAGCATTCTGATAAGTCTCTTAAAAGGATAGGAGGGGAATCACAAAAGCATACTATTCCTGGCAGCAAAAGTTCTACCTCCAATCATTTATAGCATAGTCAAGGTTCGGTTGGCTCAGAATCAGGAAAGAAGTACATCCATGCAATTAAATGACACTGCATGTCATTGTGATTGCAATTTTGCGTTGAATGAGGCCTATATCTCCAGCCTATTTCAAATGAAGTGTCATTCTTAAAGTGTAGACTCAAAATGATTTAGATTCAAAATGATTTGATGACTCCTAATTACCATTGTTGTAACAATCGAGAAAAGGAATGCAGGTCGAGTAGAGAACAATTTGCACTTCTACAAAACAGCTGTAAACTAGTTTCTAGTCAATAAGCTAGAGCCACCTTTAGGTAGCTCATGGTATACAATTCCATCTAAAAAACAACTTTGGAATCCTACAATTAAATAATGCCCCTTCTCATTGGCTAAAACTCATTCTTCAATGGTTTTTATGAGGCCTTTGGGATAGAACTCAAAGAACAAAATCGTGCAAGGTCAGGCCCAAAACGGACAATATCATACCATGTGTAGTGGGTCGTTACAAACGGTATCAGAGCCGGAATCCAGTCGGACATGTAGCGGATGGCGTGCACAAGCCCATGAAAGAGACGTTAGTGAGAACACCGACTCCTAAGAGGGGGTGATTGTGGTGTCCCACATCGCTTGGGTATGGTAAAGGAGATGCGCTTATATGTACGGTTCCATGTCCAATTGGTATGAGACATTTTGGGGTAAAACCTAGGAACAAAACCGTGTGGGCTCAGGCCCAAAACGGATCAGTAAAAGAAAAATAGAATTGTTATTCATAACAAGTGCTTAAAATTTTACCTTTTTTGTAACTGTTCCATAATTTACATTTCCAAAAAACAAAAGCAACAGCAAAAATTTTGAGTAAGATATTGTTTAACCAAACTCTTCCATAATTTACATGTCCAAACAACAAAAGCAACAGCAAAAAAATTGAGTAAGATATTGTTTAACCAACATCGGCGTCTAGTTTTATTAAATCAAAAACTTGCTTCTATGTAAAGAGATCACACACTTCAGACCTTTAGGAACCACAAGAAAAGCAACAGCAAAAATTTTGAGTAAGATATTGTTTAACCAAACTGTTCCACAATTTACATTTCCAAACAACAAAAGCAACAGCAAAAAATTTGAGTAAGATATTGTTTAACCAACATCCGCGTCTGGTTTTATTAAATCAAAAACTTGCTTCTCTGTAAAGAGATCACACATTTCAGACCTTTAGGAACCATTACTGCAGATACATAATCCATCTGAAAAATCAAATAACATGAAACAATGACATAGGAATTTAAAATCTACACAGAAAATCAACCAGAAATCTGCAAAATAGGTCTGTTTTTTTTTTTTTTACCCAAACAAAAAATAAGAACCAGAAACTGGGTTTCATGAATTGTACAAACACAATTCGGTATAAATGAGATAATCCTACCAATAAATTCATATACAAATGTGTGTATATATGAATTTTGAAAGGACTAATCCAAAATATTGTCACACTTTAGCAAAGAAGATCATACATTGAAATCAACAACAGCAAACCCAATTTAATACTCTTAACACTACTATGGAAAAAATAATTCGGAGAATCGGTGAATAGTGGCGAGAACAGTGAAGCAAAACCCTAGAAAACAATATAAAATGCTAGAGATCGAATGATTTATTGCAATAATCGTTACAATTTAAATTTCCAGACAGACCAAGAACAAAAATTCAAAATTAGCAACAAACAAACATGCCACACAATATATATAGAGAGAGAGAGAACCCTAGAGGAATGATGAAAAATCTCTTACCTGAAACCACCTACTCGACGATCCGGTGAGTTGGGTGGAATTAGCGGTAAATGCTATGGGTTTTAGCGGATCTGAGCAAACATAGCTTTGCTGAGCAATAGCCAATGGGTTTAGAGTGCGTTTGGAGGGAGTAAGTCGGATGGAAAGAAAAGAAGAGGAAAGGAAAGGATGGGAAAAACGGAGGTTAAAAGACACATCATTTTATTATTATTATTATTGACGGAAATTTGTCTCCCATTGAATTTTGGCCACGTGACGACGAGTTATACCAACAAGGCTCTCCCACTTTTATACGAAATATATTATACCTCTACAAATATGGTGACAATTCATTAGCTAGGTAGACAATTAATACCCCTTGAGTGCCTTTATAGCTTTTTAAGTTTTTTCAATTCTAACTTGACCATCGGAGCATAGTCGATCGACACCACACCGGTGTTCCTCCAGTTATCATTTTCTTGTCTTTTTCAAGTTAGCGTTGACTTGGATCGTCTAATGATTTCTACTTCATCAGTTGGCGTCGTCTGTGGGAACGACTTAACTATTCTCCAATAAGCATGATGCACTTACAATCTAGTTTAGCCACCGAGGTCGGACGAGATCTTCCTGCCAGTCACAACCCGCCAGCCGGGCAAGACCCTCCTGTCGGTCACAATCTGCCAGTTGGGCAAGATCTTCCTGCCAGTTATAACCTTCCATCCTGGCAGGACTTTCTTATCGGTCACAACCCTCCTGCTAGGCAAGATCCTCCTGTCGATCACAACCTGCCAGCTAGGTAAGACCCTCCTGTCAGTCACAACCCTCCCATCCGCAAAGACGGTATCCTAAGGGTCCAAAGATATCTAAATCCCCCTATAGCTGGAGAAGGTGTACGGCCCCTGATCATGGGGACTTCTCCGGAGTATGTCCTAGCGCCTTGATCGAGCAAGAGCATGTCGCAACGTTGGAACACTAGATTTAGAACCTCAATCAAAGTCTAATCCAGATGCTCCAGCAAAATGCGGCAATCCTACAACGCCTTCCCCCCTAAGATCTGGCACCCTCACGGAGTTAGCATAACCCAGCTACTCTGGAGGGAAATAAAACTATGCGTAATGATGGTCCTCCGAAAGCAGACGACGCTGTCCAAAGTCATGTATGAGGCTAACAAAGTTGTATGGGGCCAACAAGTTGTGGCCGATCGTATCTATCCATTGCCCACAAGAACCCACATTCATGGAGACTCTGGGTATGTAGGAGAAACAGCTTGTTATAACTTGCAAATGCAAGACCTTAAAGCTAAAGTAGAGAGCATGGCCCATGCCCTAAAAGGAAAAAGGTACTGTTATAGTTAAAGATTTTGTACAACAAACCAACCTCCCTTTTAGCTCTGATGTGATGAGTTGTCCTTTACCTAGCAAATTCAAGATGCCAACTCTGGAAAAGTTTGACTGGACCAAGGACCCACTAGACCACCTGGGACATACAAGGTTCTTATGTACCTCCAAGGAGTGCCAGATGAGATCATGTGCAGGGCCTTTCCCGCCACATTGAAAGGTTTTGCTCGGGTATGGTTCAATGGCCTGAAGTCTGGATTAGTTCATTCTTTCAAGGACTTAAGTTGACAGTTTGTGAGCAACTTAATCATAGGCCGCAGACGTCGAAAGCCAACAACCTATTTACTAAATGTGAGACAGAATAAGGGAGAATCCCTGCGCGACTATATCAACCTGTTCAACAAAAAGATGTTATAGGTTGATGCGTTGGATGACAAAGTGGTTGTTATCGCATTCATGGGAGGTCTACAACCCTCAAAATTTATGTACTCTATCTCTAAGCAGTCCCCAGAAAGCATGTTGAAATTGCTTATGAAAGCTCAAAAGTACATAAATGCTGAAGATACTCTCAGTGTGCGAAGGAAAATTGGCAGTGATGATAAAAAAACAAAGATGAAAAGACAAATCTCTAGCACAAAGGAGGAAAAGAGACCAAGAACAATAATCCTTTAGATAGGGTATCTTGGCGAGACAAAAATCTCAGCTTCACTCCATTGAATACGTCGATAAGCCAAATCCTCCTCCACATTCAAGATGAGCCCTATGTGATATGGCCCCCAAAGTTGAGGATGAATTCGGTGAAGATATCCTATGATGAATATTGCAAATTCCACCACGATCATGGGTATGATACATAACAAATGTATTGACTTAAAGAAACATATCAAAAGCCTAATTCATAGGGGGTAGTTGCATAGGTTCGTGGTCGGTGATAACTGAGGGGCACAAAACCGTCGGACGGAGATAGAGACAATCGTCCTCAAAGGCACCAACCATTAGGTGAAATTAGGATCATCTCAGGGGGGATTTGCATGTGGTGGTAAGGGCATTCATTATGCTGAGCCATCAAAAGACCTCGTTAAGGTCTTTGTATGATGAAAAAGTTGTTGCATCATCCTTGGAGCACTGGGCATCTAACTAAATACTACTAGTAAGAATTCGCATAGCCATACTTTAGACAACTTTACTTCTTTTCAGTTATTTTAGTGTAGTGCCAAATTTTATCTCTAGTTAAAAGGGTAGTTTAGTAACCAGTTTGGTCTTTAGACAACCTCAATTTTTAATAGATCGTTAAAGTATCAAAAACTTTCCTTCTGTTTTCAAATGATGATTATGGAAGTTACTACAAACAGATGTAACATTGTTTAACTAATCCCATTGGGCCACACCTCATTTAAAGAAAGATGGGACAAATAAATTCCAAAAACATTGTTTAACTAACCCCATTGGGGCACACCTCATTTAAAATGGCCTTTAATAGAAAAAGGCGAGTTGAATGAATTTCAAGAACATTGTTTAACTAAATCTATTGAGGCACACCCTTATTTAAAAGGGCCTTTTATGAAAAACGCAGAATGAATGAATTCTGAGAATATTATTTAACTAACCTCATTAAGACACACCTCATTTAAGAGCACCTTTAATGAAAAGACGGGATGAATGAATTTCAAGAATATTATTTAATTAACTCCATTGAGGCACACCTTATTTAAGGGGCCTTTAATAAAAAAGATAGGATGAATGAATTCTACGAACATTGTTTAACTAACTCCATTGGGGCACACCTCATTTAAGAGGTCCTTTTATGAAAAAGACAGGATAAATGAATTCCGAGAACATTGTTTAACTAACCTCATTGGGGGCACACCTTATTTAAGATGGCCTTTAATGAAAAGGTGGGATGAATGAATTCTGATAACATTGTTTAACTAACCTTATTGGAGCACACCTCATTTAAGAGGGTTAATGAAAAAGGTGGGATGATTAAATCCCGAGGACATTGTATAACTAACCCCGTTGGGGCACACCTTATTTAAAAGAATCTTTAATGAAAAATAACAAACAGTTAAACACTGTTAAAAATTGAAGGTCCCAAAAACTGGGGTGAGATCACATACTGGATAGGAAGGGGCTCCATAATAGTAAAACACAAGAGTTTATTTCTATTGGTAGTACAAGTTATAAAGCTTGGAAAAATCATTAACGTAGTACAAAGCTAAAAATGTCATACAAATGATGTTGCCATAAAGGTCAAGGACCCTGATTGTCAGACTTGCCCAACTGGAACCGAGAAAAGTCTATTACGAGATATTCACCCTGAGCCCACACACGAAAATACTCAAAACCTTCAGTGTAAGACTGATCACGGATGTTGTTAAACACAGTTGAATCTTTGAACTATTCGACTGCTCCAGCTCTCACCCTGGGTATGTTAACATTGAGCCTCTCTACTTCATCCTGTTGATGGCGGAGTTTGGTGTTGAGATCATCGATCTCGCTCATATAAGAAGCGTGCAAATACATAGGGGGTCCAACCGATCAAATGTTGGGCCCTAAGGGGGCTGGCCGGTTGAATACTGGGCCCTAAAGGGTCCGATTGCTTGAATAATGGGTCCTAAAGGGCTGGTCGATCAAATGTTGGGCCCTAAAGGGTCCAGCTGGTCAAATATTTGTCAAATTTTGGGACCTAAAAGTTCGCCCAGTTAGATACTAGGCCTAAGTCACATCCTACAGTGAATAGTCATGCCCTGCAGTGAATAGTCATATCTTGTAGTGAATAATCGCGCCCTACAATGAATAGTCACACCCTACAAGAATAGTCGCGCCTTGTAGTAAATAGTCATGCCCTACATGTCACGCCCTACAATGAATAGTCACACCCTGCAGTGCATAGTCGCTCCCTACAGTGGATAGTAGTGCCCTGTAGTGAATAGTAACGCCTTACAATAGCACCCTGCACCATAAATACGCACACATCATTACAACGTTCACCAGGAAAAATGCACTCATTGATTTCTTACAAGTGTTTTTATTACTATAGATAACTGACCACGGCGCCGTTAGAACCAAGACCGGTCGATCTCGGCCAACAAGAACCAGGGATCAACAACCCCCGAAAATATCAAAACCAGGACCCGTTGGTCCTGGTAATGTTAAAACCAGGTTCAGCCATCCTGGCAACTGCAAAGACCTATAAATCAGCAATCTCCTCTTTGTTATTGATGTCTTAGGCTACTTAAATAGGTACTTTATACATTAATGTTTGTTAACATGAGTTATTAGGTGCTCTTACAAGTAAATAAGCAGGTCATGTTCTTGAAGCTCGACAAACAACCCTTATGAACAGGGGGTAACTGACAGGAGAATTTGACTCCGATTAAACTTTGGTAATATAGATGACAAGTCATACCAATAAGGCTCTTCCACATATAAATAGAGTGGGAGACTGACAAGTCAATCTCCAACAATTTCTAATCTCTAGTGGACCTCTCACTTCTTTTTCTGAAGAAGAAGCAATGACCGAATTGCCATGAGTCTCAATAACCAAGAATTGACAATTAAATATGGTGGCAATTCATTAGCCAAGTAGACAATTAATACCCTTTCAATGCCTTTACAACTTCTTAAGTTTTTTCCATTTTGACTTGACCGTAGGAGCATATTCAGCCAGCACCACATCGGTGTCCCTCCGGCTACTCTTTTCTTGTCTTTTTCAGGTTAGCGTTGACTCAGATCGTTTGATGATTTCTACTTCATCAATTATTATTATTATTATTATTATTATTTTGGGGGTTAAATTAAAGAACTCACAAAAAAAATGATAGCTAATCAGATAGAAGCCAACCAATCTATACAGTTTGGTCGAGTTTAAAGAATAGTTGATTCCAATTAATTTTGGTTTGGAGTCCAAGAGACCAAATTGAAACAAACTGCTAGTAATAAACATATATTATTATAGGCTGCTTATATTCATGCTCCACTAGTCTCTTCAGCCACACCACTTTTCTTTTGTTTAAAATAAAATTACAAAAGAGTCTTTAACTAAAGAATACTTGGTCCTACATTTTTAATACAATAATTGTCTTTCTTTGTTGAAGTTAATGCTTCATTTGGTAGGAAGGAAGGAAGGAAAAAGGGGTAGAGGGAAGGAACAAATTTTCTTTGTTTGGTAGTGGGAATGCAAAGAGAGAAGAGAAAAGAGGATGGATGAGCCATCTTTCCTCTTTCACAAATTTTTGTCCCTCAAAATTTGAACAAAAGAGAGCAAGGAAGAATAACAATGATATTATAAATGTTTTAAATTACAAAAAATTTCTTATTTTTCTTTCTTTCTCTCTTAACAAACAAAATAAGGTATTATCTGCTTTTCTTCTCTTTCATCCAACCAAACAAAAAGAGGAAAGAACACAATCTCTTCTCTAGGGATGTCTCATCCATCATTCCTTCTCTCCCTTCTATCCAATTTTTTTCCTTCCTACCAAACAAAGCATAAGAGTAAAAATAAAAAGAGAAATATTATAAACCAAACATCATGAAGCAACAAATCTTAATTAAAATGTTTATCTACTTTCTCTCTTAGCGTTAAAGTTCCCAACTCGTGAGCAACACAATTCTCCACTCTACGAATGAAGAGGAATTTTTGAAAAAGAAATTTGTTGTTGTTTTGAATCTCAGCATTCACTAATTTATATTATATACACATTATAAATTTATGTACATTATATTATATACAACTTAAAAGTAATTAATTTAATCACATAATAATAAATTTTCTAAAAGTTCCCTTTTTAAATCAAACAAGCTTTCCTTAGCTTGCTTATTGAACTATACAACATAATTGTTGCTTAAGTAAAACTAGGTTTTCCTTTTATTTTTAATTCAATTGAGCATACGAAACAAAAAAAATTAAAGATTATTATTTATTTTAGAGATTGGTTTGCTTTCAATTCAATGAGATATGTTTTATTCATTCATATAAATTTTACTTTTTGCACTAATCACATATCTTTTTATCCTAATCACATACAAATAAGAAAAAGGTAAGCTACCTATATTATGTAAATACTAGTAATATGTTAAATGTTAAAGAGAAGGGCAATTATGGCATTAAAAATATAAGAATGAAGGAGGGTGTAGTCATGTAGTCAATTAGGATTTTAAAGAATTTTGAAAGATATTGTTTAACAAATTTATGTAGAATTCATGGATTTCTATAGACTTTTATTAAAGACTTTCATGGATTTGTATAGACTTTTATTAGAGACTTTGATAAGTTTTTATAGACTTGTATTGATTTCTTCAACATATTTTATTTATTTGTATTCTTGAATTCTATTTTTGGATATAAGTAAATCAATGGCTCAAAGGGCAAGTATAATGCAAAATGGATAAGCTATCATCTATGGTTTCTGTGAGTTACGCAGTGCGAAAGTGGTTGCAAAAGTAATTTAAAACCTAGAAGGGGAGGGTGAATAGGTTCACTTACTCGTTTGCTTAATTTTTCAAATTAATTTGATTTTAAGTCCAATTAACAATTAATCAAACAAATAAAGCAAGTAAATAAATTAAAGTGCGAGTAATATAAAGAATGTACCAAATATACGTGGAAAACCCAAATCGGGAAAAAATGACAGGGGAGGCAAAGCCTCAGGAAACCAATCCACTATTTTGAAGTAAAGTATAGCAGACTTTATCTCAAACTCACACTCCTATTTACTCTGTCAAGAATCTGATGTGGAACACCCCATGCTAACAATTGTGACTTCAGGTCCAATTACTGCAGACTTCCGGCTAATGTCACAATCTTTACAGAAAGGTTACTGGAAGAACAAAAATACTCAGTAAGTATTTCGTTCCCTTCGTAGTGCAGTATGGTTCACCTTTCTTCTTCAGCAAGTAATAGAAGAACCACAAATCCAATGCTCTGATCAACAGATAATTTGATATAGTCGCTAAACAGTCGATCAGTAGTAAAACACCATCCTAAATATCACTCGTAAAATATAGATGTGTGCTCTCAAAATATAGAAAAATATTTTGCTCTAATTATACTGTATAAGCTCTCTCTCTAAAAGTTAATTCTCCAAGCATATTTTGTAGAGAAAACATAGATACATATATATAGGCAAAGGAGTCCTAATCCTAAGTAGGACTGGTGCCCAAATACTAGGACTGGTGGGACTTTGTGCAAACCAGCAGAAACCAAAAGTACCGAAAAAAGTTGGGCCGGTCCTATTTTGAAAAACCCTAAATTTTTCCAAAAACTCTAGTTTTCCAAAATAGGCTCAAAAATATAAAGTGCAACGTGTCCTCACTATACTTACCTGTACTATATGGTGTCCTTCTTGAAATGACTGTATCCATGCACTTGAGTATCAACTCAAAGATGTTAATGATCGATACAGAGAAATAAATAAATAATTACAACTCGATCAATCCAGTTTTGAACATCAAAATTTGCCAATTACAAAATCATATCTTACAATCTTCCCATTTGGCAATTTCGTGACAAAACTACCTTGACAATTTATAACCTAACCCATTGAAAAAATTAGATTACAATATGTCCAAAAATACATAGAAATAAAGAGTTGATTCAATGAAGCGTCACATGTGCATTCAAGACTAGTTAAAAGTAAAAACTTGTATCTGCACATCACTTAAACAACACAACCTGTGAAAAGCTTAATAAAGAAATATAATCAGAAGTTTCAATGCTCCCCCTTAATCTCCCCCTTAAACTGAAATATCTTATATATATTTATCTCTCCCTTTTTGTAATAAATTGATTAATAAAGGCCACATTGAGTTGGATATACATAAGATAATCATTTAATCACACATCAGTTAAATGAGATAATAAGACAATATCTGAAACAAAACATCATCACTAATCCAATAAATATTCATAATCATAGTCAGAACATCAATTAATGAGATAACAAAACATAATAAAAAAAAATCTAGACATTTATAGCTAGCAAAACATATCCAGTCTATAACAAAATAAGGCTTACAACCTAAGTCTACTCCTCAGCATCATCTCCATCATCATTATAAACAGTAGGGTCAAGTCTGTTAATACTAGCATGTAATCGATCAAACCCTTGCTAAATGAACCTCAGTACTTGGCTCATCTGATTAGTCATTACCGAGGTGTCAGTTGTAGGAAGTTGAAATACTCCACAACCTCTAGACACATCATGTCTAGCTCCTTGACTGAGCTCATAGGCCTTCTTATTCTTCTCCTTCTTGTTTACCAAACAAGTAATAGAAGTAGCATCAATTACTCATTTCGATCTCTCAATATCTGCTCCCTTAGGAATAGGAAACCTAGCACATCTCAGAATAGCCATGACAATCTATGGAAAAGACAAAGCAGATGATGACCTAGAATGTCGAGTAGCTAGAATCATTGTAACGCCCCGATCCCCCGACTCCCGGGAAACCGGAGGTTAACCCGTCCATTA